>JAMJFZ010003318.1:0-102121 GCA_026225945.1 Cricetomys ansorgei | reverse complement strand
TGAGGAATGTGGCTGGAGGCGGTCTCAGTTCTCACGACTACACCCCGTGTTTGTGTCACCCCTTCCCCAGCACGTGTGGCGATTGCAGCTTAAGATTTATCACCCACCTGTCTCTGTACATCATAGGTTCCGGTGGAAAGGATCTCTGTTGGTATGTGTCATCGTTTTATTTGAAGAGATACCTGGTGGGTAGAAGGTACCTGATTACTACTTGCTGTGTGATTGAGACCCTGGACAGCACTCTGGGTGGACAGGTGGATGGACTGCTCAGTTCCTGAGCCTCAGGAGCTTCAAGGTGAGCTTTGGAGAAGACAAGCAGTCCTACTGCAGAGAAAGTAGAGACAAAAATCTAGGGCACCAGATGCAAATTTTACAAATTTTGTTTGTTCAAGAAAAAAATTTTGTTTATTCACTTTTTTTTTTTTTTTAAATCAAAGCCAGGTAGAGGACTTTTATTGGTTCACAGGCAGCCAATTTTGCCCTTACATGAGAAAGGCCTGTCCAGGATTTCTTATTCGTATTCTTCTTACAAAGACACCATTTCCTCTGCTTCAGAGTCCAAGTCTTATGATCTAATTTAACCATAATTATCTCCTTAGAGGCTCTAGCCTTAAACACAGTCACACTGCAGGATAGGACTTTAATACATACACTTGAGAAGACAATATTTATCAGAGAAAATTCTTCTTCTGGGATAAGACTAAATGCACTGAGTTTTAGACATGACACTGAATGCATTCAGAGAATGGTCTGTGTGCTAACCACCTTCGAAGGGCTCCATTAACCCACTAAACCTCATGATGTCTCTCCACGTAAGTGCTGTAATCATCTCCACTTGCAGATAAGGGACATAAACACTGAATGAAAGCTGCTTGTAACTGCATGAGCTAGGGTGTGGCCACATGATCAAAACTTTTCTATTCCGGGAAGTTTTGGGGTAAGAAGATAAAGTTGTAAAATACCCATTTCAAAAAATTCCTGCAAATTCATCTATCTCCACAACAAATTGTTCAACTGGGTACCAAGTTGCTTATCAAAGGGATGTTCACTCATCAAGAGTCAGTTCAAAAGCCATGCCTTGCTACACTTGCCAATTCCCAATCATTATGTCACTAAACTGGGACAGTCAAAATCAGATCCCCGTGTTGAAAAATCCACCTTCACAGAAGCTTCCTAAATCCAACAAATAACCTACCTCTGAAGTTCTTTGAAGATACAACTAAGATTCTACCAAGGAGCTGCTCTTCCAGGCTACACAAGCAAACTTGGTTTTTAGTGACTAGTAGTTTACTTTGGTGGTATTTTCATAGAGTGATCAGAAAGCAGAAACCAAAAGAAGAGTGGCTTGTGCCTGGTGCTTTGCTATTTGATCTCTGATTTTGTTTAGATGATGAAGTAAATTGGGGTAGTGGGATCCAGAGAGTAATGTATCAACCCTTGGCTGATGAAAGTTAAAAGTCAGGAACATTAAAGCTGTAAATCCTTGTATCTGTTATAGATGGCTCAGTCATAGAGCCTGCACTGAATTAAGAATATGTGCCTAAGCTAATGACAGAAGAAAGAAACATGACTATTGTCCAAACATCACCTAGTCTTGGTCAGGTGAGGATGATGGTTAGAATGGGAAAGGCCCCGAGGTCTTACTAAAATATTGGATTTGGTCCAGAAATGGCTTTAACTATTTACTAACTTCATCTTTACTAGTGATTTGAATTCGGGAAAGTTCCTCAGGAGTCAACTGTAAAATGAGCATAATGTTAGTACTGATGTTATAGAGTTAATTTGAGGACCATGTAGGACTGTGAATGCAAGGTTTGCCAGCAGGTAATTGGTGGTATTAAGTAATTGTCATTATCATAATTTTCTGTAAAGTTTTAGGGCTCTGAAAGACAGAAGATGTGATCACTGGTATATTTGATGACACCTGGAAAATTAAAAGACAAAAATTGTGCATTACTAAGAAGAGAATTTTTGTTTGTTTTTGAGACAGGGTTTCTCTGTTGTAACTCTGGCTGTCCTGGAACTCACTCTGTAGACCAGACTTCTCCTAGAACTCACTCTGTAGACCAGACTGGCCACCACTGTCCTGCTGCACTACAAGAAGAGAATTTAAACACTTGATTTTCTGCACTAGTTTGTACCCCCCGCCCTGGCCCATACTAGTTACCTCGGCCATTGAGGTAGTTTTCTTGAAAAACTCCTTTACTTGGATGTTAAAGTGCCATTTCACTCTGCGTTTAAAGAAGGCTGCCTAGGCAGGGGCTAAGAACTGCTACAGAAGCTTGACCTTAGAAGGTCAAGAACCTGAAAGCCTGAGAGAGATGAGATCTGTCAGCGAAACACGGGCGCGCTGGTGTGGGATGTGTAGGAGGCTGTGTGCTCTTGTTTCTCTCTAGATGCTATCACTGGTGATGCAGGAGAAATGATCTCACCCAGCCCAAGGTTATTCCCTTCCACATGTGCTCATTCCACCAGCAAGGAAGTCCTGTATCAGAGCCAGCAGGGGTGTGGTGCCCAGTCCGGCACTTTTTGATGTCTGACCTCCAAAGGTGGATACGGTTGCGGGCAGCCAGGAAGACATTCTTCTCATTTATCTGCCTTCAAACTGAGATCTACTCCGAGACACTGTGAGCTTCCAGATTCCCTGCATTACCGTATCATAGTATTTAATACTTTACAGGAATCCCCCCCTCCAGGCCTTACTATCCCCTTTACTGAGCTCTTCTATGATTTCTTTGTATTTTATTATTAAGTATAACTTTGGGAAAGAAGCTTTTTTAGTGTGATTTGCATACAGACCGGAGAGATGTGGTGTGGCGTTTGACTGAACACGTGAGCAGAGAAAGGTGTAGAGAATCCACAATAACAAGCACAAAGTCAGGACTGCAAGGGTAGGAAGTAGCAGGTTGGTCAAAGAGAATGGCTGACTTTTTTATTTTAACACTGTGGACTTAAATAGCAACTACATATTCAAGGGTGGGTCTCTTAACATAAACACAGACATCTTGATGGAGATTTGGAGAGTTTGAGGCTAAAAAAGTGGATTTTTGTCTTTTTCTGATAATTTTTTGGGTGGGAGTTGAACAGTTTTTCGACCCACCCCCCCCCAAAGAATTCTTGTACTAACACAATGGAATATTGTGTGCATTTCTTATGCTCACTTCCAATTTTATTTTTGTGACTTTATTTTTAGGTTAAAAACATCTCCCTCCACTCAGGGCAATTCACCGGGTTTTAATAATTGCACTCCTTATTCCTATCTCAAGATACAAGGGTGTTTCACTTCTGTGTTATTTAATACTGACCAACCCTTTCTCGGGAACAGTCAAAAAACAAATACAAGTTCTTCAAAAGTAACCCTAAGGCAAGAGCTGAGCTGTTCCAGTATGTGAGGTAAGCACCAACCCTTTCGTAAATGTTCTAACTTGCTGAACACTATGTATTTTCAAGTTAGAAACTTACAGGGCCTGTTAAGCAATCTTTGAGGAAAAAAAAAAAAAAAAAAAACACTACCCTAGAAAAAATGGAGATCTGAAAAATTCTTTCTTCAATAAGAACTTAATGAACATTACCCAGCATCCTCTATGGGTAATGGTTTTGTGAGGGTCTCCAGAGGACACAGGGGTGAATGAACAGGAACCTGGGCAGAAATTACAATGCTTGAGTTGGAAATTAGCTGAAACCATGAGGCGCACAAAATACTCACAAGGAGTTGGGGGAGAGGCAAGAGGTTGGCAAACTGTGGGCCCCAGGGAGTGGGTGGGATTGAACTTGGTCTTACATGACTAAGTAGGGCAGCAAGGCTGGGAGCAAAGAAGCGGGCCTTAGAGAAGTAGAATGTTTTTTCACTAGCCTGTATTGACTGATGTGAAATGCAGGTGTTGAGACCTCATGACAGTGTGATACTACAAACACTCTGGAATGCTTTCTAAAAGGACTCATTAAAAACTACGCAGAGGAGTCATTTCCTTTGCATACTATTAAAGGGACAGTACCAGATACACCACCCAGTACTCTAAATACTCTTTCCACCCACTCTCCTTGGCAGGCACGTCTGTAGTGGCTGCATTATCAAGGGTCTTCACCCTTTGGCCAGTGGAGTTGACTATGACAGGAGAGGAAATCATTTTCTAGGTTCCTTCCCAGGGTCACTTTGGGCTGCTGCAGTCCATATAAGAATTTCAAAGCTCCTCTCTGGCTTTGCATTTTGGTAACTCATCTTGCTCCTCTTCTGGTGGAGCACAGGACGATAATAACCTAGGTTTCCCCACATTCTGCCACGTGTCTGCAAGCAGTCCTCTATTAACCCTTCCTTAAGTTACATTGAAGAGGGCAGTTCGCCAGGCCTGGTTCATCTGGCGATGCCAGGCCTGGCATCACTCTATTTCAATCAGGGAAGTAGCACCTAGTATCTGGGTCTAAGCTGTGGGATCGCACACTCCAGGTGAAAGGACATGGAAGGATGTTTAGATACCTGATCTAATTAGGTCATTCAGATATTCATTTGAGACTCTGCATTCAAAAGCTTTCCATGCGGTATGGAAGAGAGGGTAGAGAGAATGGAAGATCTAGAAGATGGGTTGGTGTGTTGCAGAACAATGTCTTCCAGGACATATGGCTATGACAGTCCTGGACTCACAGCAGCTGGAATCATCTGCACAAGGTTTAGCCCATCAATATCTAGTCACAGAAGTCTCTTGTGCTCCTTTGAGCAACTCTAGTGAAACTCATTGGGACACACACACACACAGACACATACACACACACACACAGAAAGTAGAAGGGGAATGGACTACTTGGGAAGAGGGTAGGGGGTGAATATGATCTAAATATATTATGTACATGTATGAAATGCCATAACAAAACCCATTATTTTACATAATTAATACATGATAATAAAAAAGAAACCCTTCATGGTCTGGTTTGGTGGCTTTTCCCTGTAATCATTGCACTTAGGAGGACAAGGAAGGACTGCCAAGAGTCCCAAGTCAAACTGATTGAGAGAAAGGGATCCTGTCTCAAAAAACAAAGCAAACAAAAACTAAGGAAGGGAAAAGGAAATTCCCTATAGGGGAAGGAGAGAAGAGCTCAGGAATTGGATTCAGTTTTGCCCTATAAGTGGGCTGAGCAATAAAGGACGTTAGTCTGGAGAAATTCCCTTGTCAAAGTTGTCTAAATTTAGGATACTTTTCAGTCCTTTTATCCAGCTGCTCCTGAACACCTGGTAAATTCTGGGGTTCACTTAGTACCCAGTAACTGTTTTCTCACAATGAACAACATACATACACACCCCACACAGTTTTTCTGTTCTTCTAACCATGTTTGAGTTATACTGTTACTTGCAGCCAGAGTTTGAACAATATAAAACCTGATATACGTGACATAACCTCAGGCCATTCTTAAAGTACTTGCTGTGTCCCAGTCTTCTGTGACTTATCCTGCTCAATCCTTTCAACTATTCTAAGCAGTTTTTTTCTTATGACTCATATCTTTCTGGCATTAAGGTTGTCTTCCAATAAATCACTTTAAGAGTCTCTCGTTTTTATTTCTGGGTATCCCCAAATGGGTGTTCATCACAAACTAGTGTCAGCCTCACCCTATTCTCTTTGTTCACCGATGACCTTACCTGTAAATGGCATTGCGCATCACAAAAATGATAATGTCTACATTCAAATATCTGCTGCCTAGAAATGTTTCAAAAGGTTTTGGTTCTTGGTGTGCTCAAACACCCCTGCCTGATGTTGATGAGACAGGGAATGTGTTTCTTGTCTCATTCTGGGCCACAGAGTTATTTACCAATTCTTCATGTGGCTAAAGGTTTATTATATAATGCTTCCTAGTGAGATTTATGAGTTGCAGGCAGAGCATCTCAACCATGCTCCATGGTTCATTAATGTGCCACTACTGTTACAGGGCACCTTGGCTCTCGGAGCAGTCTGATGAATACTGAGTGTATGGAGTACTGTCATCTGCTTACAAGCAGACTTATTTTTTCAATTCTAGCATGGTATCATTTTCTATAAGGATTGTATCATGGGAGAGAGCTCAGTGATCTAGCCATACACACAGTTCTCCCTCCAGTGCCAAAAGAACAAAAATCACAGCAGACACTGTGACATTACTTGCATAATTGTTCTTCCCTGTTTCCTGTTCTCTTTTTTTCAGTAGAACACAAAATCTGACTACAAACTAATGGAGGATATGTATGTATGCATATACATACATACATACATACATACATACATATATACATGTATGTATGAGGGTATTTGGGGGAGCTATCCAGAAAACATATTTTCTATTTCTAACACACACACACACACACACACACACACACACACACACACACACACACACAATTTCCACAGTATCCCAGTGTTTACTCCAAGGATTCAGTTTGGAGACACTTCGGAGTTAGGATTCCTATCTGAGATCACATACTAATTGACAGAGCTGTCATTCCAAGTAGGCCTTTTGCCTCCAGAGCCATGTTTTTTTTTTTTTTTCCTAGTCACGCTAGGAAAATGGAGATGATGGGAAACCTGTCTGAGGTTAGAGTCCCACCTTGTTACTCACTGGTTGTGTAACTTCTGTTGTTTTGTCTGTAAAATAGAATTGACGTGCTTTCATCTAAACTCAAAGAAGTGCCTATCATGGAGTAAGGGCTCACAATATGTTTAAAAAAAATCTCCCTTCCCACCCAAAACTTAGTAGAATCCTGTACTTGGAGCTCAAACCCATAGCATCATTTAAAAAACATCTCTCAGTGCAGAGCTGAGGAGGAGACATGGTGGGTAAAATGCTTGTTGAGCAAAGGGGACACGAGTTTGGATCCCCAGTGCCCGTATAAAAGCAGGTAGTGGTGGCAGGTGCCTGTAATTCCAGAGCCAAGAGAGGGAAGGCAGAGAGAGGAGAGCTGATGCTGGTCATCGGGTGCCCATCAGCTGGATCTGAGGCTGATACACCTACAACAGGGCTTTCTATGTACATCACACTGTCTAAATAGCATCCTGTTCTGAGAGCAAGTGGTTCAAGTGGTTCACACTGGAAGAGAGTGGTGTGTGTGTGTGTGTGTGTGTTGTTAAAGGGAGAGAAAGAGCATGCAGATAGAGGCTAAAATGCTCTTTTATTTTTAAATATATGCACACTTTATTTTGGAATATTCTTTCAAAGCACATTTTCTACACCTTCACCATTTGTCCTGCTGTCACACTTTCTCCCTGTGGCATTGGCTCATTATATGCTAGACTTCATCAGTATTTTACTGTTTTTTTTTTTTTTTTTCCATCCCACGCCCTCTCAGCACAGCTCACCTGGGATGCATAGCATTTCTGTGACATTGCTGATCATGGTTGTTGTAGTAGTAGTAGTACGCTATAACCTTTTACCCTCAATTTAGGGAAAGAGAAAGGAAGGATAGAAAGAAATTCTCACTGCTTTTGCAGGCAGCCTTGATATAGAATGAGAGAAAGGTGGAAATCTTCAGTCTCTTTCAGACTGTCCTAAGCTCGAAGAGTAGCTGATAGTGAGTCAGACTAGCTTCTCAGCTCACAGTCTGTAAACTCAATCTCTCCAACCTTTGTTCTTTTAAGAATTAACACACTAATGACGACAACCCAACCAGTGAACTACCAACCAACATCCACCCTGGCTCTTGGGGCTTCAGATTTTTTATACCTTAAGCCAAAAGTTCCCATAAACCCATGGGGCACACAATCCCCAAAACAAGCTATAGGTGCCAGAACAACTCCACCCAACCAAATTATAGCCACCTGCATGGAGCATTCCAAATCCAACTCATAAACATCTACCACACCTGGGGTGGGAACATAAACCTAATCCAAATGCCATTTTGCATCTTAAAATAACAAAAACCGTCTTCCAAGTGTTCCACTACACATGGTAACAATGATCTGTTGGTTGTAGTGGTGTTCGTCATATTTCTTCTCAGGAAAATTACCATATTTTTCATATTTTTTCACTCTCCATGTTCTGTATTTTGGAAACAAGTTGCTAAGTCTAAGCAAGCCTGAAGGGGAAGGGAAGGCTTGTCTGCTTCCTGCAGGGGCACACCTACACAGGTTGTGTGACTTCTTCTATATGGCAGATTGCTCTCCGAGTTCTTATTACTTATGCCACTATGGATTCATGTATAGCTATTTTACCATTTGGGTGGTAATCCGACGCTGTGTGATTTATTTTATAGTTCAAAATGTTCCAGTTTTGAGTACCACAGGTTCCTTTAGCTCAGCTTCTGTGTCCCTATTACATAATCTCACCTTTTAATTTTTTTTCATCATTTCCTTGCATTCTGGCTCTTCGTGGAGCTCCAGGTTCTCTTGAATTTTTCCCACACTACCTCCAACATCAGCCATTTTGCAAAGCCTTTTTCAAGTTTTATCTTTTTATCTCATTATCATCATCATCACCATCATCATCATCACCATCATCATCATCACCATCATCATCATCACCATCATCATCATCACCATCATCATCATCACCATCATCACCATCATCATCATCACCATCATCATCATCACCATCATCATCATCACCTTTATCACTGTTTTTTATTTTGTGTTTGTGTCTGAGTGTCTCCTATGCACGAAAGTGTGCATATCACGGCATGCGTGTGGAGGTCAGAGGGCAACCTTTGGAAATCAGTTCTCTCCTTCCACCATAGATTCTGGGGATTGAACTCACATTGCCAGGATTATTCACCAAGCACTTTTATTCATGGAGCCATTTCATACCCTCCTTTTTTTTCCCTTTAATGGAAAGATGGTATTATAGCACCTAGCCTCACAGATAGATAGCACAGAACCTCTCTTGGTTAAAAGTCACAGAGATCCACCCAGGTAAAAGTAGAAGACACTCTAGGTCTTAATGGGATGGTGCAAAGATGGTATGTTAATTATTTTTCTGTTGCTATAATAAAATACCCTGACAAAAGCTTTCTCCTAAAGAAGAAAGCCTATACTTCTAGAGGGGTACAGTCTATCATGGCATGGAAGACATGGAAACAGGCAAAGAAAGCCTGGTGGCAGGAGTAGGAGGCTGGCTGATTACACTGCAACCACACCCCAGATGCAGAATCTGAAGAGGAAGTGTGACTAGGAAATAAAGCCTTAAGGCCCACCCCTGTAGTAGTAAGCTGCTGGGGTGGCTCAGCCAAGAAGACAAGGAGTCATTTTCATATGTGGAAACCCTGTCAGGCCTCAGCAGAGGGAACCACTGTCATGGCCAGTGCCATACTGCAGTGGAACCCCAAGCATCAGAGCTCAGGTGTTTTCATTCATTCAGAACTCCTCGGGTGCAGATCATAAGCAATTAAACATCCCCCACAGAAATCCAACTCTGCAGACAATACAAAACACTAAGACCTAGAGAGCCCCTCACCCAACACTGCATAAAACAATTTTATACATAACCAAAAATAAACTTCCACAACATTTGCCCAGAGACCTGCTTTATCCAGAGTGGTTTGACCTCTTAGAAGTTCACAACCTTCGCAAACAGCTCCAGCATTTGGGTACCAGGTGTTCCAATGTATGAACTTATGGGTGTATTTCAACTTCCAACTACGATAGAAGCATGTTAAGGCCTCGGGTTGAGGATACTATTATGAATATTTGAAATGAAATCTAAAGCATGTAGTTAAGTGGAATCAAAAAAGCAAAAGGCTGGGTGTAGTGGTTTAAATAGAAAATGTGAGGTAAGGAATTTGATGTAGTTGAGCTTGCTCTTTGAGGAATTTTGCTACAAAAAGGAGAAAAAATGGTGTGACCATAAGTAGAGGAAAATGAGTTTAAAGACATCTTAATGCATGTTGTGTTGATTATGATATGTCAAGTTGACACACAGACTAGAGTTGTCTGAAAGGAAGGAAACTTAATTGAGAAAATGCCTCCATGAGATTTAGCTGTAAGGCATTTTCTTAATTGGTGATTGGTGGGAGAGGGCCTAACCCGTTGTGGGTGGTTCCATCCCTGGGCTGTAAGAAAGCAGGCTGAACAAACCATGGAAAAGCAAGCCAGTAAGCAGCACCCCTCCATGTCTTCTGCATCCACTCCTGTCTCCAGACTCCTGTCTCATTTGAGTTCCTGTCCTGACTTCCTTCAGTGATGAACAGTGCTGTGGAAATATAAGCTGAATAAACACTTTCCTTCCCAACTTCCTTTTTTTCCGTCATAGTGTTTCTTCCCAGCAATAGAAACCCTAACTAAGTCCACGGAATAAGCCATTAAAAGTTAAATAGTGGTGACTTAGGAGAAAGCAGGTCACTGGAGCAATATTCTTGTCTAGGTGACAGAGCGTGTGTTATGTGTGATAGTGAGCATGTGTCTCATTTCTCTAACTCCATCAAGAAGTCAGAATGTATGGATTCAGATGCTGCAGGTGAATCCATTAGATGTGAGGGCCAGTTGAAATTCCCTTCTGATTGAGTCAGTTTGGTTCGGTGAAGCAGGAAGGGAGGTCTCAGCTAATCACAAGGCTGTAAGACAGTGTGTTAGATGTTTAAGAAATGAAAAGATATAAGCACCTTAATGAACAGACAGTGAGCACCGTCATGAGCTTACTGAGGGTCCTTGCAAAGCCAGGTCAGTTATTGACTATTTCCCCCCCCTCCTACCTTCAAGATAGGTGCTGACTAGACAGAGAAAGGGTTTTACAGGGTACAGGGTTTGGAGAAATGGGAATGAGGATGTAGGAGACGGTAACAACTATTAAAACTGAGCAGAGGTGATGTTGAGGGTACATAAAGAGGATGGGGGACAATGGAAAATTTTATGAAACTATAGAATTGAATGTTCTTGTGAGGGTCCTGCCCAAGGGTTAACTTTTATATGGATGATAATAACCCTACTCACCAGGAAAACTGAGTGTTAGGGACGCACCCATCAAATTACCAGTCCCTATTCCCTGGAGCTGGGAAATGTCCTGAAGAGCTGAGATAAGCTTAGAGTGAAGAGGAAGATCAAAATACTTCCAACACTAATAATATTCACAATAATTAGACACAGTAGTAATCAAAGTTGTTTGCAAATGCAATAATGAGATTCATGGTTTTGGGCTGTGGATTTAGCTTGGTGGTGGAGTATTTGTCTGACATGTCCAAAGCACTGGAAGCTCCCAGCACCACAGGGTCTCCTGCAGTCTTTTTCTTTTCTGGCATTGGAGATGGCTCCCTGCATCATATTAAGGAACAATATTTAGTTTAATGCTGTCTTATTTTTTCCCAAGAAGGGTGTTCCCAATATCTTTTCCCCCAAATCTGTTTAGGAGTTGATAAATGTTGCCATACCAACTAAGAGAATAAAGAGATTTATTCTTCGCACTTGAAGAACAACAGGGTAGGTATCCAAGCTAGGCTAAACATGAGTGGGAGGGGGCTGGAGCATGGCAGAGGGGAATGAGGCTTGTTTTCCGGAAGCAAGAGATAGAATGCACTCATGTTCTTAGAGGCTTGACTGTGTGTAGAGTGTAAAAGGAGGAGGGCGAGGGGAATTGGCACCTGAAACCATTAGTGGAATCAGCCCAGGTGAGATGGCTCAGTGGGTAAATGTGCTTGCTGCCAAGCCTGACTTGATCTTGCCACACCTAAGCTTGATCTTCAGGACCTTCAGTGGTGGATGGACAGAACTGACTTCCCCAATTTGTCATCTGGCCTATACATGTACTGGTAGCAGGCATGTACTCTGTCCCCTCTTACACACTAAAATAAAATAAAATAAAATAGGATCAGTCTTTATTACAAATTAAGCATGTGCTATAAATCTATTGTGCAACATGGTGATTAAAATCTTGAGTTTTGTAGTTAGACTGGAATTGAATTCCTGTGTCCTTAAGCCTGTGGTCCTTATTAGCTATTTGACCCTATGGGAATTACTTAGTGCTCCATTCTGTGAGAATGCCTGGCAGGTTACAGGGTATCAGAACAGTATTATCCTAAAACTGCCTCTTCTTTTTATGGCTTTTGTCTCCTGTATTAAAAACTCTCATTGGAGTGTAATTCTGTAATTGTGGCTAGTGCACCTGAAAATGAAAATTTCTACTTTTATGGATTATCAATTAAGCTAAAAGAACAAACAATCTGATACTTGCTTCTGTTACTGATAACCAGTTTTTAGCACATTTAGAACAAATTTTTTTTTCTATCTATCTTTTCAACTGTTAATGTTTTGTTTTTTGTTTTTTTGAGACAAGGTTTCTCTGTTGTAACTCTGGCTGACCTGGAACTCACTCTGGAGACCAGGCTGACCTTGAACTCACAGAGATCCACATACATCTGCCTCCTGAGGCATTTGCTACCACTGTGTGGCTCAACTGTTAATTTTATGAGACCTAAATAACCAAATATATACTTATAATGAAAATTTAACATATGAATTGAGATACTCTTGAAATGTAAAGTTTTTTTTGGTGAGGAGACTACTCACGGTATGTGCCTGGCTTGTATCACTAATAACATAATTTGGACACAGAGCAGCCACCGCAGGCCTGGCTCTCACGCAGGAAGGAAAGAAGCAAACTTTCTTCCCACCTTGCAGAAAGCTGTGGCGAAGACAGAATCCACAGTGAGTTCTTCAGCTCACAAGTGGTTTCTTCTGCAGTAGGCTATTTCTCCTACCCTCCAGGCAGGCTGTACTTTTAGGAGACGTTGAAAAAAAAACAAGAGTCATGTCAACAGCCCAGACAAACTTTTCAAAGGCAGCTCTCATGAAGAGATGCTTAATTTTCGAGACTAAAAGGTCATCGCAAAGGGTCTGCTCAACCCAGCCTCCTCCGTGACACGAAGGAGAGAGCTAATGAAAACACAGTGGGCTCCTCACAAGTAGGCTGCCTCCCACTCGGCAGTTCCAAAGGAGGCCACAAGTGACATGCAGAACATTTAAGAAGACATCTGCAAATGTGACAGTAACTATGAAATCAGCAAAAAGAAGCATGCAGAAATAAAAGTTGGCTTCCCTGCCTCACACACTGCATTACGGTAACCGCTCTCCCCCACTCTGGTTAAAAGAAAAAGGAAAACAAGTCAGTCAAATATTTACATGCAGAATCAGCCCTGGCTGCAAATTCAAAGATGACTATTAAAGCTGGCAGAAGTTGCTTCTGTATCAGAGGCTTTGAGACTCTGGGCCTCAATTAACCTTTCCAAATAGGAACTGACAGCCTTGGATGGAAAATATGGGGAGATGAGAATGTTTTTGAAGAATGTTTGACTACAAAGTAAACAGCCCAGATAAAAATCTTAAATCGGATGCTGCCTCCACATTCCATAAAGCTGAACACACAGTGAAATGCAACTGTATAGCTGAAAGAGATCGCAAAACAAGTTGAGTGTGGCCAAACTGCATGGAATTAGTTGTGTTCGAATTAAGACGGAGGATTTTGTTTTCTAGTCATTTTAGGTCTTGACATGATGTTGCTTAGCTGACATTAAAGGCATAACTTCAGAGATACTTATCTGAAAGCCTTCTTGTCATTTCTGGAGCCAAAGCAATGCCCATGAGAAAATATTTGCTAGGAATACTATTCACTTTGAAGGAGGATGCTCTTTTGTTGGTCAAGCTATTTCCTTTTTGTGCAAAATAGGGCACTCCATAGTCTTCAGACTCAGATTTGCATTCGGATGGAAGCAGAAGAAAAGTGAACTCAGTGAACTCACGGTGTCGTGGAGACTGTAAGAAGGAACATCTGAACGCTACAAGATAACACACACCAACATTAAATGTCAGACGCACACGGTTACAAGCCAGTGTTTCATTGTCAGTTTGCAAGGATCTTGTTACCTACCCGACACAGTGTTCGCATCTGAGTGCCGGAACGTGTCTGTAAGAAGTTCAATGCTGTGTCTCTGGGGATCTAGTTAGAGAGGCCGTTCGCATCAGCTAGCTGTAGAAATATCTTTGTTCGATTTTTAAGCATGTGTCGCTCAGTAAGTCTTAAAGGGTGGTAAGTCCAGCACCACCCTTCACCTGACTGGCTTATCCATTATGAAGAGGACACCACTGCTTTCTGTTTTGCACCAGTTGTTTCCTGTCTGGACTCTTGTCTCTCTGAGCTGGTGAACCTTCTCTCTCTTTCTCTCCCCGCCCCCCCTCTTCCAGGGGATTTATTTGCTGAGTATTCATTAACTCCCAGTTCTCATGCTTATTGGAGTTAGTCCTGCCAGCGCTGTGGCTTGGGACAGTCATGGCACTTAGAACAGTATTTAAATTGTTTCTTGATTAGCCTCAGATATTCAGGTTTTGTCTTTTTCATCCCAGTTCTCTTCTGCCTAGTATAGTTACTACGAAGTTTCCCAAACAGAATTAGAAGTCCCACTTCCGAGTTTCAGTGTGAGAAGACAGCTTGCTGCTATCATGCTGTGGGTTCAGAGGGTTGTGCATCATGACTCAGATTTGCATCGTGTCTCAGTTGTTCCACAGTTACCCTCTGGGACTGTCGCATTTCAAGCCCCTTAGCCCAGCTGCTCCACTGCCTGCTTCCTGTCCCCTTTGAGGGAGAAATGCTTCCCTGGTTATGTTCCTCTTACTTTAAAAGGGTCCCCCCGAAGAGCCGTGTGGGCCACAGGTGAAATCGTTGCTTCATCAGGCCCCTCAGGACTGGAGCAACCTTTTTAGAATGGTTGCTGAAACTTTCATCACATAGCACATGCACTCTTTCTTTCTCACAGACACATTTTCTTCTCTTCCCTCAGAAGGCCTGGTCAATAAGGTTGAGAAGCCATGCCATTAAACCTTCACACATGTGGATTACTTTTTGTCTTCTTCCTCTTTGCAGTGTGGACTGCAGTGGGCCATTCCCAACTCATCGAACTTGTGATAATAGTGTCTGAAAACCTCAAATGTCTGCAGTGCCAAAGGTTTGGCTAGATATGAGGGGGTCACACTTGCACAGAGCAAAGGGTTCTAAACGTAGACACTAGACTTTTTTTTAATTCATTTTTTCCTCTCTGGTATAATACATTGAGCACCCAGCCTCCCCTCCTCACAGCTCCCCTGCATCTCCCTTCTCCTCTTGATCCTTCCTCCCCCACTTCTCAGAAAAGAACAGGCCTCCAAAGTTTACCAATTGAACAGGGTACAATAAGATGGAACAAGGCCTGGCACAATCAAGGCTGGATAGGGCAGCCCAGCAGGAGGAAAAGGATCCCATGGGCAGGTAAAAGGGTTACAGACACCACCCCCTCCTCCCAACTTTTAGGTGTTCTACAAGAACACCAAACCAGATAACTATAAGAGACCTAGCACAGATCCATGCAGGCTCTGTGGGTTGCTGCTCCGGTTTCTGTGAACCTGTAAGAGTCCTGGTCAGTTGACTCTTAGGAAGTGTTCTCCTGGTAGACACAAGAATTTAACTTGGAAAGAGGGGGTACGAGAGTTCCTTTTATTACATACATCTCTACTTTAATAAAGAGCATGGATCTGAAATAAAAACTGAAACTTCTTATAATTAGAAGCATTTCATAACAAATATAAAGTTTCCCCCCAAAAATGCTTCTAAGCTTATGATAAAAGCAATGCCCCAAAGAGAAAGTGTAAAAAGCTGTTTCTTTAAGAAAGCTATTAGCATTCTTTTAGTTACATTTTCAAATTTATTCTTTAGTCTCATGATGAATCTCAAAAGAGTTTTAAGTTTATTAAAATGTTATTATTATTATTATTATTATTATTATTATTATGCACATCAGGTCATGTGTGTAGAGCTCAGAGGATGAAGTGGTTGTCTCCCTTATGTATACTCCAAGGATCAAACTCAGGTCTCCAGGCTTGGGCGCCAAGTGTCTTTACTTAATGAACCATTGTGCTGCCCGGGAGCTTTGTATTTTATACATGAGAATAATGGCTCACTTCCTTGCTAGAGATCCAATTGTGAACCTCTCATGTCACCTGCTTTTCATCCCCTTTGGGCTGGAATTATGTAAAGAAATACAAAACTAAACAGAGTAATTCTGTCACTTATTTGCATCTATTAATCTTTTAGAGAAGAAACTTAAGATTACATATGAAGGTGGATCTGTTATTTATAGGTCTTCCATTCTACAGGCAATTATCAGTCACATTACAACTTACAACCTCCACCTCCATCCACTTACACCTCCACCCCACACCTACACCCACCCCACACCTACAACTCCCACACCTACAACCTACATACCTACAACTACCCCATAGCTACAACAACCCTATCTACAACCATGTTACATAGTGTTTTGTAGTGGAAAGAGGCATTAAAGGGTTTGCTCTATAGAGAATTAACCACCACCAATTCTGTAACTTAAAATTAAGACAAACATTTGCAAGGGTTTTTGTTGTTGCTGTTTTGTTTTGTTTTTTGTTTTGCTTTGTTTTTGTTTTAGGAAAAGTCTCACTATGAAGCCCAGGCTGGCCTTCAATTTGAGATCCTCCTGTCTCGGCCAGGCGTGGTGGCACATGCCTTTTATCTCAACACTCAGGAGGCAGAGGCAGGCAGATGTCTGAGTTTGAGACCAGGTTAGTCTACAGAGCAAGTTCCAGGAGAGCCAGGACTGTTACACAGAGAAACCTGGTCTCAAAAAACAATAAACAAAAAACCCCAACAACAATAACAACAAGACCAAAACCAAAACCAAATCAACAACAACAACAAAAACAATGCAGCTTTACTTTTTAGTTTTCATACAAGTATGTTTGACTATATTTTCCCTAACGCCACACCTTCCTTTTACTCCCTCTTTCCCTCCTGTTAGTTCACTTTTCCCTAGACAGCTTTGCTTCTACGTTCATAACACACACACACACACACACACACACACACACACACACACACACACAAATTTTATGGTTTTACTTTTTTATTGTTGTTGTTGTTTTGAGACAGGATCTACTGATCCTCCTGCCTCTACCTCCCAAATGCTGTAATGACAACCACACTAAAAGAAAAGAATCTTCTTCAAACACTCATTTCATTCATTTGAAGGAATATCAACACCATGGCACTCTGTTCTCACAGGGAAATCTGATACCCATCGTGCCTCTGGGAAGAACAATTTATCACAACCAAGTAAATGAAATATTCTTTAAACAATGCTAAAAAGGCTTCTTTGAATGTTAAGGCACTCAGCATAACCTTGCACATCTTCAAGAGGTTTCTGCAATCAGTTCTGAACCAAGGGCTAGTTCTCCTGTCACACCCCCAGGCTCCAGTTTTGGGCTGAAATGGGCTTGCTCACAGCTAAGCTTAGAAACCTGTGCAGTCGATTGGAACATTCTTGGATAGACTTTTTAGGAGATGTAGACATTTATGGACTGAACTGATTGGAACCTCTCTATCACCTGCTCAGACAAAAAGGGGCTCCATGGTCCTTTTCTCAACTTCTACTTGTCATAACAGTAGAATTTCACATTCTACAATTTCAAAATGTCTTCCAGGCTGCAGACACAACACACACACATTGGGGAGTAAGTCCAAGACAATGAAGAAACTTGGAAATGTAACTTTTATCATTCAAACAAGAACAATTTTGTGGGGAGGACGTGTTAATAATCACACTGAGATGGCAGGCTTATAGACCAGAACCACTTTGGCAAACTGGGACAAATGGTACTCCATTGTGAGGAAGAGCTCTAGGCACTGGATCTGCGAATCCAGGCCACAGCAAAGTGAGGTTGGAGTTTGGGACCAGGGGACATAGGTTGATAGGATGCTCATTTTAGCACAGCCATGTTGACCAAGCAAAGAGGCCTCACAGACTGTGTAATGAATGCTGGTGAACGGATTCAAAGAGCAGGTGCTTCTCGGTTATTACAAAAGAGTAGACTGGAAGGACTCACTGTGGGACCCAGGAGCACAGGAAGTATTTGTGGTCCAATACAGCTGCTTTGGAAACAAGCAAGGAACAGGCCCTCAGTGCAGGATGCTGTGGGGGTATTTCAGCTGTTAACTGAATGGATAGGTGTAACCAAAACTTTTTTAAACTAAAGTGACCTAGAAATTGCCCTTAGAGGCAGAAAGAAACATTCAATTAATTTCTTTCTAGGTTGGAAAAAGGATGATTTAAAAAAAAATCTCTTATTTTAATTAAACAGATAGTCTTTATATTTTGGTCACATTTAGTGTTTGTTAACAATCATGAACTTCAGTATTTACCTATCAAGTGATAAAAGCTATCTGCTTTTAGTTATGGGAAATGTTGTCAAAGTCAACTTTAGAAGTAGCAGATTGCTTCAGACTGCACCTTTAAAATTTATTGCTTAGTATTTTTAAATGTTTGTGTACGTGTGTATCTGTGTGTATATGTATGTGTGTGTGGGGGGGGGTAGGTATGTGTACCTGAGCCCAAGTGTCCACAAAGGCCAGAGGTGTCACACCTACCTGAAGCTGGAGGTACAGGTAGTTGTAGGCTGCCTGGTGTGAATGCTGAAAATCACAATTTGAAAGAGCAGCATGTACTCTTAACTGCTGAGCCATGTCTCCAGCCCCAGACTGCAGCTCTGAAATGGACTTGAGTTTTAAAAGTCAGGAAACACAATTGCTTTCATGTAACCAATTAATTTTAAAATTATTTGCATTTGAGAGATTCTAAATGATTTAAATGCTATTAGCATTTTTCTGCCCAATCCAGATTTCAGGTTAGCTTATGAGTGCCGTTAACTGGAAACAGCTAAGCTTTATTATAACCTATGTGTTTTTTCCCCTGTACCCCTTTTAAAAGAGCACTAGAGATACTTTCATTTTTTAAAAAAAGCACCTCAAGCTAGCAAATTGCATTTTTGGAGGTAAGCATCAATCTTAGCGCACAAGTTTTCTATATGCCTTCTGTGCTCATGTCTGCATTTTGGGACTGCTGTTCTCAGTGCTCTCAAACTTTTGCTGCATATCCGAATCATTTGCGAATTTAAAACAAGATGTCAATGCTCTGGCCACACCTCTCATCATTGAAGGTGGAGCTAGCAGCAGCATTTTAAATCCCCCTCTAGTAATTCATTTACAACAAAGCTTGGAGAATAGTGATATTCTTTATCCTTATCATGAGAATAAAGATAGGACCAGGGACCAGGTAATTAAACCCGGGGAACTGACCCAACACATCAGAGCATCTAATGGAATTCAGCTTCATGGTAAATGGTAAAACCTGACTGGGCCCCTGGCACTCCCTGGATCTCCACTTCCCAGATGTGCAACAGATAAGCTACCCCATTTTAAAGAAAAAAAAAAAAAGTTTCTATTTTTGAGTTGAGTACACACCAAAATGGAAACGGAAGCAAGTACTATTATTTCTCTGATGAATTGCCTCGATAGTCTTCCAAATGCTGCGTTTATGGCCCAGTTGGGATTTGTAAATTCTTTTCAGCTCAAATTTGGTGTTTAAACTTAATCAAGGAAGGCAGGGAGGGAGCACTCCTCACAGGGTTCAGCTACTGCTGAACTAGTAGTACCACAGTGCCACTGTGCACTCTTCTTACAATCATTCAAGTGCTTTTGTGTCTTCAATCCCATATGACCATCAAAGGGCAGAGGCTGAACTGTGTTCCTGTCAAGTAAACTGAGGGTTCAAAGCATTGTAGAGCAAGGCAGAGTTGAGACCAGAACCAGGTCTGTGGACCACTCCTACCTCTCACATCCAGAGCCCTGGCATCCTCTCCCAGAAGGATGCCTCTCCCCCAATAGACGCTTTTCTTTTGAGGGATGCTGGGAACCAAACCCATGGTGTTCCAGAAGTGCTCTACTTCCTCAGCCCTTGATTTTCTAAGAAGGTCTTGTTAAGTACATCAAGCGAGCTAAGATCTCCTTACCTGAGGGTGAGTGCTCCACATCTAGTGAAAAAAAACTCACTTGTGCCCATTTGTCTGTCACAGTTCTGCTGTGTGAAGGACTGAGGCAGGGGTGGTACATGCATCGCAAAGAAGTACAAAATGCTTAAGGGCCCAGGAAAGCACAGAATTCAGGGAAGAAGTTGAGGATTCTGGGAAAGCAAATAACAACAAATTGTCCCAGGGGAGAAAGGGACAGGTGACAGCTGGGAGCTTCTTGGGGGTTATTTACTTACTTATTTTAGAGGGGCTCCAGGAAAACTCAAAATACAGAAGTTTTGGTGTGGCACGGATTTAGGAGACATGGGGTAGGGACAACAGAAAGCGAAGAAACTACCTTATATGGACGTGGGATAAAACAGATTAGGGCAATAATAACTGAAAATAAAGGTGCTGACAAAAAAATGAAACTAAGGAAGAGGTGAAAGAGAAGCAGCTGACAGCATCTCAATAAATCACCATCTGCCACTGGATTCAATGACCACTGACAAGTAGCACAATGGAGCATTTAACGAGGTAGTCTTTAATTGGTTACTGGGTCAAATAAGCCTGAGAGGGTATTTTGAAAAATCAGGCAAGACTTCTTTGCAGATATTTCTTGCTTGTGCCTTTTAGTTTTTTCTCAGGAAAGCAGGTGTTTCAGCAAAGTAGCAAATCATAATATGGTTTAATACAGATGTATTTACAGATGTAAAGTCTTGCTTCGGACTAAAGCCTAACCACAGTAAGAACACACAGCAGATGTCTGAACTGGGAAGAGCACACAGCTAATTGCGACAGGTTTTGACAGTGTAATGCAGTGCGGACTCGAGTCAGACAAACTAGGGCTTGAACACCTTGGCTTTACGGGATACATAAAGATTTGGAACACTTGCAATGGACCTGAGAGTTCTAAAGGCAAACAAAAGGGTGGCTCTTGAGTTGCAGTCAGAAAACAGGAAATGAGTGAATTTTCATCTCTGTCAAGACCATGAATGTGCTGGAAAACTGAGCAGAAGAATGAAGTTGAAGGCGGTTCAGGTTTAGGTGCCTAAGTTGTGTGACACCAAAGCCCTCCAGGCCTCCAGGCCAATGATAGAACAGGATTAGGCAGCCAGCTCAAACCCAAGGTAAAGATGAAGCCAACGAAGGTGAGTAGGCGAAGATGCGAGACACAAGAAAGCAGCCATGACATAGATAAATATGACCAGCAGGTGCAAACATTTTTCACAAAGCCAAAGGATGTGTCGAAGAAGACATGACAACATTAGACTGGAGAGCTGAGAATGGCCATCTTTCGTTTGTTTACATAATGGAAAACACTAAATATGAAGGTTACTGTGATCCACAGGGAAACTCATACAGGCTGAAGCAAATGAGGAAGAGGCGAGATGCTTAAAAATGGTACCAGCTTTGAGCCAACTGGATGGGCAGGGCAAGTATGAATGAACAGATAAGGAAACATGGGCATATGCAGATTGAGAAGGGGGCAATAAGAGGCAGAGAGGGATGAGCTGGAATAGAACAGACCTGTGAAGGTAATCTCTAACTGGTTTCTTAAACTTGCAACTATGTCCATTAAATAGTCATGAGCTTTTAAAATCCAAGCTTTTTCTCCTCTGTTCAAAATCCCCTACTGGCTTCTGGTCTCACTAGACTAAGAGCCAAAGTTCTCACCAGGTTTATTAATACTGAAGTCAAGTGGTCCCCTACTACCTAAGCATTTAAAGCACTCTCCCACTTGTCCACTCCATTCCTGCTACACTGACTACTTTATTTTCGCTAACTTGACAAGCACCAACCTACTAAAACCTCTGTGTGGACGGCTCTTCCCAACAGTGTAGCAGGTTGTACCCCCTCTTCCTTTGCCTTTGCCCCACTGCGACTCATCAGTGGGGAGCTGTGACAACACAGCATCACCCATCATGGTCTGAATTAGGTCACATTCTGTTTGACTCTGCTTGCTTAGGGTCAGAAAGGAACAAATTCCTCCTCACAGGTATTTGTTGAATGAATACCCAGAGGGCAGGAGATAGGAAAAACAAAAACATCACAGCAGCTATCAGCTATTTTAGCAGGCAGTGATCTAAGACAATGGCAGGATTGGACTCCTTAGAAGTGGGGTGGCTTTACTGTTTGATGGCCCCTGTCCCTACTATACTTCAGAAGTGAAGCGCTACCACCCTCATGTTGACAGCATGAAAACGAAACACAAAGACCTTTTATCACACTAGTTCACCTTAGAGTAGGCTTATGATAAAGAGGATCTTGACTTGAATTCTGAATGCCACTCACTGCAGGTCTCATTTAGTGCCCACTCTTGTTCCCCTCACCTGCCCTCACCCTCCAGCTATTCATTAAGATGTCCCCTAAAGACTGGTGATTTCAAACACAGACTTACTGTAAAGGACTTTTTAGTGTATTTTTATCATCACTAAGATACCTCGATGACCACAGAAGTCAGCAAACAGGATCTCACTTTTATGAGTACTCACAAACTACATTAGTACAAATGGTACTAAGATGGCAGTCAAAAAGGGCTGTACTGTCAAATCTAATGTGCAATAGTGCCACTTCCTTGAGCTAAATATTAAAACATTAAGAACTTTCAACAAGGAAAATGGTATTGAAGCACTAACTTCACTGAAGCACATTAACTCACTAAAGTAAACATAGGGGGAATGAGGAATGGATGGGGACCAAATAGTCTATTCTGTAAGTCTGGCTTCTCTGCCAACGAGTCGCCTACATGTTACACATTTCACAGAAAAGCACAATCATCTCATTAACGTGATAAATTAGTTCCCACCCCACATTATTAGTAAGAGTTTCTGACCTGTCAATGTTACCTATGAAATTTCAAAAACATCTTAGAAATCCTAATTGAAGTATGTTATGAACATTCCTGTCCTGTCTTCCTGGGACCCTTTAGTGAGAGACCTGTGAGGAAACCCCTGGTCACTTCTGTCTTATGCAGCAATTCTTTGCTCAGTCTTTGAGCTGCTGTCTAGGAAGGGATCTTGGAGGCTTCTATTATCGGAAAGAGCAGCAGACAAAGACAGCTACACTTCAGGACAGTTCTTTTTTTGATACAGGTCTGACTCAGGTGCTACCAGCTGGGGCTCTTCAGAGCTGTCTCTAGTCCTACCGTGGGATCCAAAAAGCAAGAGACTGAAACTTTCTAAGCCTCAATTTTTCCAAATGTACAATGGGAGTTCACAGGGCTATTATTTATATAATCCATGTAAAATGCTTGGCGTATCAAAAATACTGCATAATTACTAATTTATAGGACAATAACTCACTGCTAATATGGAAAAATTATGACCCTTAAGCTTTTAAATTGAGCTTAGTTCTGAGTTGAACCCAAACCCAGATATGCCTACTACTCAGTAGTTTTCAGAGGGCAGTGCTGCTTAAGGAAACTGTGCCAGGCACCAACACTGTATAAACACACACATTAACTTTAAGCCCCTATATTGGAGTCATTAACGTACTGTTTAGTAATGACAATATGAACTCAGAGAAGACAGATCAGACCAGCCTACCTGTACTGTATTTGACCATAAGATTTTCTGTTTGCTTTTTACAAATATGGAAAATGAAAAAGAAATAATTCTCAGGGCAAAAGTATACAATTGAGAGCTTAAGGGGAAAAGTTACCAATCTGGTAAATACATTATTTGGATGAAGATAATTTCCTCGTTGACACATTCCTATGAGAGCAGTATAGCAAGACAAGCAGAGACTTACACATGTGTAAGAGTATGTTAAAAAGGGGAAGGCTGCTATGGATTAGGGCACAAGAATTCCAAAGCACCCAGGTTATAGTGACGAACTGCTGTAAGAAACCAAGTTCTCTAAAGGTATGGGGAAAATACCAAGAAATAAAGTTTAGATAAATTTCCCTTTCTTAGTTAGCTTTACAAATAGGATGTAATTAAAAATTTGATTCTGGCCAATAAAACATATGTAAGTTCCCAATTTGCTAAGATGAAAAGTGTCTTTCATGTTGTACATCACTTATACTCAATCATTTAATAATTTATGCTATTAAAATACGGCACCCATAGTTATTTTGCTGTCTTAGTAGTTTCCTGTGAACTTATGGTAATCATTTATTATAGAAATCAATTAAGTACAATTTCATTGTTATAATTTTTCCATCACAGAGTTAAGATAATTGTTATTGAAAAGCTTGGATTGTTGAATAAAATTTTCTATGTAGAAAACACATTTGTTTGAAACCAAACACTGTACTCCTGGAACTGTAGACATGATGCAGTATTGAGGGCTGACACTGCGGGCAAGAGTGGGGCATGATACCCACCTTCCTTCTAGAGGTTAGACCATGTACATGAGAACACTGAGACACTGTATCAGCCGTAACATTCCAAGTGTATTATAGATTTTTCATTATGTAGATTAAAAAAAATCACAAATAGAAAAAAGAAATGCCAAGATATGATGTTCAAATCATTCCAATATTCAAAAAGTTCAGTCCCCATTCAGAAACAGATAAACAGTATATTTATTAAATGAGTTAAGACAAATAAACTTTACAAATAGACAAATAATAAAAGGCTCAGTGGCTAAAATAGATGGTAAGCATCATTAAAAGAAATCAACACCATCACGGTAGTATCTCAGTTGGCTTACATGTGGAAATGAAATTTTCAAAGAGCAATTTCACAGAAATGAAGCCAGTTTTTTTCTTATAAACAAATTACCATTTCTTGGTTCAAAACTGATACCTGTTATGAAAATCACCGTATCACATACTTGTGAGATGACAAGGAGTAACTCATCTTCAAAGTGCGACAAGTCTATTTACAACCACAAGAAAGGCAATGATGAGGAGAAAAGGATTTTTAAAAAATATACAAAGATTAAAAACATTTGGGATGCAAAATTAAACAAGTTTTTGTTGTTGTTAGAGAGAAAATGTGACTGAATTACAGATGTTGATTTAGCTATACACACTATATAATGGGACCCAAGATCTTTAACAGCTTGCCTGTATATTTTTTTTTCCTACTTACATAATGCTCTGGACATTTGTGGTAGAAATTACAGTGTCTCAAAGAGAGAAACACACACTGAGCATGTCTTGCTATTACTTCATGGATTTCTTAAGACCTGTTTATGGATTAGAGGTGGTGTAAAAGCCATTGCCTTGAGTTGAAAAATGAAGACTAGAAAAGCTTGATACAAACCTTCCAAAGCACATGCATGTCTAAATCTTTTGGTAATTACATTCATATTTAAGCATAACCAAAATAAAAAAGAAAACTGAAAACATTTCCCTTTTCTCTATTCCCTATGCCTTGCAGGCTTCTTCAGTGGATAGGGTCAATTTTTAGAGTTGAAAGGGTTCTTCAAGAGGAGTCTAGTCTCCCACCCTCATTCAGGGTGAGTAATTTCCCGAAGATCATGCAGCACATTAATGGCAAAATTAAGACTAGGAGCCCGATCTTGACTCCTGGTCTAAATATGCTTCCCAGCATATCATGCTACCTCTTTTTACAGTATGAGTAACTACAAATACCTGATGAGTAAATGTACAATGATAAATGCGACAGAGCCAATGTGTTTCTAAGACTTGCAGAAGATTACTGCAGGCAACTGATGGAGAGAAAAAGACTCCTCCCACCCACCAAAAAGTATCAAGCACCATCAACTACACATTTCTTTGCTGGGTCAGCATTCTTGGATGTAGTAGTCCTCGTAAACTTTATGTCAGCCTGAGGATTATTTAAATGGTGAAATCTGTGCCCTGAAACAATAGCAGTTTCTAAAGGGTCAAGACAAGAAGCAAACAAAGGAAGAAAGAAAATAGACAGGAAAGAAGCATAGAGCCCAGAAATTCAATTGACTCAATGGGCATCTCAGCATATGGTTAACTATTTACATCTACATATATCATGTTTAGAAGATTTTCCCACATTTTTCCATGTATTATCTCCTTTTATCTAATTTGTTATTTGGCCACTTAATAAAAAGAAATGTGTCAGAGAAAATGGTGGTCATTACTTTTTATAAAATGGTGAGACTATTTTAGATAAGCTACATTCTAAAAATAGTATGTTAGGTGGCAAAATGTGCTGTCTTATCTTGATTTTATGAGGTGACCAACAGAATTCAAACAGTACTTCATGGGGCTGTTACCAGCTTGTAATTTATTCTAATTGTAGTAAAGGGGAACAGACCAACGCATCACATATGCAGAACTAAGGAAAGGAGCTGAGCTGTCTTAAAAACCACTGCCGTGTATTTATTTAATAAAAGGGCATATTTATTTATGTTTACAAACAAGTTTCATAAAACAAAAGGAAAACATGTATGCTTCTACCTATTAACCTTTTTCAAAATGCCAACAGCCCTCATTGCTGTATGAAGGTCTCTAAGGAGTTATTAGAAAAAAAAAAAAAATCAATGCAGTTCACTCACAGTTCACCAAGACATCACTGAACTAACATATTTAGACAAGAACAAAAAGGACTAAAGGTTCTCTTGTAGTTTGATAGTTTAATTTGATTTGCCTGAAATAACAAAAGCATTTCAAGCATCTTTCATTGTGTATTTGATGTCCTGCAATAAACAATCTACTAAATTCTGAACAAAAGGTTATTAGCAAGTTTTCAAAAAATTTAAAAATTAAACAGTTCTTTCAAAACCATTAAGTAGTAAATGTATTTAAGAAACTAATTAGGACAGATGCCATAACTTCATTAGAACACCACTGCCATGTTTTTTTTTTTTTTTTTGTCTCGTTTTGTTTTCTTTTTTTGTTTTTTGTTTTTTAAACAAAGCATTAGTGTTATCTATTTGGCTATTAGTATTAGCAATTTATCTACAATATTTAACAAGATAAATTGTAGGCAAAAATTTAGTACAGTTTCAATAGAAACACCCCCCCTTTTTTTTCCTGAAAATACAGCAGTATTTGAAGGACTCATTTTTCTCTGCATTAGTTGTAAGGAAGCGTCCCATCTATGAAGAACAAACAAAAGTATCTACAAACCTTGTAAACAGATCTGTATCATTTATAAACATAAATAATCCAAATTATTAACAGCCAACAGCAGAAATTAAAGTATTCATTCAATGATCCAGGGCTGTCTTGCCCAGCTTCACTCCTCCCTCTCTCCCATCAAGGACTGAGATAAACTACAGCTCTGCTAATCCACCATCAGGACCGGGTACCACTGATGTTCCACAGGTCACTTATGCTGAGTTACAGTTGTTTATCTGTCAGTTCATTTCTCCCACCCCCCAAAAAGCACCCTCAGTCTGGCAGAAAGCTTTGCTTTTTTTGTTTTAAAAAAATAAATCTACATTCGTACAAGTGTGTCTTCTGTTGAAGTCCAAAGACAAGAATACTATCTTGTCTGTCACAATATGTGAAAAGACTCAGTTTCAATTTGTTTCTTTACAATGCAGCTAGTGTGTTAACATTCAGCTTACAATCAGAGTGATGTTTCCAAACTATGTAGTGGGCTTCCTGGGGATGAAGAGGTAGCAGACTTGTTCATTTCTATTGTAAGGTGAATTCCGCTGTCAACAGCATTGTTATTTTTGTTAGGAGAGGGTGGAGGGCTGGAGTTGCGTTTTGTAGGAGCATCATCTTCAGCATCAGTATCATCAATAAGGGGGATATGAGGCTCTGAATCTTCTATCCTAAACTCAGGGTGTGTCATAAAGTTGTGGATTGAACTTCTTGATTCTGGCTTTTCTAATCCTTCATATAAAGAACTACGAAATGCATTCACCACTCGAATCTGTAAACAGTAGAAAACACAGAAAAATGTCAGAACAACAGTAACCTAACTTCAGCAATGGTTCACTTATGAGTCTGAATCCACAAACAGCTAGGCATGAGTGAATCATATTTGCATGTAATGCAGTGGACTTGCAATACACTGTAAAAAAATGAATATTTTAGTAGGACACTACAGAACAACAAAACCACGTACTCTAATTAAGAGGTATACATTCAAAGAAAAATTAACAAAATCTC
This sequence comes from Cricetomys ansorgei, assembly GCA_026225945.1. NCBI lineage: Eukaryota > Metazoa > Chordata > Mammalia > Rodentia > Nesomyidae > Cricetomys > Cricetomys ansorgei. The sequence continues at coordinate 74,320 of JAMJFZ010003318.1, read as the reverse complement.
ATTGTCACTGGCTTAAAAGTTAATAGCCATTTTGTAGGATGTTTTTCCCTAAGAAGACGAAAACAAAAAACAAATGAAAACTTAGCCATACACAAGCTTAGTTGAATTATCTTTAAATCAAAAAGAACATATTTCTCAAAACAACTCAAATAAGCTAAACAAGTCAAGCACAAAGGGTTGCTATTTATCATGCTAGGAATTAGGGTGTCACCAACTATGAAAAAGCCAAGCAAATATAAGCTGAATGCCACAATGAACTCACATCTGCCCCACTACTTCCCTAGTTAAAAATTAAAAATAAAGACAAGCCCAAATGAATATCTATAAAATGCTACTAAACAGCTATAAATATTTGAGTATATGCCATTTTTCTACAAAAGTGTTAGTGGTTTTCTGTATAAGAGATTATTAACTTAACTCACTACAGTTCTCTGGAAAGAATACATTTAAAACACAAACACGCACCCTATGGGATTCTTTGAAAAATTCTCCAAGGAAAAGATGTGAAGTTTCAAAGTTTCTAGCAATTATTTAGACTTAAGGCCTAACAATTTACCTTTCTGCTTGGGTGTCTGTTGTACAAAGGAAACTAGATTAATGGGCAAGCATAAAAATGTCACTGCAATGATGACAGTAGGGCTCAATAAATAAGTGCCAGTCAATTTTTGTTTAAAGAGATAAAATCCATTCAGCTGAGCATTTACATTAGTCAAGATATAAATATTTTTATAACATAAAAATGTTCACTTTTGTTTCAAGTCTAATAATTTTAAGAATGAAGGCACCATTTACTCAAAGTTAGGAGATATAGCTGACACCAACATTTTGGGAGAAAACAACCAATCACTAAAATTATCTTACAGAAAAATTAAGAAATTTATTCAAATAGACATTTGATGTATATTTTAAAGATGTATGGCTAGGGTCATATGCCCCTTCAAGCCACCGTACCTCACCTCATGTTTGTCTTTCAGAACTTAATGGCCCATCTGTAAGCCTCAGTAATCAAAATTAACTTGGCCCTTTACACAGAAAATACAGCATAGTCGAGTGAGAAAGAGGAAAAGGGTTTCAGTCTTCTGCCTACTAGAGGAGAAGGATGAAGAACTCTCGCAAAGGGGATCCCTCAACTGTAAACCAGAAGTAACATGGTCCCTACAGCTCATGCAGTTGTTACGGAGTGTGGTACAGTGTTAGCACACACTATCAATCCTGGACCCCTCAGACTTTAACATGCATATGAACCTACTGGGGACCACAAGAAAAGGCAGAGTCTGATCCAGTAGCTGTCTAGACAGTCTGCAATCCCAACAGATCTGTAGCTGATGCTGAGAAGTTGTGTCTCACCCATGTGAAGCCAAACGCATCCTGACTATATTATCTTATGACTTTCTTACATGCTATTTTATGATCATTCATGCGTGTCTATTTTAATTTGACAGAGTAACAGCAGTGAACATTCTGTCAATTTTGTTTGTGACAGCAGACTACTATCCATGATGCATTTTTAAGCTGAACTGATTGTACAAATGAGAAAAGCCCAAGAAACTAACCAATATAAAGAGCATAAAAGCTTATTCTAGGACCCGCTTCTTACAAAAAACACACAGAACAAGGCAAACAAAGATCAAGTTAGGAAGGCAAGCAACTGGCTCTATGTACAAGAACTGTACTTCATGCTACTAACTTAACTTTGTAAACAGGACAATATAAAAGTTGAAATGCTAAATTCATTCTTGAGCATTATAAACTTAATTTTCCAGTTCTCTTAGCTCAGTTTCAAATCACATGCTTCTGGGAACCATGCAGTATGAATATGTTTAAAGGCATATACTCAAAAAATTTATAGTAGTTTTGTAAATGCAAGCTACAATTTTATTCCCCATATGAACTGTAAAAGTTAGCATAGAGACAAGCTCCCAGATTTCATGTCTAGTCTTTGGTTGCAATTGTTCTACCTCTTATCTAACCCTCTAAGAAATAAAACAACAACAATGGCAACACTTGAGGTCTCAATCCACTTTACGAAAAGAAAGCTTTATGAAAAGCCTGAACAATGAATTTAAACATTAAGGAGAAAATGAGAAACGTTAGGTGTGTGAAGTAGGAAATGTTAATTTCATGCACTTAGGAACACACACTCACACCCCACAGTAGTAGAAGCAGTAGAAGAGGAAAACACTACATGTGTAGGGGTAGAAATATTTGTTACATCATGATGCTGGCTGGCGATGGAGGGTTGCCGCCTTAGAGCCCCCTGAATGGAACTTCCACTCTGGAAAGCATTCACTACATCCATCTGCAAGGAATCAGAGATTGTGACAGCTTGCTCAGCAAGAGAGAGAGAACAAGAGAAAGGACCGTTCCATCTACCAACATTTAAAAATGTAAAGAAAAGGCACTTTTACAGAGCAGATAAACAGGCAAGAGTAGCATTTTAAGATGAAAGGGGGAAAAAAGCTTAGGGCATATAAGAGACATTCTTTCATAATCAGTTAAAAGTTTCACTCAGTTCAGCCATCAGTAGTATTTTTCAAAAGAATAAATTTTATAAGTTGGGAAGGCTAGGAAGGCAGTTAAAACACAGGCAGACCTCCCCAGGAAAAAAAATCGTACTCCTGTCAGCTTTCCTACCTCTCTACCAGACCCATACCTGTGTTTGGATTCTGTTCAGACCTCTAAACCACAAGATCTGGCCACGCCGCAACTCCCTTTCGGCATGATCAATCTCTTCAACATCCTCTGCTAACTCCTCCTCAGGTATTTCTTCCTTTTGTGTTCCATGACCAGCTTCTTTTAGGAATTTTAAACGGCTAGTTGGAATTGTTGAAATAAGCTATAACACAGGGGAAAGAACTTAAGGTATTAAAAACTACAGGAGTATCTACTTATCTTTACCAATGAAGCTATGAGATCTTGGTGATTAGGCTTTCCGAGAACAAAAATTATTCAGTTATACAAAAGGCATACATTTATACAACAAAATGTTTCCTGAATAGGAACTGACTTGATTGTATCTCTCATATGTTGATTTAGTCATTCATGACAGTGAATTGTATAACCATGTTTTAGCATATGTCTGTGTATAAAATCTCCACTTAAATTCCTATTAATTACATTTACTTCACATAAATGAAATGGCAAGTGGTCTTACTGGATGCAAACAAGCTTGTAATTCATTATTGCTATAAAAATTCCACAAGAAAAAGCATATCACAGAATTCAGAAAATCATTAAGGTTATACTGAAATAGCTCAGTTAAGTATTTTTACAAAACTTGGCTATTTAAAATAGAATCAACACTGATCAATAAATAATAACAATACACGATAGCAACAAATGCCTCCAAAAACAAAGAATAACAGAAACATCAACAGTATCTATTAGCATTTGAGTATTAACAGGTAATACCAATGGAGTAGAGTTTACCAACAGGAAACCAAGATGCATTCAGACACAGAACAGCTTGGAGAACTTCTACTCCTGCCATCTGAGTTCACAGAGGTAAAAGAGGCTCAAATACGTGAAGTGACTTGCTCATAAAATGACTGAGATTCCAGGCCTCCTGGACACCAGAGCCAGGACTTTTTTTTTTTTTAAACAACAGACAAAATCAACATAAGCCTGCTGCTGCTGTCTGTACAGCACTGAGATTCTTCTTCTTGAAACTAGGAAGATTTTTAGGTTTTAGGCTTGCCTCTGCCTATCAGAGAACATTGTGAAATAATTAGGATGATAATCAAAAAAGAAATGTGGACCTATTTAGGGACTACCGAGAAAGAGATTTTTAAGACAATAAAAAACACTTAGAACCCAGAAACACAAGTAAGAAAAATATAACAAATATTGAGCTAATATTGATTTGATCTGCAGAAGAATACATGAGCTCACACAAGTGATACTTGGTAATACGGTAGACTGCATTCACCGCAGCTGGTTGACACTTAGTACAACAGACTGAAGGTAATACTGCGTATACCACTGCCACTCATCTTTACAAGGAGAATGGCATCTTGAAGTAAGATGACTGAGTTATGTTGAGGTGTGTCTTATTTTTCTGGCATTTTCATTTATAGACATACTGTTAAAACTACTCAAAGGCCTTAAAATCCATTCTCTGGCTGTGTGAAAGATAACCATGATTTTTTTGAACTGCTTGCTACTAAGGTCCAAAATTTCTCCTAGGCTTTTCAAAACACTAAATTATATAACAAAATAATGGAGTATGTTTATTTTGAAAATATAGAAGTAGGTGGTAAAGACACAGGCGTTAACACCCTAACCAGTCTCATATGTGCCATGCTTATAACTGCAGCAATTTGTGCTAAAATCTTAGAAATGACCGAAAGACCAACAAGTACAGTAAACAAAAGCCATCTTAGAACAAGCTGCTTAGGAAAGAGAAACAAGTCCCATGTCACTCAGAATTCCCTTTTGTGACTCAAGTGGTAACTAGAATAAGGAACAGAAATGATTAGAAGTTTAAAAAAAAAATTACTTTAGGTTTTAACAAAAACAGTGAGATGTTTACCTGGCCCCAGAGTAAGGTCCCCATTCCCAGGAATATTGACCATAGCCATTGTTCTATCGAAAGTTCTGAGCAGCTGAAAGGTTTCCCACCAAACTGCACAATTATTATCTGGAGGAATAATCAAGAGTAAATTTATTTAAAGCATCTGAAACCCATGCTCTTAAAACAAATGTGTGTCTTCTAAAACTGAAGGTGAACAACCCCCCATTACAATATTCACAGCTGAAAGGAGAACTAAAATAAAGTAAAATCTCTGCCCTAAATTTTAAATATATAAATTATGCTTACTGAAAATAAAAATCTCATGACCAAAAGAATACCTGCATGTTCCTTCTTAAATTATCCTAGGTAACTACATTCTCTGGTATGCTTTGAGTAGTTTATGCCTTTCATGAAAGGTAGTACATGCTTTGTGGGAAGCACCATATATTACGGAGAAGTGGACAGAATAGGCCAGCTTGTTTTCTCTTCTACACAGCAATCATTCCTAGTTTACATTTACATGTTAAGCCCACTATGCATGCTCTGTAAAAGAAGAAGAGCAACTTGGCAAAGCGCTATGAAATGTAGCTCAGCTCTGCTGGTCTGTACAACAGTGAGTGAAGTCCAATGACACACGTACGTAGAATTCACACCATAGTGCTCACGACTCCTCCCTGATCCTTAGTGTCCAACAACAGTGTACCGTACAATAGTATTACACAACAAAAGAGTCACCTTGGTCTCTGAGTGACAGTTCTCTCTGATATAACCTATGAATATTAAGATTTAAGAAAGTAATTTTTATACTGAATAGTAGTTACCATTTTTGTCTTTAAAAAGCATTATAGATTTAATTCTTTGCATTTATTTGTTAATTTCATTTTTTTTTAATGTCAAGAATACTTGTATATCTGTCCAGGTGGAGTTGTGCATTAGCTTCTTAGGAACTTAGAGTTCAGTTACATCATAACTGATTTGGTAAACAGGTCCAGATTTTCATAAAGAAATGCAACTGAAATCATTTTTCTTTTGTGAATCAAGAAAACAGGGAATGGGAAAATGTTTAATGTTTCTAGATTTTGAAAAATTAAAAGACTTTTTTTTTTTTTTTTTTTTTGGTGTACTGAGGTGTGAAAGGAAGGCATTAAGATAACTTGGGAAAAACCAATAATTATGTGACTGGCTGATTTGGTTTCCTTAAAAATAATTCTTTGTAATTGAAAGAAATAAACTTATTTGTTTAGGTAGTTGTGGAACTAATATCTGAGAAAGCTATAGACAAGTTGCCACATTTTTCAGAATATACCTTAGAGCAACATGAATCTGGATAGACATCACCAGTTGGTATACAGAAGCTCCCCTCCCAGCTGAACCTTTTATTGAATATGTCTCATATAAGAATCAAATCCAAACTATCTTTTCCACTGACTCACCTGTACCACAAACGTGCCTAAAACAATCGTGCAGAAGATGGCATTATTAAAGATTCCTTCAAACACATTTCTTTCACCATGAATTTTCCGGGCATTTATTTCATTGAAAAGCTGCATCAGCACAAAGGTATTGAACACAATAGTGTAATGTTCTGAGGGGGGAGCATGAAGAGGAGCATTCCTTCCACTGTCGATATCAAAAAACTTCTCTCCTGAAATGAAAAGTACAGTTTTGTAATTATCGTTGAAATAACATAACATATTTCAATGAAGTGCATAATCCCAAAGCTTGGACAGTCTCTGATCTGGAATGACCACACAGAAAGAGCTGGAATGGATTCTGGGATTATCTGGTGCAGCTTTTATTTTACAGATAAGAAAGATGAAACTCCTAACACTATGGAGACACATATCAAGATCACAGATCTGCGAGTGGTGGAACCTGGATAAAAGCCAAGCCTTTTTACTTCCTCCACTCTCTCTTCATCCTCCCCAAATGGACTAGGCACCCTGAAAAGCGAGTAAAAATTTAAGATCCATGTGGAGTCAGGAACAGGTCTTAGGCTTCTGGAAACTGTGTCACACTAAGGCACACTGAGTGATATTAATGTGCAATAACAGTCTAACTGAAACCTTGTAGCAATGAGCTCTTACCAGCGAATAAGAGTGTGAAAACCACCACGAGCTGATAGAACGCATGGCCCAAAATGTTCTTCATCATCGTGCGTGAAATGAGAGGCTTATTTCTACCATAAGGCTTCCGAAGTAGGAGAGACTCGGTGGGTGGTTCTGTGGCCAGAGCCAGGGAAGCCAGTGTGTCCATGATGAGGTTTACCCACAGCATCTGCACCGCCTTAAGTGGTGAGTCCTAAAAAAGACAGGCTTCCTAATAGACAGTCACAACTGTTCAGGGAGGCAGCAACTTTCAGGAAGCCTTTAGGATTACCAAGACTTAAGGAACAAAACAGATCACATTTTATGTTAATTAACCTATAATACAAAACTTCATCTTACTTAAATACTTAAGGATTTAAAAAAGGTAGATCATAAAACTTTTGCTTTAAAATAAATATTAACAGTCACCTACTTGAGTAATACAAGCGCCCGTGAAAGCAACAATCACTGCTACTACATTAACAGTAAGCTGGAACTGAAGGAATTTTGAGATGCTGTCATAGACATTTCGTCCCCACATAACTGCTTTAACAATGCTTGTAAAGTTGTCATCTGTGAGAATAATATCAGATGCTTCTTTAGCCACATCAGTTCCAGCAATGCCCTGTTAAAAAAGTCTGTGAATTAGACTAAACGTTTTAAATATAGCTTTACATATTCAAATGTGTACAATTACACTTAATAAAAATAATTACATTTATGCTAAAAGAAGATAATGCTGTAATTTTAAGATGCTACTGAGAAAGACATTCGGGCTTAGCAGACATCAATAAAGAATGAAGCACAAAAAGCAAAATGCAAATAGGGTTACAAATGAAGAGATGCCTCTTCCTAAGTCATGCAAAAACTGTACTAAAAAATACTAACAGAAAGCCAGGCAGTGCTGGTGCTCGCCTTTAATCCTAGCACTAAAAAACAAACAAACAAACAACAACAAAAAAACCCAAAAAAACCTAACAGGAAAAGAGTGGACATGGAGTTGTGGGTGGAGAGGTCTGGGGTAGTGGTGCTGGAGGGACTGGGGAGGGATAAATGAAGGAGGTGGATATGATCATTACACACTGTGTATTTGTATGAATTCTAAAATTTAAAATATTATTTAAAAATTGAAAATATTAAAGGTGGGAGGGAAAAGGAGGATTTGCAAGAACACTGTAGGGACTGGAAGCAGATGATAAATGGCAAATAACTCAGGAGACAATGAGTAGGGAAACAAGAGACAACTTTTTCCCCATTATAGACCTCCTATAAGGCTCAGGCCCTGCAGTTTCAGGGAACACTTAGAAACAGATGAGAGACGCTCCAGAAGACCTGAAGACACTGAAGAAGCAGTGAGAAGACTCAGACTAGTAACACTGTCAACAACAGAATGGGTAGATTAACAGACTGTGGGTTAATAAAACTAAGTTAAGTGTACCCATAAACATCTTAGGCAATTTTCATGTGCTGATGCTGAACAGAAGATGGACACGATACATAGGATTTTGTGTAGAGCTTAATACTGAGAGAAGCAATGAGCTTCAGGAGTCACAGGCAGTTATCTATTTCTTGTACTGCACAGACCAGGTGTTTACTTGTCTTTCATTGTGTGTTTATAACTTAGATACCTCTCTGTATGTGTACTGCAGTTTAATAAGATTAAACGACAAGGGAATTAGATCCTCAGAGCTCTTTCTCAAATTCACTTCCACTCTATGGCCAGACTAAAGCAGGTCAAGAAGTGGAGGAGAGGGCTCTCTAAGGGAAAATTGGTAAGATCACCCTGTCTCCGAGTCACTAGACAGAGAATCTGGGAATGAGTGTGTGCCAAGTCAATAAAGATTGAATGTTGATCTGACCAAAACTACGAAGTAACACTGCTGTTAAGAATGATGGGATAGGCGTGAGCAGGAATGTACATGGAGTACATGTGGTAGTGGCCTGTGCGTGTCTGTGTAGGTGCTGAGTCCTCATCGTCCTTGAGGAAAAACCAGTAGTTAATGCTCTGTATGGGGACAAAGCACCAGAATCATATGGTTTATATATATATATATATATATATATACACGGGGGGGGGGGAGCTAAAATTGTAATGTTTCCTTGTGGGAGCCAAAAAAATAAGGTGAAAGAAAATGGCATGTGGTAGGAGCATTCGATACCAGACTCTAAAAATCCATACACTGTATGGATTAGCGCGAAAAGCTAAAATGGAGCTTTACTCAAAATATTCAATTACAAGCAACTATGATTTAAGTTTTTAGTCTCTAGGTTACCATCTCAACTTTGCTTCCTCAATTCTAGTTACTTTTATAGATTATGATTTAAACCTCTTCACAACTTTGTTCAAATTCTTACAAATATAAGAGAGAGCTATAAAAGGTTAGCTGGTATCCAAAGAAAACTTAATTTCACAGACAAATATGTTTGGGAACTTTGGATCAAGACAGATTCGACAGTTTTTAATGAGTTCCTCATTGAACTACATGAACACATGTATCTAAGCTGATCTGTAACTTTATCAGAAGTCAAGTTTAAGCAAAAGTGGTTTCAAGTCCAAGTCACTCAACACTTATTCCTTCTTTTTATTTTTGAAGTAAATTTAATTTAATTTTAAATTGTGCAAAACCCTAAAAATAAAACCCATACCAGCATAGACTACATATTGTGTTTCTTGGTTATACTGGTGAGTTTTGCTAAAAATTATTTAAAATCCACAGTATCTTATGCCCCAAGTTTTGAGGGGAAAAAAATCATTTGTCCTGTGGAACTAGTTTTGTCATCCTGGTTAGTTATGAACACTGTAGTAATAAGAATCTGCTAAATGCTGAGATGCAACAATTACTGATAATAATGTTCCTGAAGGGATTGGTACCTCTTGCTTAAAGCACAAAGCAAAATCCTTGGCCCACTGTGGGAGCTCTTCACAAGTTTTCAAAATTTCATGTCAATAAAGCTGTCAAGATGTACAATAGGGAAGGATGAGAGTGGTTGTTTTTGCTTGAGGGAAATTTACTCAGACTATTTCCTCTTACCATCTATCTCACCTACTTACACCCTACTACCACGAATCTTCCTCTAACTCTCTATTTTAGCAATAGAATATTGGAGGACAATTATGCAAGTACAGACTGGTACATAGAAACATCCTCACACCTGGAACCTGTAGTGTCACTGCATTCCAGAATTCAATGTCTCTTTTATTTTAGGATAAGCCAAATTTAGCACCCCATAAAACACATTAATAGTTCAACAATGGCCATAAATACTCATATTAAGTGGAACAAATAACTATTTAGAACAGATTTTTGCATTCCAATATAAAACATTCCAGTTCAATGCAAAAAATAAGAAGACTGGGCTATATATTAAACAAAAATATTCAGATATTCAGTTTTTTTCAGTTAAGTTTTGGGTTTGACAATTAGGATTATGGGCTATTATTTTCTAAAAATAATAAGTAAAGAAAACACTTTAGTTGATTATTTTGGAAAAAACAAGCATCCCCACCCCAGGCAACTCTCTTGTGTATGGAATCTACATTGCAAAAATATGTAAGGCTTCAAAGTAGAAGGGCAAACTGTGGAGGGTAAAGGACTAGCAAGATGGGGAGGGGCGAGTAAGAGAGGGTAATGACTGTGTGTGAATATGAGCAGAATATTCATGTGTAAGGATGTCATAATGAAACACTATTTTGTACACAAAGGAGACTGTATCTCTATATAAAATGATGACATTCAAGTATTCTTTAGACACTGTTAGGTCATCACTGTAAGTTTGTTTAAGAAGGTGGTTACAAGATTCAGGTGAGTTAATGAATGTTTAGGTATTTTTCAGAGTAGGAAGCAAATATATATTGTTACAGTTGTTCAAGGAAATCATCTTCTAGCTAGACTTCACAGTATCTAATAAAGCTAGTATATAAGATAATTAGGTTTATAAACTTATTTAGGCTTATCCATTCATTACCTCTTAAATTAATTTTGAGGAACACTGTTTAAAATCAATAGTAACTTTGGCAACAAACAAGCAGACAATCCAGCTAGTAAACTGTATATAAATATTTGACTTAAGTGGGTTCCTACCATTGCGAATCCAACATCTGCTTTCTTTAGTGCAGGGCCATCATTTGTACCATCGCCAGTTACAGCTACAACTTGGCGTTGCTCTGAGACAGTGCTGTCAATTATACCTTAAAAAGAAGTAAATACTAGTGTTATAAAAAATATATATAGATATATAAAAAGTATGGTGATTCTGTAGAATATCCCACCAATCTGTTCTATAGACTAAAAGTTAAAAATATATATTTAAGCAAACATAAAAATATAAAATTGCTTAGCTATGGAGCAAAGATCAAGCCTAGAAACTAAGGTTATATTAGGAGTAATACTTTGTGTTAATAACTGAAGATATATACAATCTGCCCAAGATATCAGAAGGAAATTATGTCTACAATTTACTAGAGAAATGCTATTCATGACTCAACTTAATATTCAGGGTTTGTTTTAACTTAAGGAAGCAGATACATTTCTGTGTTAAGAAATTGTGAGACAGTCATAAAATTTACTCACCTTTAACTAGTGTATGTTTGTCAGTGGGAGATGATCTTGCAAGTACTCGAAGCTTTGGCCAAATCTTGTCTATCCTCTCTTGTTCAATCTATAAATGTTTATCAAAGTTAAAATGTGCCAAAACTATTCTCAGAATTACAAATTAGCTAGCTGCCATCTTTATCAACGGTTCTTTACTCATGATCCAAATAATAATAGAAATTCCAGGGAACCTGTCAGAAATTGAAAATTCTTGGGCATGGCCTCAGGTCAAATAATAAATTTTCTTGAGCGGGGCACATCAATCTGTCCTGGTGGCTCTGATTCATGCACAAGTTTGAAAACCACTGCTATCTACGTCTTAAGGTCAACTTTTAAAAATCCTCCCATTGCCTATGAAAATAGACGTCCTTGGCATGAGAATTCTGAGACTACAGGGTCTCCTAACATCTCCATACCAGCTCTTCCAGTCCAGTTACTCTTGTAGTACTCTATTTATGAAAAGTAGTTTAGACATACAGCAACTCCTTTCATAAAGCATTCTTGGAAGACACAAGCCCTCTCAGAAGCACTGTTCTGATCTCCTAGAATGCAAGACTGTTTGGCTTCTGAACAGCATTATTTATGTATGATACCTAACAAAGAATATATATCCAGTATGTATTGGTTGAAGAAATTACTAATATACTAAGCCTATCAATTTAAAACTTAAAAGAAAAATTTCTTACCTCTCCTTTTTCATTTCGTATTCTTCGGTTAAAATCTTTACCTTCTAAACAAAGGAAATCTTCCCCTGGGTGTAAAATGCCACATTTGGTAGCAATAGCCCGAGCAGTATTAATATTATCACCAGTCACCATGCGCACAGTAATTCCAGCCCTCTGACATTTCTTTATTGCCTCCGGTACCTGGTTTATACAGAAAACAAACAAAAAAAAAAAAAAAATTAGGATAGAAAATTATTATTTCCAAAGAAAAAACTTTATCTCAAGTTGTCCAGAATTTCTTCAGTCACTGTCAATAATGTCTTCTTTTCTATGATTGCCAGTCATTTTAGCTGCCATTCTTTCTTTGCATACTAACTTCTCAATGTTATTTAAAGCCTCTTATGGTTTACTACCCAGAGGACACCTGAGTAAAATGTGTAGTTATAGATGGCCTGCTTTTATTTCCCTTTCTTCTAATCCACCTTTTACGTACTTCCAAACCATTTGGGAGCTAATGACATCCTTTCTTCTCACTCTGACAGTTGAATTCAAGGTTTTGCCTACGAGGTAGGCATCACAATTTGACATATTATGTTTTCTAAACTTTATTAGCTATCAGAACCTAGAGTCAACTCTGATTCCTTTTCCATTTCTTCCCCATGCTTCTATAAAGACCAACAAGTCTTAACATATTCTATCTCAGACTTCTCCTGAGTCAGTTCTATCCCCAGAGCTTATTGCAATAGCTTTAACTGCTATACCTGTCTCTGTCACTTCTTTAAAACATATGATACACTTTATGATAAGTTCTTTTTTAAACATAGCAATACATGTTAAAAATATGCAATGATTCCTCAGCTGTTACATGCAAAGCACAGAGCTCTCAGCACTGCAGAATAACAGATGGCCTCAGCAAAGTTTTCTAGATTTACTGTAACTTCTCTCTACTACATACAGACTGACATGGCTGCGTGTGCTTCTGCTACTGTAGATTTCTCAGAAAATCCTTTCCTGCTCCTCTGGCTAGAAAAAAAAAGAATCCATTCAGATCCTACTAGAGCAGAGGCTGCAAATTCAAATGGTTTCAGGGCATGCAGACAGCAACAATGAGGTAAATATGCTGAAAATGACACACCCAAGAAAATGCTTAATGGAAGTGTTACTCAGTTCTTGTCTAGTTTGTTTTTCATGATAGAATGAGGAAAGCCTAGTAGCAACACAATTTATGATTTCAAGAGAAAGGAGAAACTCTATGTGTGTAATACATACAGACTCTACACTTTCCATACGTACATGCCCAGTGCTAAATTAGTCCTGTGAGTTGCCCACCTATGACTTCTATTCCAAGTCCAATTTAAATGTAACCTCACTGGAGCTTCACTGAAGTAGCTACCTATCTAGGCATACCCAACCTTCATTTTATTACTAAATGTCTCTATTATTAGCCACCCCATCATATTACAGGCATTTGTTTATTCATGTCCTCTGCAAGACAATCTATTTCTCAAGACAGGACCCTTACTTTACCCCTGAAACGCCAATGCAATTTCTTTCATTTATTTACACATTAACTACCTGGTAAATAACCAGAGCTTAAAATTTATTGTACTACTGAATTAAATGTTTCTGGAAAAATGGTTACCACAGAGATGCTTTTCAAAAATATGCCATTATTCCTCAGCCGTTACACACAAAGCATGGAGCTCTCAGTTCTACAGAGTACCAGATGGCATCAGCATAGTTTCCATAGTGATGCTTTTCATCTTATGAGGGTTGCACAAATAGTAGAGCAATTGATAGTCTTATAACACATAAATACTTACTAACAACTTAAATATGTATCTAAGTTTAAAGGTTTACATTGTCACTTTCCTCCACCCTGCTGACTCTCAGTTATATGTATCATCGGAGGGAGGCCTTCTCCACACTTTCTGTAGCTAATGTTTACGGAGTGCCAGGTGACATATGAGTGATGCAGTAATGAGTTCAGGAATTAACCTGGTTGGGTTATCTACTCTTTTAATCAGGATTTGATTTATAAAATATTGGTCAGTTGTCTAAATATAATATACTTCCTGATGTCTCATACAAGCTTAAGGCACACTTTTCTTCAAATTTCTATACACAATCTCTGACTGGAAGCATATCTAGGATCATTTAGATGGAGCAACTGGAATTGGCTTAAAACTATGTGTGTGTAGTACTTAGGAAGGATAGAGTGGATATTGGTTACCTGGGAGTTTAAGGGGTATAGAGCATGTTGAGATGCAGCACTGTCAATATTTAATTATAATGAGCTAAGGAGAATATTAAAGTTCCAGGTAGGTAAAGTAGACAGAAACAGCACCATGGGATGTAGAATGAGGAGAGTAGGGGATGAGTACTAGTGATTATGGAGCTTCTGTCTCAGATGAGGAAACTATTCTACGATTGACTGCAATGACATCTTCACAAATATCAGTATGCAAAGGACAAATCATTAGACCATACTTTAAATTGCGAGAATTGTATATATAGGAATTATAGATAGAATTAAGCTTATTATAATGATAAACTGATTATTTATTTTCTACCCACTAAACAGAAAACATTTCTACCTTACAATTCACAAACTGTCTCCATTTTTACAAGTAAGGTACTAACGCAAGGTGACGTGTCTTGTTCAAGTTTCCAGGCAGCTGCGATTTGTTCTGTAGCAGATTCCCGATACAGAACAGCATAGGCCAGACATCCAAGCTGTTTCATACTCCCCCATCCCATGTGCTCTATACTTCCATTTTATTTTGTTAAGAAAGGCCAATTAATATGTTTGTTTTTAAAAGAAAACTCTTCATCAACTAAAATACCTATAATGGACTTAAGAAGACTTAAAGTCTATCCAGTTGACAAAGTTACAGATATACTGACTTAGCATTCAGTTAGGTAGTATTTAAGCTGCAAGTGGTTTCCCTATGACCGAAGGTTGGCAAACATCACTGATATGGATGTTAGAGGAGTCCTTAAAACTGCAAAATCTCAGACTGAATTAATCTCGCTCTCTTAAACCACTGTTTCATTTTTACTCTTACGACATGTTAATACCCTCATCACCCATCAAGATACTCAAGTAGAGACTCCCTCCTCTTCCTTTGTGAGCATCTAATTGGCTCTCAGCCTTTACCTGTTTCTCTGGCTATACATTTTCTCCAGGAGGTCTCTTTTTGTCTCATAGGTAATTTTCCAGCCTAGACTATCTTGTGGCTTCTAGGTCCAAATGCCCACTTGACACACACCTCAACAAGGTCAAAGACAGTATACTCATACCTAACATACTCATCCCTATTTGTCTACCTCCCAAGTCATCTGTCATTTCATCATCCCTGTCATACTGCAGTTCAAGGATTGCTGGAGATTGGTGCAAAAATCTCACTGTTTTTTCTGCTTCTATTTCCCTTTCTAGTCTTCAAAGGGTATTTTAGCACATAAATAACGTTAAGGGATACCTACATTTTAGGGAAAAAAAAAATCAGAGGACTTACAGTCTAGTTAGGCCACGTATAGTCTTATCTCCCAATTCTTTACAGTTAATGCCACACTTGCTCCCTTTCCATCTTTAAGTAGCTCAATACTGTTTCCTCACCTGCACTTCCCTGTACTTCTTGCAGTTTGTCTGTGTGATGGCTATTCTTGGTTGTCAACCTGACTACATATGGAATTATCTAAAACCCAAGTGGCTGGGTACATCTGTGTGAGATTTCTTTTTAACTAAAACATTTGAAGCAGGAACACCCATTTTTCAGGTTAATCAAATCATTCAAAGTAGGAAGACCCTCTTTTCCCATCTTCTCAGGTGGGAAGACCCACCTTTAACCTGGGCCACACCTTCTGCTGGCAGCCTATTTAAAGTACACGGAAGAAGGAAGCTTGCCCCCTTTGCCTGCTTGCTCTCCTTCTCACAGGCACGTCCATCCCTTGACTGGCATTAGAGTCTACTTCTTCAGGATGCTGGCATATACTGAAGCTAGATGAGATATCCAGCCTTATGGACTGAGTAACTACTGATTCTTGGGCCTTCTGTTGGTAGACAGCCATTTTTGGACTAGCTGGACCACAGCCTGTAAGCCAGTTTCACAAATCTTTCTATATACATATAGATTCACTCTGTAAGTTCTGTTCCTCTAGAGAACCCTGACTAATACAGCCTGGAATGTTCTTCTTGCAGCTATTTATATGCCTGGCTCATGGTGAGCCACCATATTTCATTTCAGCTCAAATTCTTAAAATGGTCTTCCTCAATTATCTATTTTATTACTCTGTGAATATCCTTTACAACCCTTATACTCTTTTACAAGAGTCCCAGTTAATGTCACATTTCCATTTCATCCTCATTGCTGTCTCCTTGCCCATTTAAAATGTAAGGGTTATGAGAGCAGGGACGAGTAGCATTCCTCACAGAACCTTTCCCATTGGCACACTGCCCATGCCTCTATCCTTGTACCTGCTTGGGTGTTTCTTTCCCATTGGCATATTGTCTGGGCATCTATCCTTGTACTATTTGGGTGTTTTCTTCCAGAATATAAATTCTCTATTTTTGCTTACTAAGCTTTTGTGTTGTTCCTTCTTTGTTTAGATGTACTTTCTGTGTTCCCAAAGGTCCCTGCCTTACCTTCTTTAGCTCATATCCCCTGAGCTTTAAGATTCAAGACAAGTAATCAACTCTGAAATGGGGGAATATAGCTTAGTGGTCTTTTTAACTTTTCTTTTAGAGTCAGAACTGGGATTTGAACATACTGTGTCTGTTGTCTAAAATTCCATCAGACATCTCAATCTTTTCCTCTGTCAAATCAGAGTAATTAATATTATAATCTTTGGTTGACCATAAATGAAGTTATATGTGAAATGCTATCTAGCTACAGAGAAGACTTAATAAAAAAGATGCTTTAGATTAGGTTGATACTTCATGGTTCCTGATTATACAACATGCTCTGTATGTTACTTGCAGTGGACAGCTAGTAACTGTCAGCCAAGACACTGACTGACTTCTTTGAAGCCAAGGACCATACTTCTAAACTTTTTCTGTCTCTTGTACCTAGAACAGCATTTAAGATATACTTCAAAACTAAAAAGCCAGCCAGGAAACAAAAATTTTAATTAATTAAAAAACAGCACCTAGCTAGCTCTTTCTGCTATTAGATATGGTAGATGTTTAAATTTAAGTAAAGTTAAAAATTCAGTTTTCTAATTGTACTTGTCATTCCTCAAGAACATGAGAGATACACACAACTTGTTATGTGGCTGTTGTACTGAGAGAAACCGAGACATTTCTGTCTCCACAGAAAGTTCTACTTGGATGGGCCTGGTTTGGAGAATGAAACCTAATCACTTAATAGCATTTTTTATTAAGTTAACATAAATTGAAAAATGTACACAGTTAAGGCACTGTACTAGGTTATGGTGCTATAAACACATAGGATACCAGGAAGTTGGCTAACTAAATAGCATAAAGGGTAATATGTAGGACGCCATTCCAAGATGGCGCTGATTTTCAGCCGGCTTGGTAGTAAACAATAGCTTTGCGCATGCGCTACAGTTGAGAACAGCTTGGCCCTTTAAGACACACCCATAACTGCCCAAAAACGGTTATGCAAATGAGGTGCTACGGAGGTGACCTATCAGCATGAACCACAGGGTATATAAGCGGCTTGCTCCTGGGGCTCGGGGCCATCCCTCACAATTCTCTCTTAAAGTAAACCTGCTGATTAAACTGCCTTGAGAAGGAACCAGTCGTGTCGTGTCTTCCTTGCTGGACGAGGTCGGCGCGCCGCAGTTGGTAGCCCGTACGGGGACATTGAAGTCCCGGGGTTCCAGAGCTCTTGGTGGTCAGCGCGATCGATCGGTAAGTACCTAGGTAAGTAAGGCTTGGGTCAAAGTCCTCGGTAAGAGGTGTTAAGTTGAAGGCCGCAACAAGGCGGTGTTAAGTCAAAGTCCTCGGTAAGAGGTGTTAAGTCGAGGGCCGCAATAAGGCGGTAAAAGTAACTTTGTGTGTCTGTTACAGATATACAAGTTTAAAAGATAAAATTATGGGTGCCTCACCTTCCTGCCCAATGAAATTGGCGTTACAAGAACTTCTCCGCACTCGCGGAATTAAAATAAAAGATAAGGTTATAGCTCAGTTTTTACAGGAAGTAGATACCGTGGCTCCATGGTTTGCAACTGTAGGCGAAGTGACTATTCAAAGTTGGGAAAAGTTGGGAAAAGATTTGGATCTTGCCTGGGAACGAAAAATGTTGAAGGAGGAGTGAGGAGAGTTTGGAGAATGATACGTAGCTGTTGGGAAGATGAAGATTGCCGAGAGGCTATACAAGCTTCTGCCGAGGCATTAGAAGCAGTAAAAGAAGCGCGCTCTGAAAGGTCATCCACGAGCAGACGTAAGGGGAAAAAGAAAGGACAGCTTTATCCAGATTTAAAACAAGAATTACAAAAGGATGAAAGTAGTAGTGAAAGTCATACAGGAGATAGCCGCTCTAGTGACTCCGAAAGGGGATGTTTTAGTGATTCTGAACAAGAACTAGAAGAGATGAAAAGGGGAGTTAAGACATTGTTAAATGAGATGGAGGCTTCGTTGTTTAATAAAATGAAGGCCCTTTCAAGAACAAAGAAAAAAGATGGCGACGAAAAAGGAAAAGGCTTGAGAGAAAAACAGGAAGGAGACAAAAAAGCTCCGCCTAGATGGGAGGAGTCTTCTCTGCCCGGAAAAGGAAAGGGGTTAGAAGAAAAACAGGAAGAAGACAAAAAAGTTCCGCCTAGATGGGAGGAGTCTACTCTGCCCTGCCCTGCGGCACCATCCGCGGTGCCCCCTCCATATGCGGAGGCGGTGCCTAAATGTTCCTTTGCTCCTCAGACATGGAAGGAGGCGTCATCTTTGGCCTTTCCGGTATATGCTCAAAACGGTCAGAGATATTATGAGCCAATAGATATTAAGCAATTAAAAAATTTAGCAGAGTCAGTAAAAACTTATGGTGTAAATGCTGCTTTTACACAAGCACAAGTGGAGCGTCTGGCGATGTCAGCCATGACTCCTAATGATTGGATGAGCACTGTGAAAGCTTGTCTGACGATGGGACAATATTTGGATTGGAAATCAATTTATGCTGATTTGGTACAACAACAGGCTCGTATTAATGCTGCGCCCCCTATTAATCAACCAGCCTGGAGTTTTGATATGCTCATGGGACAGGGACAGTGGGCTAATGATCAGACTGTGTTCCCTGCACCAGTGTATGATCAGATTAATGCTGCAGCTGTAAGAGCATGGAAAGCCTTACCAAATAAGGGAGAAGTGGCAGGTAATCTTACTAAGATAATTCAGGGACCAACAGAGCCCTTTTCAGATTTTGTAGCCAGAATAATGGAATCTGCAGGAAGAATTTTTGGGGATTCTGATTCTGCCATGCCTTTGATTGAACAGCTAGTCTATGAACAGTGTACAAAAGAATGTAGGACGGCTATTACCCCATGGAAATCTAAGGGGTTAACAGCATGGATGAAAGCTT
The DNA here is from genome assembly GCA_026225945.1 of Cricetomys ansorgei. Taxonomy (NCBI): domain Eukaryota; kingdom Metazoa; phylum Chordata; class Mammalia; order Rodentia; family Nesomyidae; genus Cricetomys; species Cricetomys ansorgei. Next base: position 54,931 of record JAMJFZ010003318.1, on the reverse strand, counting down.
GTAGGGAACTTGGAGGTCCATTAACTAATGCTGGCTTAGCTGCTGCAGTTCTACAGATTCATAAGGGAAAAGGACACAAGACAGGGACATGTTATGGATGTGGACGTAAAGGACATTTCAAACAGAATTGCCCTAAAAGAGAGACGTCCAGAGGCAACTATAGGCCAGGAATATGTTCAAGATGCAGAAAGGGAAATCATTGGGTTGGTGAATGTAGATCTGTTAAGGATATTGATGGAAATCCTCTAACTCCAGGATATGGTGGGGCTCGTTCAAAAAACGGTCAGCAGGGCCCTCGACCCCAGGGCCCGACACAAATATATGGGGCAATGGAGACTCCAGGAAGACAACTTCCCAATATTCCAAATCACAAAGCCCAAGAAGGGCCACGCCCGGTTCTGCCGGTTGGACCTCTGTTGCACCACCAGACTCGTATTAACTCCTCAAATGGGAGTACAACCCGTGGAAACTGATTTTAAGGGACCTTTGCCTCCAGATTCGGTGGGCTTAATAATTGGCCGTGCATCTGCCACTTTTGGAGGATTAATAATTCATCCTGGTATAATTGATTCGGATTTTGAAGGTACAGTCAAAATTTTACTTTCATCCCCCCGAGGTATTACTGCAATTTCTCCTGGGGACAAAATTGCTCAGTTGGTGTTGCTTCCCAGTTTGCATTCTACATTTTCAGCAAAACAAGTAAGAAGAGGAAATAAAAATTTTGATTCTTCACAACATGATAGTGTCTTTCTTTCTCTTGATTTGGATCAACGTCCATTGATACAATTGACTATTAATGGAAAGCTTATTTTGGGATTACTGGATACTGGAGCTGATCGTAGCATAATTGCTAGTAGAGATTGGTCTCCTGATTGGCCTATTCAGGCTTCTTCACAAACATTACAAGGTCTTGGATATGCCAAATCACCTGACATGAGTGCCAGAGAACTTCCTTGGATAGATTCAGAAGGCCATAAAGGAAGTATTAAGCCATTTATATTGGATTTACCTGTTAGTTTATGGGGAAGAGATCTTTTAAAAGAAATGAACTTTAAATTAACTAATGAAAAAGGCTATTCTTCCACCTCTAAAGCTATGATGAAAAATATGGGATGGCATCCTTCTCATGGTCTTGGTAAATTTTTACAGGGTCGTACAAGTCCACTTCAAGTTTCTCCCAGACCACATCAACAAGGTTTGGGTTTTTCATAGGGGCCACTGAGGAGAGCATACCTATTACCTGGAAAACTGAGGATCCAGTTTGGGTTCCTCAGTGGCCATTGTCCTCAGAAAAACTACTAGCCGCTCAATCTTTAATAAAAGAACAATTACAATTGGGACATATTAGATCTTCAGTTTCACCATGGAATACTCCCATATTTGTAATTAAAAAGAAGTCAGGAAAATGGAGATTATTACATGATTTACGTGCCATTAATGCCCAAATGCAGATTATGGGGCCTATTCAACGTGGACTTCCACTATTAACTACATTACCCCAATCATGGCCCATTATAGTAATTGATATAAAAGACCTTTGGAAGTTAAGCCTCAAAAGGTTGAAATTCGCTTGGATTGTTTAAATACCTTAAATGATTTTCAAAAATTATTAGGAGATATTAATTGGATCCGACCGTATTTAAAAATTCCTAATTATCAACTTCAACCCTTATATGATATTTTATGTGGAGATTCCGCTTTAGACTCATCTAGACAATTGACCACTGAGGGCCGAGCAGCTTTACAATTGGTAGAAATGGAATTAACAAAAGCGTCCTTACGACGCTATCAACCTTCAGAGGATATATTTTTATTAATTTTTAACACAAAGGTTCAACCTACTGCTGTTTTATGGCAATGTGGACCGTTAAAATGGATTTATCCGAAAATTTCCGTAGCCCGCACTCTTGAATATTATCCTACTACTGTTGCTGTATTGGCCTTAGAGGGTGTACAACAGTGTTTACAGTTTTTTGGAATAGAACCATCAAAAATTATTATACCCTTTACTAGTAATCAATTACAGATTTTGTGTGCTACTGTGGATGATTGGGCTATATTAAAGTGTGCGTGTAATGCACAATTTGATAATCATTATCCTCAGCATCCCTTAATACAATTTTTTGAATCCCATCCTATTGTTTTTCCTAAAATGACTAAAAGTAGCCCTTTAATTGGTGCTGCTGTTATTTATACTGATGGTTCTAAAAATGGATGTGGATCATATAAGTATAATGCTGATGACCCTATAGTGGTTCAATTTATTCCTGCCTCTCCTCAAATTATAGAATTAAAAATTGTTATTGAGGTTTTTGATAAATTTAAAGAACCTTTTAATTTAATATCAGATTCGTTATATGTGGTAAATGTTTTAAAAGTTTTGGAAGTTACTGGTAAAATAAAGTCGAGCAGTCCTATTTTTAATTTATTGTGGTTATTACAACATTTGATATGGGATCGTAAATTTCCTTTTTTTGTACAACATGTACGAGCCCATACAGGATTGCCTGGCCCCATTAGTTCTGCTAATGATGAGGTTGACATGGCCACGCGCAGAGAGTTTGTTTTTATTAATCTTCTTGATTCTCCGGTAGCGTTGGCTACTCAGTTTCATAAAAATTTTCATGTGAATGCAAGAACTTTACGAGTTAAATTTAAACTTTCTAGGGATTTAGCTAGACAAATTGTGGTTCAATGCCCGGATTGCAGCGTTTATACTCACCCCCCTACTTTTGGGGTAAATCCGAAAGGTTTGTTGCCTTTACGTTTATGGCAAATGGACGTGACACATTTTTCTGATTTTGGACGTTTAAAATATGTTCATGTCTCTGTGGATACCTGTTCAGGTCTTATTTTTGCTTCTCCCTTATCCGGGGAAAAAGCCAGAGATGTTATACGCCATTGCTTAGATGCATGGGCGGCCTGGGGTAAACCTCGAGAATTGAAAACTGATAATGGTCCTGGCTACACGGCTGCATCTTTTAAATCGTTCTGTGCTCAAATGCAAGTCTCCCTTAAACACGGATTGCCTTATAACCCACAAGGACAAGGCATAGTTGAACGTGCACACCGTACTCTTAAACAATGTTTATTAAAGCAAAAAGGGGGAATTGGTCATGGCCGTACCCCGAGGGAACGTGTTTCCCTTGCTCTTTTTACTTTAAATTTTTTACAACTAGATGTAAATGGATGCTCTTCTGCAGAACGTCATGCTAATTGGCATAATAATAAGAAGGGCTATGTTAAATGGAAAGATGTTTTGACTGGACAATGGAATGGACCAGATCCTGCTCTGGCCTGGACAAGGGGATCTGTTTGTGTTTTTCCTCAGAATCAAGAGAATCCAATTTGGGTACCGGAAAGACTGACACGGATCGTAAAGACAGTTCCTGATCATCAGAATGAAGATGCACTCCCTGATTCGAATGGTGATACTCTTATTGATGGTAATTCAATTGAGCCATAATTTGGAGCTTTGGGCGGTGGCCAGAACATGGCCAGTGCCAATGCCGGTTCATAGTAAATCAACTACGATGCCGGCTTTCTTTTCTACTAACTGCCTTGGAGATGTTCCTTGTATTATACCTTCATTAGAGGAGAAATCTTATTCTTCTACAAATTTTTCTTTACTTGGTACTCTTTGTTTTCACATAAAACATGATAAGTCAAAATTGCCATGTATACAGCTTACAAGAGGAGTTTTAGCACATTGGTTGGATCCTCTTGGTAAGAATAAGAATGATTTTGCTACAATTATTGATACGATGAAAAGAGAGAATTTGGGACAGTTTACAGGAAAAGGTGATATGAGTACGTATGATAAGGTTACGGCAAAAACTACTACATTGATTTTACTTCATAATGGAACGATGCCTGTTAGATCTAGTGCTTTTCTTCCAAATTCCACTAATAGGCGTATACTTCCTTATTGTGCTCCTTATTTAGAGTTTCCTCCTGTGTTTTCTCCTTGTCAGACTAAAGCACATAGGCTTAGACAGATTTCTAAAGGATTTGAATTTTCTCCACCTGTGCATAGGTATATGCTCAGAGATAATGATAATTCTGGCAGAGAAAATTTATGGCCTTGGTATCAATGGATATTATCTAATGAAGCAGGAGCGTTTACTAGTTTATCAGCTTTTGCTGGTTTACAAGGACAAAGTTTTGAATTAAAAAATATATCTGCTGAAAGATCTTATGATGTTTCTGGGCCAGTTCTTACACAAATTCGTCCTAAAGGAACATTGTTTAATATTTCATATGCTCCTCAGGGTGTGTGTGTTAGACCACCATTTTTCTTTATTTTAACCAATAATGATACTACGGATCAGATTAATTGTAATCAAACTGGAATTATTTGTTATTTGGCTGAATGTTGGAATGGATCTTTTGATCTTGCTTTTGTGGTGAAGCTTCCCACTTTCGTTCCTATACCTGTGAATGCCGATCCAAGAAATTTTCCAATTACTAATTTGTTGAGAGATAAAAGGGATTTCGGAATTACAGCTGCAATCATTACTGCTATAGTTATTTCTGCGACGGCTGCTACCACTGCTGCTGTTGCGATGGCTAGTCAAGTTCAAGCAGCTGAAACTATTAATTCGGTAGTGACACAAACAGCCACTGCCTTGTCTACACAGGAAAAAATTAATACCCACCTTGCTTCAGGCGTTTTATTGGTCAACCAGAGAGTTGATATTTTACAAGAACAATTGGATGAACTCTACAATATTGTTCAAATGTCATGTGTTTCCTCCCTTAAAGGATTGTGCATTACTCCTTTGCATGTTAACCATTCTCAGTTTATCAATCAGAGTCGTCAATTGTCGGAATACCTTAAAGGAAATTGGTCGCAACAGGCGGAACAGATGACCAGAGATTTACTCTCTCAGATTGCCACCCTGAATGGAACTCGAGTGGATCCCATCACCCTTGGAGACTTCACCTCCCGAATTGCTAATGCTTTCTCCTTTTTTAAAGAGTGGGTGGGAATGTTTTTGTTTGGAGCTATGTTTCTTGCTGGTAGTATCCTCTGTATTTGGCTGCTGTGTAAGCTCAAAAAGAGCCATGACAGACATAAGACTGTTGTCTACCAAGCACTGGCTGCCCTAGACAAGGGAGAATCTCCCCAATGTTGGCTGGCAGCCTTACAAGACAATCAAGAAGTTCAATTGTAGCAAGGGAGTCAAGTGGGTACTTGACTAGGAGGATACATGGCATATGGTCTTCCTGGAAATATACCTGATTGCATGGAGGTTTGATGACATAAACTGCCTCCCCCTTAAAAAAAGGTCATCGAGACGGGTATAGGAGGTATGGCCTCTGGTGCACCGACAGGGCAAACATCCTATTACAATGTCTCATTCTTTCCATATGGAAGCACAAGGGATCAGGTCACTGTTTCCCCCTCTGCTTGGTACAATCCCTTGATCGAGACTAACTCCAACAAGAGGTTTGTCTCTTGATCGGGAATATACTCTTCTTTGTCTTTTATACAAAATAGGGGGAGATGTAGGACGCCATTCCAAGATGGCGCTGATTTTCAGCCGGCTTGGTAGTAAACAATAGCTTTGCGCATGCGCTACAGTTGAGAACAGCTTGGCCCTTTAAGACACACCCATAACTGCCCAAAAACGGTTATGCAAATGAGGTGCTACGGAGGTGACCTATCAGCATGAACCACAGGGTATATAAGCGGCTTGCTCCTGGGGCTCGGGGCCATCCCTCACAATTCTCTCTTAAAGTAAACCTGCTGATTAAACTGCCTTGAGAAGGAACCAGTCGTGTCGTGTCTTCCTTGCTGGACGAGGTCGGCGCGCCGCAGTAATATATGCCAACTAGTGTATTATTGTTACATTATTGTTTTGTTCATCTTTGGTTCAGAGTAAGTCACCAACACCAAGAGTTTTACTAGAAGACTGGCAACAGTTAATGCCTATACCCACTACAGCACAAGATTCTGAACATGCAGAACAGGATGTTTCACTACCTCAGGCCTCACAGGATCTTCAATCCCAACAACAGCAATGCAAGTAAGGCCGGTGACAACATCATTCTCGTTATCCCACTCTGGTTCTGGTTCTCCTGCTGGAAAATCTCTGAACGCAAGACATATGGTTCTCAGGCCTTCTGATGCCATTGGCTCAATCACAGTTTTCACAATATCATCACGGTCCCTGGGTCTGAATACTTTTGCCTCACCATTAGCACTCAAGATTTTGAAACACCTAAAAGGAAACATTGAATCCAAATATCAGTCATTAACAAACCCTGACCCTGAGTTAATGCCATTTAAGTGAACCACAAGGACAAGCGAGAAACCACGGATCTGACATCTGAAAATCAGAGAATTTTACAAGTTCCGTTTTATAGACTTGTTTACTTTCCACTTTACAAAATAGTTTTCTCTTTTGGAAACATTACTCTTAAAACATTTCCACAGAGATTCCGAAAGTGGTCACACGAAATATCTTCTCCTTTTAAATAAAGGATAAATTCAATCAACCCCTTACCTGTGAGATTATTTCATCACCTATATTGTTTTAACCACAAAAGAAAAAGAGAATCTTTCTGTTAAAATAGGCATTCTATTAGAGAAAGATTACATCAAAATAGTTTAATTTTTAGTGAAACCAACCCCAAAAGCTTCCCCCAGTACATACTGAAGTCACATCTTTCTATACTCTTGCTCTCTTGCTGACACACTTCTATGTGTTTCCATGGAGGTGTCTGTTAAATCCACACCTTCTGTTTTGATTGTTTTCTAAGGCTTTCTATCAGGTGTTTTAGCCTTAGTGCACCAAATGCTTCCTGCTCAATGCCCATGTGGTTGGCATCAATGATACTCCAACTACTTTTGGTAAACTCTAAAATTTCATTTGAACACTTGCTTCTTCATCTCCAAGGTACTATAATCTACTAAGCTTAACATTTCTTTTCTCTCAATGGTAGTTAGTATGTTCACTCCTCTGTATTCCAAGCTATTTCTTTCATCTTACTTCATCTCCCAGCTGAAGCTACTGTAATAGCAACAGCCATTGTTCACTCCCAGTCACTCCTTTCACCCTGGCTCACCTTAGTTCCTGATTCAAGAATGACTTTCAGTCACAGCTTTTTGTTTCTGTCTTTTAAACAAGGTTTGTTTCACTATATTAGTCCAGGCTGGTGTCTAACTTCTAATCCTCATGACTTTCAAATGCTGGCATTATATGTATGCACCTCCATGCCTAGCTTTCAGTCACAGAGCATCAAAGCTTTAATGGCATTACCTGGTTTATTCATTCTTACCTGCTCAATCTAACACTCAAGTCTCTAAGCAGAATGTAAACATTACTTTGAGTTACTGCATACTTACTACACATCAATCTCTATGGAACAAATTTACACACATTGCTTTACTTCTTGGCGCTGCTGGTTGCCACCTCCTTTTCTAATGGAAGATAATGGAAAGTAGGAGAAAAAAATTCTGCCTCAGATTTCAAAGGTAATTAGTTGCAAGGAAAAAGTCAATGCTTGACTGATTTTGATTAAAAAAATCTCTCCTTTGCCACTTTTCAACTACCAAGCAAGCCAGGGATGTAACAGGTTTCTAACCTGATCACACTGAAATTATATAACTAAGTGTGCTGTGGATGAAAGTGCTGTGGCATAGGTCTTATAAAACCTCCCACTCCCTGCTTAACTAGAAAAGAAGATGCTTTCCAATTCAACTGCATACTGCCACACTGATGCCCTCAGTTCATACCCATACCCATTTTAAATGCCTTGTCTCATCTTAAAACTTGTATCCAGATGGGAAGTAGCTAGCTCAGCTGTGAGTGCCAGCCTAATGAGGCACTGGGCTAAATTCCAAGCACTGCAAAACCAGGCATGGTGGCAAATGCCTGTAATCCGAACACTTGGGAGGGAGGAGCAGAGGGTACATCTAGGCCAGCCTGAGATGCATGAGATCGTTCAAAACAAAAACTAAAACAACACAGTAAGATAATCTGCATCAATTTACCAAAATCTATTTTGAAAAATTTACCCAGTCTCTTAAGGCTATTAAGACTATAATGTGTCAAGTGTTTATTAAAATAACACTAACTTATAAACCATATATAAGCAAATTATAAGTAGAAAACACTTAAAATGTTTTAAAGGTAAACTCCAATTTTCCAAAATTGCCTTGCTTTTTTTTTGATAGTTCTCTATTTCTGTTAGAATAAAAGAAATCAAAATAATTTTAACACCTGTAATAACATAAATAATAGTCAAACTGTATGTGTCTACATGGAATGTAAACTATGAAACTATAGAAGGACAGTAAGAAACATAGATTACTATATAAAATAGGAGGGGGTATTTAAAAGATAGTATAGCAGAACAAATATAAACTTCCCTTTGATACAAATGGGGTTTTTTCAAGATACTATAAAAATAATGGAATCAATGTATGCTAAGAAGAAAAAAAAAAAACCCCACTGAAGTTTATCTTATTTAAACTACCACAGTAAATGTGGTCGTCTTATTTTCCCTAGACAAAAAGCTGAGAAATAAGAAGCTAGAGTGTGACAGGCAGAACACAGGAGGCAAATCTCTTGATACCAGAAAGTATGCTACAAAGCTCTGTGATGCTATCAAATGCATGATGCTCACAAAGGGAAGTAACAACCACAAAGAAATATAACACTTGGCTTGTTCATCTTAGCACTTTATGCTTACTTTTTCAGAATTATCTCAGATGCACCCTTGCTGAAGATCCGGTAACTTCCATCTGAATTTTTCAGTACCGTACTCATGGATTTCCTAACAGAATTGAAGGTATAGACTTTGTACAGTGCTTCTTCTGGTATTTCATTTCTAACATCTTGATAATCCCGTTTTAAATCCAAGAGAAATCCCAACAAGGCACATTCTGTTTTATTACCCACATGACGAGGTAATCCACCCTCTTTCTCTGGTGGCTGTAAAAGAATAAGGGTTAGAAGCTAGCATTATTTGCTCCCCTATTAGAAATTTACCTTAAAATATAAAACAGAATGTAGCATTCTGAAACAAAATGATACAGAAAATATCATCTAATATGAGAATTTCAAAGGACATAGGTAAGGTAGAAAGGAGTTTAGAGAAGGGAGTCATGGATTCAACTTCAGCCCAGCTAGTTGCTAATCAAGTGAACTTCTGTCAAGCATTCCAACTACCATTATTGTGGCTTCAGTAGCTATCAACAGGAGTACTTATGACCTTATAATTAAATGACATAGAAGTATGTCTCTTATAATCGATTCCTCGTACACTGTATAAATTAATTTTAATTCTATATTTCTCTTCCCTATTTCATTGTATATTTATCTATCAGGTCATTCAAAATAAAGTCCTTATTTGTAATTATAGAAATATAAAAGCTCAGACTTTTTGCTAGTAAATGACAAGAGTAAGTCTAGAACCAGAATCTCCTAACTTCCTAACCCACCTACCCATCCACCCTTGTTTTCTAAACAACTTGCAATATTATTTTTTGTGCACAGAATTAATGAATCGATAGAAAGTAAAGTCAAACATACATGTTATACTTTCTGTCTAAATAAAATTTTAAAGCTTTAATAAAGTTTAATCCTTTAATAAAGTTCTCACAAAAATCTATGATTACTTCATGAGCCTTTAAAAGGCCTAAAGAAGACTTTATGGATAGGAACAGCTGAGAAGCATAACAGCATAGAACAAGCACATAAAAGTATGCTATTGACAGCAACTTCAAGGGGCTCTCTAAATTGACACTGGATGTTCTACTGTAAGACAGCCAGGCCTTTTACAAAATGAACATAGTAACAATAATTCAGTGCTGTATGTGGGCTTGAAATGTAGAATGATGGGAGAACCCTGACCTTTCAGGTACAAGGCCCTAAGTTCTATACCTACTCCTGCAAATATTAATAAAATTAAGAATGTAGTCTGGTGTTCTGACTGTAAGGCTTCAAAGTTTCTGAATATCTGAAATGAAAGATTAAAAAAAAAAAAAGTACAAGTGTGGGCTAGAAGATGGCTTAGGGGTTATGGTGCGTGTTGTATGTGCCTAGAAACCCGAGTTTGATCCTGGTGCCACTTCCACAAAGTTATCATCTGACCTCCACAGGTACTCCACGGCATTAGTGTGCATATACGTTACATGCACACAAACACAATAATAAACAAGCAAATAGCTCTTATACTAACTATATTATAAACAGTAATTTTCATGCATATAAATTAAAGGAACCTTACCAATATTTTTGATGTATAAGCACAATTCACAGAAATTCCTGTTACTAGATAGGACAAAATATTTGGTGGAATAGCTTCTGGTTCAGGAACCTTTTTATAATGCTTTTCATTTATGTAAGCTTGAACAACTGTCATTCTGTTCATTGTCAATGTTCCCGTTTTATCTGAACAAATAGCTGTAGCATTCCCCATGGTTTCACAAGCATCCAGATGCCTCACTAAGTTATTATCCTTCATCATTTTCTACAGTGACAAAAAACAAACAAAATCAACAACCCAAAACAGAAAGCTACACAGAAAGACAATCACCTTATTATACTATAATGATAAATCAGTTTAAATCAATTAATACAAACACAACTAAAAATGTATCAGCTTAACACTGAACGATTTTAGAATATTTGACCTATTCAAATAAGCCAAAGAGAATACTACTAGTATTTAATGGTTTCAACCATGTTATGGATGCATAACATAATCGAATAGAGATCTCAGCATCTATATTTAGGTGCTACGTGCCTCTGACATGTTTAGTGAAATGTCTTACTTTCAGGACAATCTCACTGCATAATATGGTAATGCAAAATAAAGAACTAAGACTCATTAAATAGAAAATAAAAAGATCCCTTAACAATTTTCAACAAAAACATAGCTTTGGTCGGACAAAATAAGATTTTGTGAGTATGTAGCTGTATTGGTAGTTGTTATTTCCCTCCACTTATACATGCTGAGTTAACATTCAAAGACATGACTGAGTCGTTTTCATGTTAGAAATGTTCATCCTTACGATCAAAGTGTATGTCACTGCTTTCATTTATAACTAATGAGGTTAGTTTCAAAGATGCCAAGATTTTTCACATTAGTTATTAAGAGCATTTAAATTAAAACTGCAAATATGCGTGTGTGTGTGTTAGAAATTACATTAATTCTTTCCAAGATCCCCCACTTATTCCTGATTCACAAGAGAATAATAAAAAAATTTTTTTTGAACAAACATGGAAAAGAGAAATGTGTACTTCCCAAATTACTTATGATCTGAATACTGGAAACTGACAGAATAAAATTTGCAGTAAAGGAAATAGGTTCAGTGTCACAAAACACCAACATGAGCATAAAGACCACACCAAAGTGAAAGGAATAGAGGTTGATTACATTAGGGCCAAATAAACATTTAGGGCAAGCTTAAAGGACTTTAGGTAAAGTGATCTCACTTTTCTACTCCAGGAACACAAACTAACTTACCTGTATCTTCCTGACCAAATGAAGAATTAACATCTCTAATGACTATGCAAAAAAACTTATGACAATTTTGGTAAAATGAGTGATTGGTTTGTCTAAAATCTGTATTCATTCTAATTATTTCTAATTATTCTTAAAGCACTAAAAAAGTACAAATAGATGGTTAAACTGTGTTCTGTCAACACCTTAAATTAATAAATAAAATTTAATTTTTAAATTATAAAAACTGTGTTAAATGTCTAAAAAGAAAATAAACAGTGTGGGCTGGCAAGATGGGTGAAAGGGGCTTGGAACCAAGCCTGATGGCCTGAGTTGGATCTTTAGGTCCCACCAAGACGAAGGAAAGAATTCACTACTGCAAGTTGTCTTTTGTGCACAGCATGTGACACAAAAAACATGCAGACACAATAAATTAAAAAAGAATTAAACAGTAAGCAAGAGACATTCTTATGACTGGCCATTTGTAAAACATTTGGAATACTGAACGAAAAATGTCAACATAGAAGCTAAGATTAGTTAAGATTTCTCACTGTCAGAAATGTTATTTAAGGAGACATTCTAACTAACAAGTTACACGAGCAGTATTCTTCTGTTAAGTGTATGTAACCTGCAAAACAAAACCACTAGATGGAATGTTTATAAAACAGCAGGAAAGGCTGGACCAGAGGGAGAGAAGGGGCAGATGAGAAATGACAGGTAAGTGAGCAAGGACCAGAATGAGCAAGACTTTGCAGATCACAGGAAGGGAAAGTTTTTACACAGGTAAATAATATCTATATTGCGTTTTGAAATACCAATCTGCCCACAAGTGGGAAGACTACATTATAGCAATAGAAATATAGAGACAGGTCTCAGGAACTGGGCCCAAGTAAAATGTTCTTGTTCTTGTGTCATATACTAAACTGCATCACCTTGACCTTAATTTTATGGATGGGAGAGAGAGGATGATGAGACCTTGAAAGTCTGCTGCTCTTCAAAAAGTGAACAGGTCTCTGAGCACAGACACACAGGAGTCATTGCCTGCATTTTTAAGGAAATGAAAATCCTCCACTTTCCAGACCAAAAAAGGATACACTGGCTATGCATTTTCTATACCAGCCAAGGCATTAAACAGTATGTCTACTTAACCATTCCCACTAACCTTGACTGAGTAAGCCAGTGAGATTGTGACTGCCAGTGGAAGACCTTCTGGAACTGCAACCACTAGAACGGTAACTCCAATAATGAAGAACTTCACAAAGTATTGTATGTAGATTGGCGTGCACTCAGCAAGCCAAGGTCTCTTCTGAACCCAGAAGGTATCAATCACAAAATATAATACTAGGATGATAACTGTGATGGCAGACATCAGTAGACCTTTAAAGACAGGAAAAGGGCAAATGTTGAAATACGGTAGGCACTATCCACTGACAACTATGTATTAGCACTGTAAGGCGATTTTATAACTGGCCACATTATGTTTATTTAAATTTTCTGAGAAGCTATCATCTCCAGTTTGCACTTCACTCACACCTGATACCTGTCAGATTTAAGTTTTGCTTCCAGGAAGAACACTGACCCTAGAGAATTGAGAGAGGAGCTATTGTGATTCTTTGGTAACTGTGTCATGTCTTCGAAGGCTGAGACAAAGTAAGAGGCAAGAACAAGCAAATACCAGGTCAGTGTGAGCTGGTGCTTAAAACGTTTAACATTCTGAAAGACACTGGAAAGCTTGGTTAATTCAGAATCTTGAAATTAAATTAACTACGTTTAAAAATATATACATAAAATTACACTACCTGGATCATTTAATTTATTTTTGGTCTATCTTTACTGATCATTAATTTGAAAAATAAGTGTTAACTACAAATTATAAAACATAACCCTCCTATGTGTTACTTAGCCTCTTATAAATGAATATTAAAAAATAAAGCAAGTCTAAATATCTGGGTCTAATATGTAAGTAGCTACCTAGTAGCTTCTCAATGCTATCACCACTTCAAGTCCACCCTTTCCAACAGGATGAGTCAACATTATGATTTAGTGATTAATACACATATATATTTGCTATTGGAGAATAAGCTTATTGAGTAGCGAAGCCCACGATTCACCCATCATACTTCTTTTAGTCATGCAGTGATTCTGTCTGTGTGACGCTCATAGTGCATGCTGTTTATATACAGTGTTATGTCAAAAGGAGGTGATAGCAATGCTGGGGAATGCTGCCTTACCCAAGGGCTCTCTGTTTTTGTCCCTCCAAAGAGCAGTACTAGGTTTCACAGGTGTGTTCTAGGGAAGGCAGCGTTTACTATCTCAGCTTCACAATTACCAGTGTTTTCAGCTAAGTAACATTATTATGTTTAGAAAAAAAAAAACATTTTTTTCATAGACAACCAATAAAGGGTTGAGCAAAATGTGTGTGAAAACTTTTATAGTTCGATAATCTGAACTAAGTAACTTTTCTGATAGCCCTTTTTCATTACTGACCCTAGATATTTAGAGATATTACATGTTTGTAAATTAAGCAAAATCAGGCACTAATTTTAACCTTGACCACTGATTACCTCGCCAGCAGAAAGAGTAGTGGCCTGGATGTTGCAATCATATTATGATTGTCTATGGTATTCAAAAGGCCCTGTACAAAACAAAAAGTATTTTTCTAACTTCCATTACACTCGCAAAATAATGATTCCCAGGCCTCATTGTGTCAAAAGACACTTTTAAAGTAGATATATGTATTTTAAAACAAACACTTCACTTTCTTCTATGTCATACCTGCTTTGCCAATCTGAACAGCCAGTTTTGTAAGTTTCCCTTGTAAAACGGACTTTTCTTTTTTTGGCAAATTTGCTTTCTTTTTATCTTTCTCATCACCATCTCCTCCTTCTTCACTCTTTAAAGGCTGCATTTCCATGGCTGCACCATCCTGGGCTTTTGCTAAGTTCCGAAAAAACACAAATTTTGTTGCATTTTAAAGGCATAATTGACATTTGAAACATTCTTTTTTTTAAAACAAAATCAGTTTGTTATAGAAAAAAGGTCAAACTATAAACATTCAGCTGTGCGTGTATATGTATGTGTGTGTGACTGTGCATGTGTGCATTGTGGGTAGCTACACAGGAGGAATAAGACATCGAGACATGAGACTGTGCTACTGTTCCAGATTTAAGAATGTCACGTTCAGTGATAGGAATGAAGCATATATAATCCCTAAACTAAGAATTAAGAATAATAAATTTCTTTCTTTTCTTGTGATGTTAGATGTTAGGTCATATCCAAAACTACAGATCCCTCTTATAAAATTTATGAACAAATGTAGATTATTTATAATTATAAATATAGAAAACCATGCTTATGTTTAGAGACTTATAAATATAATTTACACTTTACATATTCTTAGGTATTCTTGCTACCAAGTATATAACATTTTCTACCAACATCTGAGGTATGTTCGAGCTCTTGAAATGCTTATGTGGAATGCTACCTATAAGCATAGTAGCACAAATCATAATTAGCATCCTCTTAAGACTGTAGAGACAGCATGACTACAGCACTGGCAAGAGAGGTTAATCCAAGTTAACATTGTTGATGTTCCCTGTCACATGTACCCTAATTTTGGATAAATATAGTACATAGCAGATCTATTTTTGGAGATAATGAAAACAAGCTAACTGTACTTTTTTTATCTTCCTGAATTTACCTTTGTTGCGATTCTCTATAGCTCCATCTTGTTTCTTATCTGTAGGAACAAAATGGGAATTAAAGCTTTCCAAAAGAAATGAATACGGCCATGCTAAATTATGCAGAGGTAGTTCACATTTCTATAAGAGAATTGTTACACAATGGCATACAGGTATTCAAACAGTAAACTGCAGCTTGTTGACTTGTGTCAATCACATCCTAGATCTTACCATGCGAGAATACTCCAAAATAATTTAGCGCATACATACTGTATTTTGGCTTAAAGCTTTATTCTTTTATAAGTTATAATAAACCCAAATATGGTACAAAAGGTTGTCAAGCTAAATACAGACATAACCCTGAGAAAAGGAGAGGATAGAGAGGGAGGGAGGAGATGCTATAAAAAGAAAACAGGCATACAGGAGAGCTTCAGTGGGAGTGAGAAGGAAAAGAGGATGTAAAATACAGGGAGCAAGTTAGTAAAGCAAGAAGAGCATTAATGGCCAGGGTGATTACCCATCAAAGTAACTCCCCAAATTAGCTTGAATTCATAGAACACAGAAAGATGAAATCTCTGAAGTAATATTCAAAGAGGGGACGAGTCTCCTGTTTGGAACAAGCAAACTAGCCTATTTTCTTCCAACTTCTCTATCAAGAAGACCATCTTCAAGGTAGGAAACATGGAACAAATATGGCCAGGAAAGAACAGAAGCTTGGGATAGATGAGGCGATAGTAAGAGAATACCTAGCTACTTTTAGTGAGCTCAGGTTTGGAGACCAGAAAGTCACATTACAGGCTGGCAAGCAAATGGACAGGGCATGGAGACAGATTACCCTGGGCTGTGTTTGATTAGATGCCAAATTAGTCAAGAGAATGGGAGAAGGGTTGGAGGGAGGGAGGAAAAAGAATGAAAACAAAAAAAAAAAAGCTAGACAATGATTTTGATATTAATTCCTAGGTCTATTCCAGGCTGACCTAATAAGAACAGTGGGGTAAGACCTTAGGGGACAATGCTTATCAGAAAAATGACTGTAGATCAATAAGAGCAGTCATTAGCACACCTCTTCTTTTCATATGTTTCAATGATGTTTGACTCCTGTATATTAGGACAGAGAAGAGCACAGAGGGTTTGATCACACACTTGCTACCTGGTCAAGTTAAACAAACCTCCATGACGTTCACTTTCCTAACAGTATCAATAAAGGTAGAGATGGTGATGGAATGTGCAAAGAATTCAGTATCCACTACTACCATGTTTCAAGAAGACTATGGTGGCTCATCAAGGGCCGCCTGGGGTATTGAAGTGGAGAAATCTACAACATGAGGCTAGCCACACTTAACATCAGCCACAAGGTTTTACCTGCTTCCACCTCTAGTGTTAGGAAATGAACACAGAGAGACAGAGCATGTCAGTAAGTTCCGTACAAGTGAGCTACACTCTCAACCCCCCAAAATTTTCAAATACATTTTCTTTGAAGTAAGAATTTCATGTGAAAAATCAATGCATACAGAACAAATAATCCATCCGACAATTATAAGCTCTGCTGCAAGCCAGGTGTCATAGGTCATGCCTGCAATACCAGTATTTTGTAGTAGGATTATTGCCAGCCTGGGCTACCACTGAATTCAAGACTAGCCTAAGGCAGAATGTGAGACTCTGCCTTAAAAATAGTCCAAACAAACATGGACTCTACTGTAGGGCTGACTCAGGGTTCTATGCCTAGCATAAACCCCAACAACAAACTCCCTCGAAACAACATATTAAAACAATGATAGAGTTAAGGCAAGCCAAAATTCTAGCCAGGCATTTATTTTAGAAGATGTTAAAATACTCATGTGAGAAAGCAAAATATGGGCTTAGATCCTAGAGAAAATCAAACATATCCAAATAGTTACATACAGGACAGTAAACTACTATAGAGGCAAAGGGGAAAGAGTCCTGGAAGGTGCTCTTGAGTAAGATGGAAGATGCAGAAGATATCAGGAAATGGTGCAGGAGGGTCTTCTAAAGTGGCATATCCTGAACTTTTCTGAGATGTCTCCCTGTGTAGATTCAGTTTGCTCTAAGATCCTTGTGGATAAACTATATGTAATTGAAGGCTGCTGATGGAGCACTTGGAGAGATAGCAGAAATAGTCAAAATGAAAGATCTTGATATGTAACTATGGAGTCAGTATGACCAAGCAATCAAAACCCTACTCTGTGTTGGAATATTCCACCATGTATGCATAGTAGAACATATAAAAGGTGGAAACTTGAAGATTAAAAACCAAGTGAGAGCAAGATGCAACTGGCTGAAAAGGAAAACCAGCAGTGAAGGGGAAGAAAAAAAACAATCAGGATGTGAGAGTTGAAATTCTTTTGCTGATCTAATGACTAGAAGAAATACAAAGTATATGCTGACTCTGTTTCTTCCTATGGGAAAGGTGACTGATGTACTAATGAAAATCCTTAAAGAACTATTAAAAGAAATCTCCTCTCCTTTATTACTTGAAAATATATTAAGTAACTAACATTTTACGGACATTTTCATATCACAGTCTCATGAAAGAAATCTATTTCTATACCAGTCTTTAAGATGTCCAGTTGCTGCTGTTTTCAAATACCAGTTCTTACAGAAAACAGCTACACTTACTTTTCTTTTCTTTTTTCTTCTCATCTTTCTTTTCTTCTTCTTCACCTCCAGCTCCAAGTAAGGTAAAGATAATTCCAGTTTGAGAATTCACACCTACAGCTGTAACTACCATTCTTCCAGAACCTTCCATTACATGAGTACCTGTAAGAACAGAGAACTTTGTAAAATTTAATAGGTTTCCCTCCAACTACCCAATTCTAAATTTCAGTAATGCTGTTTTTAATAAACTTATTATTTAATAAGAGTAACATACTAAATCTTAAACTCTTGTGCTTAAGGTTTAAGCAATCTGCAATCAGTTAGGAGTTCAAAACTTATCACCAAGTAACAATGGGAAAGTGGTAACATGAATTCCTCGTGGAAAATATGAATTGTAGTACCCACACTTCATAAAATACACACTCCATACATTTATATTTATCAAAAGTCTATAAATGAAAAATTAGTATATTGCTGAAAATATATGGGTACTCAATGAAGTCAGTATTAGCTATAACATAAGCATATAGAGCATGAGGGGTAGCATTTAAAAACGTATTTTTTATACAGAAATATATTTCTAACCAGAAAAATTCCATACTATAAACATTGTTGTCATGCTCTACCCCACAAGCTTTAACACACGTTTTCAACTCAGCCTGCCAAGATTACTACCAAACTCTCTAAGTAGTTACACTTCCTCCCTAACTGATCCTGATTTAATATTCCTACAGTGTGATTTAACCCACCTCTTAGGGCTCAATGATTTCTGACTCAATATACTGCCTACTGGATCAAGCCCAATATCTTCATTTGAGACCAACTAGCCTCCTCAATTTCTTGTCCACAACATAAAATTCTAATCCAGACAGCCAGCAAACACAGATGGAACACTGAATTCAGACCATGTCCTTTACAACAACCTTACAAGTTGACAAATATTATTATTTTCTAGATATGCAATTATCACGAACAAGGCAAAGATTCAATTCAGCTGTTAGAAGATAATGGATACTTATAGTAACCAATTTGCTTACTGTCCTCCAGTTTGTACATGTGTATCTCTGTGAGCATTCTCACACTGCTTCTACCTAGGTGCATGCTAAGCAGTTGTGCAGACTGAATTTTCTTTCTTTCAGATTCTACATTAGTTGTTCTTTACAGTTTTTACTTATTTTACCCCTCAGTTTGCAATCTTCTGGAGGTCAGAGTCTATAGCATTCACCACTCTTATATGCCAAGTCAATGCTCAAGGGTTCTTTGCTTAATAAGACTATGAAGTCCATGTACTTACTTCACATTTGACTACAAATTATTTGGTAACTTATCCATTTTTCTTGCTTAAAAAAAACTTACATTCAATATTTTACTGTCAGTGAAAATACAAGGTAAACACATTAAATTCAGGGGAATAATATTTATTATGTATTAAAGATAATTTCTTTGAACAATTCTGGCTTTCTTCAGATTTCAGTTTTTATGTTCTGTTTTTCCTTAGTCCAAGTCTGCTCAACTGTTAGCAATGAATGCACTCAGGAAAAGTAAACAGTATTTGTTCAGGTCCTGTCCCACCACTAACCAAACACTGCTTTTCAAAATCTAAATTTAAGAAGCCAAGAACAGCAGTGAGAGATGGCATCATGAGAGTAAATTTAAAAATAAATGCATGTCATGGTTTTCAGTACATTTTTGGAACAGGGAAATAAATGCAGAGAAACTTTCCCACCCGTACGGTGATAAGGGACTGTGCAAAGTTATTTCAGTCTTTTCTTGAACATGGAAAATTTGTAGAGTTCTCTTGTTATCTTGGTGGTTAGGAAAGTGAGTGTACGTAAAGCTTACCAGTCATCTTTGTCAGAAGGACCAATGCTCAGTTACAGCCTCCAACAGCTAAGCACTATGTAAATTAACTGCACGTACATAAAAGTCCACAAAGCAGATATATCACAAGCCACCACAAGGCTATCGCTATCTCTGTTTACCCAATACAATGGCCAATTAGTCTACAATGATAAGATTGTGAGGAGGGATGCTTCCTCTTCCTTTGGAAGGACTTTGTGTCTTATCTATTTAACACTGATTTTTAGCTTCTCAGAAATCTAGCAAAGAAGTAGTAAAAGGAGTACATAATACTTACAGACATTATCTTTACACATCCAAGATATGTATCCTCAATATGAATTACAAGTACATCAACACAAACACTCAAACATAAGATGAGCGCTCTAAGTGGCCTAGGATACTGACAAACAGCATACAAATCTCCATTTTTTGACAAGACATTCCTATGTTATAAATGCCATCTACTCTTTTCATAAATGAATGCATAGTTACTCTTGATTACTGAATAATTTTTTTGCAGTAAGCTTTTTCATCATAGTTACAAATTTTATGAAGATAACGGTTAATTTTAGGTTCTGAAGTTGTGATTATAGCTTTACTTGTGTAGATATTACAAGTTTGACTTTAGTGTAATAAAGTCATGTTTAATCTATTAAAATACAAAGCTCACCAAGGCCTGAAAAAAATATAGCTGCTAAGTTATTAAACAGACATTAAGTATTCAATCAGCAGGAATCTTCAATATATAAAACATTAGCATTTCATGAACATTTGATAGTAATAGAAGACAAATAGGCTAACATTTGGCTTCCCAAGCACCAATATAAAATTTAATCTAACAATATAATTCTGATGAATAATTTCATAAATGCTTCAAAGAATACTATAAAATTAAGAGTAGGGATCTCAGAAATTTGAATTTAAAAACGATTATGCTTGTACAGACAATCTGTGGCATTCTGGCTTTTCTTAACTTAGTGTTTTAGAAGGAAGCCTGTCATTTTTTGCATTGTTCTTTCAATTTCATTCCCAAGTAACGTTACTTTATGTTATTAGTCCTAGATATGACCAAACGTGTCCTGAGTAGACATCTATGTCTTCCTGGCCAACAGCACCCTCTCTTGCCTGTGCAAATTCTTCCTCTCTAGTCCTAGAATATGTAAATACAAATTTGTTTCCAATTAGTACATGTGAATATTATTCCAGTATTCCTACTGTCAATTAATCATATACCCTAACATAGTTTAGTTTCAGACTAAGTCTTTAACAGTTCGGTGACTTTATAAACTTTAAGTTTAAACCAAACCAAAACCAGTACTTTGCAAATCATCACAGGGTTAACCTTTTTTGCTATAAATATATACTCATTCTTTACTATTTTACTTTAACAGGGCATAAGAATACATGTGAGGTAGAAAAAGTGTAACAGATACCATTAGGCTTACATCTGTGTTTTATCATTAATACCATCTTTCATATTTCTTACTTGTTTTGGATTCTATCCCCATTTGTGAAATACAGCTTTATATTCCAAGATCTGTAATATATTTGTCATTTTATAAAAATCTCTATGGATTCGAAGGTTAACACTTTCTTGGCTTTTAGTAAAATGTTAAAAGTTTATAAATTCATACCCGAGAGGAGTAAAGGATCCTTATCTAGAGACTTCTTAACATGATCAGATTCACCAGTTAATGAACTTTCATCAATCTTAAGGTCATTGCCTTGAATAAGTATGCCATCAGCTGGAAGAAGATCACCTGAAACAGAAGGCAGCGATATGCTGAACTGTCCACAAGTTCAGTACAGCTTTGAATCTTTCAGTTGGATGTGGTGTTCTGCATTGCTTACCGTACTTCACTTGGGCAATGTCTCCAACAGTAATGTCAGCTACAGGTATCTGAATGACCTGACTACCCCTGATGACGGTGAATTTTTGTTCCTGTTCAATTCGACTTTGCAAACCTCGGAACTGTTTCTCCTTACTCCAGTCATTGAAAGCTGTCACTAACACCACGCACACCACTGATAAGAGGATGGCAGCTCCTTCAATCCACCCAGTTTCACCTTCACCTTCTTCTTCCCCGACAGAAACTTCTCCACAAACTATTTGGAAAGAAACAAAATGACAATTTTTAAAACTCTGAATATTTTCAGTTTTTCACTTTTATCAATTTTACTTAGAGCTTTGAGCACCACTGAAATCAATCCTTCTACAAAGGTAAGAACCTGCTCTGTCAATTTCAAGTTCCCCACCTTTAAGATTTGTACTCTTAGGATAAATAAGGAGGCAGTCTAGGGTACCAGCCAAGACAGCATGTAGAGGAGACCAAACTTCAACTTGATGGGAAGGTACAGGCATACCTCTGCACTACCTAGAATATCATTCCAGGCAGACCCAATTAAGTCAATATTTAAACTTACACAAATTCTCAGCTTTCTAGCCTGTTAGCTATGTGCACATTACAATATAAAGTCTGCAACTAAAATTGTATACACTATAATTATAAATAGCTTTGTTGCTGAAATTGCCAATGACCATTGAGTCTTCTGCAACTCCTAAATTTTTGGTGGTGGTAGAGTGCTGGATTAATACTGACAGTGGCCGCTAACTGATGAGGGTAGTAGTTGCTGAAGGGAGAGGTATGAAGCAACAACTCCCATAAAAAAGACAGGATGACCAATACATTTTTATTTTTTAAAAGCAGAGTTTTAAGCAGTATGTAGCTCTGGCTGGCCTAGTACTGACTATGTAAACTAGGCTGACCTCAAATTCACAGATATCCACCTGCTTCTGTCTCTGCCTTCCTGGTGCTGGAATTAAAGGTTATAGTTTACACACACACACACACACACACACAATTTTTAAAAAGGGTATGAATTTGAAAGAGAACAAGGAGGGTTATATGAAAGGTTTTGGAGGGAAGAGGGAAAAATATAATTACTTATAATCTCCCCAAATAAAGTAAATAAAAAGTTTCCTGGGGCATTTGAAGCTGTTTGGTATCATTTTATCAACAGTAGAAGAATCACTTTCAAAGTTGAAATCAATCCTCTCATACTTTATCACAAGCTATATATAATATTCTAAACTCACAAGTCAATTCCACCTCAAGAAGCCATTTTCTTTGTTCATTCATAAGCAGCAACTCAGTCACGTCTTCAGACTGGTGGTCCTAAGTTCACTGTTGTCCACTCAGTTATTTCCTCTACTGAGGTCATGGACTGCCCGGAGTTAACATGAAGGTAGGATCAGCATCTTCCAAACCATCAGCTAATGCTGATGCTGATGCTTTCCTCCATGAACCATGATATTCTTCATGGCACCTCGACTGGTGAATTCTTTCCTTAGGCTTTCAATTTACTTTTCCTCTGTCAAATTACCACAGTATCACTAGCCTTATAAAATGTACTTCTTAAATAAAGATATTCAAAAGATATATTACTTCCTGACTCCATGGGCTGTAGAATAGATGATGTGCAAGCAGATATTAAGAAAAATTCATTTCATCATACATCTTCATTGGAGCTCTTGAGTGAGAAGCTACACTGTAATTGAGTAATAGCAGTACATATATTATTTATTTAAATACATAGCTTTTTAAATATATATATGTAGTACAAAAATGTATATACCCTATTTATAAATAACTTTACTGCTGAAAAACAATGATCATCTGAGTCTTCAGCAGTTCCTTTTTTTGTGTGTGTGTGTGTGTGTGGTGGGGCAATGCTGCTCTGATGCTGATGGTTGACTTTTATGTGTGCACAGTAAACCTCAATGGTGGGCTTAAAAGACTCTGTAAACCAAGTTAGAATCAGATGCACCGTGATCCAGGCTTTGTTATTCCATTTGCGTAGCACAGGCAAAGTAGACTTAGATTTCTGGGAATGGCAAAATGAACACTGGCCTAAACTAACCGCATTAACCTTTAACAAGAATGAGCCTGCCCTTGGAAGCCGGGCACTGCAATCTTCTCTCGCTGCCAGTCCTCAACGATATTTTCTTTCAATACAAGATTGTTTCATCTACACTGAAAACAGTTTTGTGAAGCCACTCTCATCAATGACATCAGCCATATCTTCTGGATAATGTGCTCCAGCTTCTGCATCAGCAGCTGAACCTCACACTGTGATTAGCTGAGAAAAGCCCTTTATTTAAGCCTTATGAACCAGCTTCAGCGAGCTTCAAAGTTTTCTTCGGCAGCTTCCTTACGTTTCTCCGCCCTCACAGAATTAAGTATTAGAGCCTTGTTCTGGATTACACTTTGGCTGACAGAGATGCTGTGGCTGGCTTGATCTTCTATCCAGACCACTAAAACTAAAACTTTCTCTGTATCAGCACTAAAGCTGTTTCACTTAGTTATCATTTGTGTTCATTAGAATAACACATTGCAGTTTCCCTTAAGAAATTTTCCTTGGCATTTAACAATGCAGCTGTTTAGCATAAGAGGCTGCCTGCTATTATTACAGATGGCAGACAAGATACAAGTAAAAAGTTAAGGGTGATAGACACTCCACAAATCATACTCAGTTTTACTACAGTGTAGTCACCGTTAGGCAACTGTAGCATGCACAGTTAAGCTAAGCGCTACTTATTGTTCAACCACATGGGTGGCAAGAAGCTACTTTATGAAACCAAGGTAGGTAAGTAGGGATGAAATACAGAGTTTCAGGTAAGACATCAGTAATTAAGCATCCATAAGTTCATGAAGAAAATAAAACATGGCTGCATATTACAAAATACATTGAGGTTGAATGAGCCAAGGAAGCTGCTCTAAGATGTCCAAGACATGTCAAATGCTCATGGGGACCACCAGATTATAGACAGAAGGGAAGAGAATTGAAAGAGAGACTGAAGTCAGTAGTAATTGCTCCAAAGCAGAAAAGGCAGTCAGAAAAGGATGGGGTATGCCTCCCCCAGGCCTAAAAGTACATGGTGAATACAGTGAAGAAAGTAACGGAACTGGAACTGGTCCTTGTAATCTACTTGAGTCTAAAATTGACTCAGTGGTTCACGATGAGCCTCTGAAAAATGAAAAAAGGATACACATGCAGAGAGTCTTAATTCTGCTTTTCCTTTTATTGTTTTGGTTATATAGCCAAGGTAGGTTTTAAGCTCTCCATCTTCCTGCTCAGTCTCCCAAGTATTGGGATTAGAGGTGTGTGCTACCATGCTGTCACTGGCAATAGCATTTCTGGAAACTCTGCTTTGGGTGTTTACAAATTCATGAATACTACATATAATTATGTCTTCTGACTTGAACTGAAATGTTTGAAGCTACTGGCTGGACAAAACTGAGAAGAATGATACTGAAAATAAAGCATGAGTAAATGAGTAATTCTAGAAATGATTAGGCGTATTCCAGAAATATGCATAGAGAGTGTGAAGCTATTGAGCAAGGATTAATCTTGGAGAAGACATGAAATGTTCAAGGAAGAAAAGATAAGAGTAAAATCCACTTGGGATGAAGTTAATAATCACAAAAAAAAATTGTAAAAACTACAAAAACTCAGCTATCAGTGGGCACAAAACATTTTTTGTAAGATGAGGTAGAAGCAGGAAGATCCACTCAGTGTCGTATTGACCCTGCCTCAATTCAGTTATTGGAACTTGTATTTAATTATTTTCAAGCTAGAATTAGATCAATATCAAGTCTGGATTCAAAACACATGAAAGTCAAAATACTATGTTGAACACTTTCAGCAACCCAGAAACAAGCTAAGATATCTAAATGAAGCACCTGAGAGAGTTTTCATTTCATTTTTTAAAAGCATAAAAAGAGAAGATGATATTACCACTTCCAACAAAACTTCTGTGTAGCTGACGGAAAGGACCAAGAACCAATATGGACTTGGTAAGTATGTTTTATCACTATAACCACCCCCAGTAAAACAATGGAAATAAAAAAAAAATAAAGGCAAAAATTAAGGTAATGAAGTCTTACAATTACTACTATACAACGAGAACAATAAAAAATTTAGGCTTTATCTTATATTTATAAAGATACAGCTGAATAACACATAACAAAATCTATTACTTAGAGGTATGGTTTCAAATTTTTCCTTAATTAACCACAAAAGATTAAAGACAGTATAATAGAGGTTAAGGGAAGGAACTATAACAATTATGTAATTATCAGTTTTTAGCTGAAACAGATTTATCACTAAACTAATGAGTAATTAAAAAAATGAAACAATGACATATTTCATCTCATAAATGGTTCCACTCCACACAACCTAAGATCACAATGATCTCTGAACAGACAGTTTAGTTATCTCTAGAAACTGAGACCTTTTCCAGTTGGTAACCACTGTCAACTTTTTAGAAGCTATAGGACAAAGAAAGTAAATCCAAGATCAATGGTAGAGAGAGTTTAATGCTTTGAGTCCTATTGTAAATACATTTAACCACAAGTGTTCCCCTGGAAACACATTCAGATGAGAGATATGCAGTCTAAATTCCGCCTATATCTACTTTCATTTAAAAATTCTTTTATTAAATAATCTTCTAAAATTATTTTATCAAGAATCACATTTCATGGCATGTGGCACATTGAACAGAGACACAGACATGAGATCTCAGCTCTCTTTAAGCAAGAAATGAGAGGCATCTTAAAAGGAGAAATGCCAGGCGAGTGTGGCAGCATGGGTCTGTAATTCCAGCATTGGAGGTTAAAACAGGAGGATGGCAAGGATGAGGCCAGTCTGAGCTACACGGAAAGACCTTGTCTAAAAACAAAAAGTTCCACTGTTCTTTTCATCATTTCATTCAAAAATGATTTTATGTAGACATGGGGGAAGTTAATGACTTTCCATAAAAATGCTAACCTATACCAATTTGCAATGGGCTTACAAGTTTCATTAACAAAATATTTAGCTTTACTAAGAGTCAAAAAACATGGCTATATTTAAGGCAA
Source organism: Cricetomys ansorgei (assembly GCA_026225945.1). Taxonomy (NCBI): domain Eukaryota; kingdom Metazoa; phylum Chordata; class Mammalia; order Rodentia; family Nesomyidae; genus Cricetomys; species Cricetomys ansorgei. The sequence continues at coordinate 28,413 of JAMJFZ010003318.1, read as the reverse complement.
TGGAATAGTTTTATGTTTGTGTGCGTGTGTGTGTGTGTGTGTATATGTTCGTGTTCGTGTGTGTATCTGTGTGTGTTTATGTTTGTATGCATGTGTGTGTATCTGTGTGTGTTTATGTTTGTATGCGTGTGTGTGTGTGTGTGTGTGTGTGTGTATCTGTGTGTGCTTATTGTTCGTATGCGTGTGTATGTGTATATGTTCGTGTGTGATCTGTGTGTGTTTATGTTTGTATGTGTGTGTATCTGTGTGTGTTTATTGTTTGTATGCGTGTGTGTGTATCTGTGTGTGCTTATTGTTTGTATGTGTGTGTGTGTATCTGTGTGTTTGTATGCGTGTGTGTGTGTGTGTATCTGTGTACGTTTATGTTTGTATGCGTGTTTGTATGAGTGTGTTTATCTGTGTGTGCTTATTGTTTGTATGCATGTGTGTGTGTGTATATGTTCGTGTTCATGTGTGTATCTGTGTGTGTTTATGTTTGTATGTGTGTGTGTGTATCTGTGTGTGTTTATTGTTTGTATGCGTGTGTGTGTGTGTGTGTGTATCTGTGTGTGCTTATTGTTTGTATGCGTGTGTGTGGGTGTGTGTATCTGTGTATGTTTATGTTTGTATGCGTGTTAGTATGAGTGTGTGTATCTGTGTGTGCTTATTGTTTGTATGTGTATCTGTGTGTGTTTATGTTCGTATGCGTGTGTGTGGGTGTGTGTATCTGTGTGTGTTTATTGTTTGTGTGTGTGTGTATGTTTGTGTGTGTGTGTGTGTGTGTGTGTATCTGTGTGTGTTTATGTTCGTATGCTTGTGTGTGGGTGTGTTTGTGCAGGCCAGGTCAGCACTGGGTGTCCTCAATTGTTCACCACCTTGTTTTTTAGACTATGTCTTTCACTGAACTTGGAGCTCACTGATTCTGCTAAGCTTTCTGACCCATAAGCTCCTAGAAGCATCTTATCTTGTCTTCTGGCAGTGTGCCCGACCTTCACATGTATGCTTGGGATCCAAACTCAAGTCCATGGGCTCAGGCAGCAAGCACTTTATTGACTTTACTGAGCCATCTCCTCCACTTTAATTTAGCATACAGGGAATATCTATACTGCAACTCACATCATCAAAAGCTCTTTGGAGTCCTCAAAATCAAGTACAAAGGGGCCTCTTCAGACCAAAGCTTTTGAATCATGACTTGCAGATACTAGTGATTCAAGATTTAGATGGCATAGGCTGTATTTCATTGGCAAACAGTATTAAGAAGAAATGTTGTTAACACAGATTTCTTTAGCAGATTCACAAAAAATGGACTTTCTTAAAGTTACTATATTTTAATGTGGAAAAGTATGGGAATGGTAGCATATATGTAGCACACATACAATTCTTAAAAAATAAAGTGCAACCACCAATTAACTTTCTACCATGGGACAAAAATCTAGTTTTCATCAACAAGTTCTAGTGGATTCTGAATTTCAAAAAGCTTGAGGACAACTACATTAATCATCTCGGATGTATCAATTAGCAAAATCTTTAACAAATTTGAGGAAATTTCTAGTCACTACAACCTATAAATGAAGTAGCTTGGTTGCCAGGAAGGCTTGCCCTACTATACTTTGCTTACAATAAACTTCACAGTGTTAAAGATATTTTCCTTACTGTCTTGGGGAAAAATCATTAGAAGTAAAAAAAAATTTGCATTAATTTGTTAACTAAAATCTAGAACATCAGTTTTCAATATTCTATAATGAAGGCTGGGTAAAACTGAAAAATTCAGTTGTATGTTTTAAGACCTGCAAAGAGAATAATGTACATGCTTACACAGATGATTACACACACACATATATGGATTTTTTTTGGAATTAGGGAGGATATATACTAAAAATAGTATATATGTAAAAAGTAGGATTTTCCAGTAAATATTTCCTTCTAGAATTGTCTTGTCTTCTGCTATTTTTTCCACAGAAAAATACACACTATTTGCTTAAAATTTTTTTTTTTTGCCTAAATACTGACAAAAATATTATCAAAATACTTTGCTACCTGCACCAGTGATTCTGATCCAGGGACAATTTTGTGTCCATGTGAGACACATTACAAAATCTGGATGCATTTTGGTGTCTCAGATGGAAGAACAATCAAATGAGAAATGAGGACTTCTTTTGATCAAATTTTAACAGTATTATTCCTCTCCAGCATAAGAATGTAGCTTTCACAACAAAACATTTTGAAAAATCAGTCTTTTGATATAAAATACTATAGGATGATTTGAATATAGTATCCCAAATCCAACCTAGATTCCTTAGTGTACTGATTGTAATAATGGTAATATTAATTATAATAAAGCCTTTGAAAAGGCAGAGGAGAAATTGAAAGAACAAATGAAAAGCACAGAACGGTAAGAGCACAACAAAACCAGCTGTGAACAGACATTAAAGCCAATCTGTCCTTTACACTTCCTCATGGGTCACAATGTTCCCCGCAGATTGAATCCCCCAAAATCCAGAATACTCAAATATCTGAAATTTTTGAGCACAGACAAGATGTCATAGTGGACAACTCTATCCAGAAAATTATATAGACAATGCTTTAAAATATTGTATAAAATTACCTTCAGGCTATGTATATCTGAAACATAAATCCATGTGGCATTTAGATAGTCCCTTTCACCAAGAATCTTACTATGTATGTATTTATCAAATACTACCAAATTCAAGGACATGAAATCCAACACCTTGGTCTCAAGCATTGTAGGATAAAATTGTATTATCAATATCCAAAATGTAGGATATCATTATATTAAATCTGTGTGTACACATTTCTATATAAAACAAAATCAAAATTTAAAAACTTGAAACTCCTGATAGCAGACTGTATCATACATGTGTAGTGCCCAGATATATAACTATGCCTACACAATATGCATGCATGGAAGAGGAATTAAACTGTGACTCTCTGAATGGCACAGGTAACACTGAAACTCATGAGTTACTGTGAAAATTATTTGAGATAATATATTTGAAGTGCTTAGAACAGAGCCTAGCATATAGCAGTCAATAAATGTTCTCTGGCTTTGTTATTACTATTACATATTAAGCAAATACACTGAACTACCATCACACAGAACAGCCCCAGCCCCTTGCCACTATTTACTTACGTGCATTATCTCCTTCTGGAGGTTGATAAAAAGAAAGGCCCAATGATACTATGGCTGCAATTTCTAGTATAATTAAAGTGACATCTTGTAATGCTTCCCATACTAATTGAAGAAAGGTTTTTGGCTTCTTTGGAGGTATAAAGTTCTTTCCAAACACTGCTTCTCTTCTTTCTAAATCTGCAGGGTTTCCACTTAAACCTAATAAAAAGAAACAAATTTCAGTGAAGCCTGACAACTTATAAGTGAAAATATCCATTTTACTCAGAGCATATTAATTTGTTATACTTCAGACTGTAATTCACAGAACCATCAATGTTTACTTTTGTTCTTTACACAGAATTTAAGTCAATGAGAACCATACAGAGCTTTCCTTGGAAGTACACATTTAAGTAACTAACTTAACAGTGGATCAAGTGGGCTGGGACATGGCTCAATGGTAGAGTGTATGGAGCATGTGGAAGGCCCTGGGCATTGCAAAAAAACTTTTTATTAAATGGCTTTAAAATTTTAACTTTCACTTTTTTAGCTACTTACTTTGACCACAGCTCTTACAGACACCAGACTCCAGAACCAATAATGACAATTTGACACTTTTTTATGTTATAATTAAATGCCTCCCTGCTTTTAAAAATGCTTCTCTTTTAAAATGGGAAAGTTTCTGTTTAAAGAAAAAAAAAAAAGGCAGATTTGCTTTAGGTATTGAACATTGGCTAGCCTATCAGAAAAATGGTTTGTTTTTTAATCTTTATTTACTGGAGAACAAAGAGTTAATTTTAATACAATCTCTAAAGGCATCTCTACTAAAAAATTTTTTTTAGGAAGACTGGTAAGATTTTTGTGTCATAAAGCAGAAGATCACAGTGGCCACTCAAGAGAGGGAACTGCAGCTACCACTGCTGTTGGGGAAAGTGCACTGCCACGTGGAACATCATTGTTCAGGCTATGGAGTTGAAAGACAGGAGAGGAAGATTAAGAGAGAGGTAGACAAACACCACTTTGCCTTTCCTTCACCCTAGCAAGCATCCCACCCTAATTTAATCTTAGCCATCCAGACAAACCCAGAAGATATAAGAAGTCTCTAATGAAACACACACACACACACACACACACACACACACACACACACACACACACACACACAGGCCAAGAAAAACAACACAGTATCTTAGAGATCTCATTTTTCCTTACTTTATTTAGGAATGCTGAAGGTGACAGCAGTACCATATTACTACTACCTTTTAATCTGTCAAATTAGACCTGATTTTACCTTTTTCTTTTTTAACCTGGCAAGAGCCCATTTATGAAAGGCAATAAAGAAAACAGGAAAGGAGCACACTACCAGAAGGCTCCCGTTTTCAATGTTTTAGTTCATCTCAATGCTGAGGCAAGCAGAGAGCCCAAGAGACAACAGACTACATTGCTAGAACAAGAAATGAGCATACAGATCTAAAGTCATCACTGGCTTTGTTGAATGTACCAAAAGAAGATTGTAGAAACTGTTCTCACTGTAACACTCAGACTGGGCAGCTCAAAAAGCCTTGATGACAAGTCAACAGAAACCTTCCAGCAGTCTAAACTCAGACCTTCACTGGAACAAAGACAAAAGACTACAGGAATAAAGGTGATCTAGACATGGGAAAGTATAGGTAATTTGTTCGCTCTCCTGTTTCAGTGACCTCACAAGGAGGAGACAGGAGCTGGGTGCTGCTAGTCTGCCCTGTGCTGGTATCCACTTTCTAAGACATGTATATAAGAATTTAACTCATACTGATTGGAGATTACCATTGATCCATAATTACACCTGATCAGGTTAAATATTACTATTGTAATTACAAAATAATAGGTCAAATCTTTTCTTTTATTGGCTACAGACAATATTTTATGTTAATACTTTAAAGAAAAGCCACATAAGCTAAAGAGTGCAAAAAGAAAAAACAGGTAGTTCTAAGGAGTTGTGTGGTTCTTCTAAACATTTTGTACAGCTATATACTTATAGGACTCATCGATGAAGTTGCTGGGGAATTACAAGACCTAAGATGAAGGTCCCAAACTGACATCTTGTGTCACTTTGTCTCTTGGGAAGAGGGGCGGCGGTGGCAGTACTATTTGTTGTAATAACTTATAAGGTTGTTTTGAAGACAAAAGGAGAAGGCACTAAGTTGTAAATCAAATTACAGGGTGAAGTTTATTAAATAGGGGGAAGACTAGTTACAGATTTGAATACTTTAAGTTTCAAGCCCATTTGGAACAGAATCTTTGATCATAGATTTAATAATCTTTGTATCATGGAGCTAAAAGTTTTGTCAGTTGCCCAGACACTGCTCTCTATATGCTGGGAGTCAGTTCTACACCCAGTAAATGTAAATTACGCTGGAGACAAACACATGCAATTAAGCAATTTAAAGATACCTGTAATTGAGGGGAGATGATTTTGAAAAGTCCACCAGAATTCTCTCAGTGGACTACATCAGCCTTTCTAACACACTGCCATCTGAATGAGTCTGAATGATGATGAGTCAGCCGTGAGAAGATCATAGGAAAGCATTTCCAGTAGCTCACATGCAAAGGCCAGAGGTCAAAACAAGGTTACAAGATTTAGGAACGAGAAAGGAAACTGATGTGGCTAGGACCTAGTGATCAAGGAGGAAAGAAAGAATTGTGGGTCAAAACGGAACAAAAAAAAAAAAAAAAAAAAAAAAGGAACCAAAGGCAAGATCGTAGGATATGAAGAAGATTATTATTCACTTTAACTGTGATGGAAAATACCTGAAGGTTTTAAAGCAGGGGATGCTAACTAATGTGCAATTTAGAAGGCCATTTACACTGCTGTGCTGGAGTGCTCCAGGGAAACGACCAGTGAAGAGGCTGTTTGTTGTACAAAGAGACAAAAGTACTCGATTCTGGGTTTTAGCCGAAGAGGCAGAGAGGAGTAACTGGATCTGCCAGGTACCTTGGAAGGAGATCAGACAAGATGAGGAATGACTAGATGTGGGATGAAAGGGAAAGAGAATAAAAAATGGTATCTAGACATAACTTTTAACAATTTTTTTTTGTACAAGGACTTGAGTTGGGGCGGTTGGCTGGAATGTTTGAAGCAGGTGGGTTTAACTGAAAATCACAGCTAATGTGTGTGCATGTGAGTGGGTGGTTGGTGGTTATTTACCAAGATAGGGCAGGCTTTGGGAAGTGCAGGGCTCATATAAGGGGAAGGAGGAATTAATAGTTCTGTTTTGTAGACTTGAGCAAACAAGAGGAGACAGCTAGTCACATTCAGAATTCTGTGCAAAGTTTGAGCCAAAGGGTTAGCAACATACAAGGATTCTAGAGATACCGGCTAGAAGAGAGCTTTCTGAAAGCCCAGAGTAAGCAGGCAGGAAGACTAAAATGAAGTTTACAACTAGAGGCGGGGGAAGGATGCACTATGCACAACCCAGGACAGAACGAAACATGTCCGTACATGTACAGAAGCTTCCCTAAGAAAAGGGTTTAAAAGATGGTACTGCCTACTACAGGAGATGTTGAGGTGGAGTTAGAAGGCTGAGTAAGATAAAGGCAGAAAATGGCCAATTTTCTTTCATTAGATAAAAGATGATGACCTTGATAAGAACCTTCTAGTAGTATAGTATGGAGGGAAGTCTGATTAGAAAGAATTGAATAGACAATGGCAGAGAGCAAGTGGAAATAGTAAGTATCAATCATTTTTTTCCCAGAAGTGTGATACAGTGGTGAGAATACATCAGGAAAGGTGAGTTTTATCTTTTATATAGTGTTTTAGGTGGAGGTAAAGTGCTTTAGAGATCAGAACTAAAAGGACTAGAAACATGAGTTATCATGTCATACAATTTTTAAGAAAACTGAAAAAATTAGTTGCTTCAAACATTAAAACCCAGAGATGGGAAAAGGGCATCAACTTAGAGAGGTAAGGTAGAATAAGATCACATGGAGAGTTGTAGGTCCACATGAGACATATAACTTTCATCCCAAAGACTAGAAAAACGATGGGCATGTGGACGAGACAGTAACCATTACCCCAGCTGAATTTCTGTAAGACAAGACAGTGAGTCCCACACACAGGGTACAGTGAGGACAGCAGGGAAGCAGACACTGTTGTTCAAGAGAAAGTTAGAATTCTCAAGACTTAATGACCACATGAGAATGGGTAAAAAAAGAAATTCATGGCTCAGTCAAAGCATTTCAAGTTTCTAACTTAGCAGCAAGATGGCATAAGTTTGAAAAGGTTCCGAAAACGGAGCTGTGGGAAAAGAATGAGGAATTGGGTCTTCAGTCTCAAGGATGTGGAAGGGATCCTGGGTTGGAACAGCTAACTTGGGAGCCACCAGCACCCAGATGATGGCTTGTGAAGTCAAAGTCAATAGGAGTTGATGGCAGAGGAGTGCACCCATCACCAGAAACCTGCAGACAAGTAACAGCTTGGGAAAGCACAGGAGGGAAGAATGACATGTCATAGCAAGAAAGAGAACTCTTTCTGAGATTATGCTGGGAAGGTAAAAAGGGAGTATTTTGAAAAGGAATTCAATCTACTATTACCTAAAAACTAAACTTAGAAGCACAATAGAAAACCAAGGAAACACTGCTTCAGCTATCTCAGGTTCAAGTATGTCTTAAAATTATATACACATTACGGATTAGAGGACTAGTTAAAATGATCTTTAAAAAGAAACAAAAAACAAAAAACACAACTATAAGCAATGACTAGACAAGTGACCAGAGCAGGCATTAAAATAACATAAGACTCTCTACTACAGAGGCATTACATTTCTAGTACAAGATCATGCAGGATTATCAACAGAACTCACAATGCTAGCACACGATGGCCATGCAAACACTGGCTGAACATCTGTGCTCATCTGCAAAACCAAACACAAACCGTGGGGTACCAGAGCATTTTTGTATTAGCCCATAAGTCAATAATGATTTATCCCTAGGGAGAGGTCAATTTTTCTCCAAGAGTTAAAATACACCACAACATGGAGTCAAGGTCAAAGTACAAGAGACTGACTTCTAGGGAGTGCAAATATAAACTGTTGCTTAAAACATGGAAACTAGGTAACCGATGATAATGGCTATTGATCTTATCCTGTTTCCTGTCATATACCTCATTTGTTTCTATTGCCATCATTTACTTCCTTTGCTGTTGTTGTTGTTTAGCCCCTCTTTTACCTGATTTTTACAATCATCACTTGAAAAGCTCAGTTTTACTGGACTTTTTTCCTTTGTGGTACACGAAGCCAAGCCTATTAGCTCAGCTTCTGTCTTTAATTTTTATAAATTCATTTTTTGTACTTTGTTTAGTGTAATATTACTACATAACACATATGAGTCTGGAGGTAGAGGCTTGCATTCCAGAAATCTACAGCAGAGTCTCTGTAGTAGACTCAGTATAAAGCACAAGGCAGATAAAATGGGATTAAGGTAGAAAAAGACACCTGAAACTTCTGTGAAAACTCAACAGACCAAGACAAGGGATTAAGAGTATGAATAATTGAATCAATATAGAAAAATAAGATACAAAAGAAAATAGCTTAAACTACTTTTATGTGCTAAGGTGTTATAAACAGATTATTGTGGAATAATACTACACTCTGGAGCTCTGAAGACTATAAGATACACGCTTGCTCTAAGAGATACAGATAAAAAGAAGACATTCCAAGTCTCAACTTCATTTTACCCTGAACACTTAATTTTAATCACCTCAGGAAGTATGACCGTTAATTAAAAAAGATGAAAACACTTCATCTGGCTCAAACGTGTTCTACTGACCAGAACGCTGAGAAGTGTGCCACAGCTTGGATCTTAAATGTCCGGAACAGGCCCTGTCCATCCTCCCTCCCACAAGTCACCAAGTGACTGAGTCCCTCTGCCATGCACTCTAGCTATTAATTACTGCTTTCTTACAGCCAAAAGGCCATTCATCATGATAAAAAGCCTTAGAATTAAAGGCAAAATAGACCTCTCTTCCTCTCAGTGTTGATTATCTCAAGTATTTTGTCACTGACAGGAAAGTTGACACACAAAACCAATTATCCACCATGTAACTCCAAAAATAAGTCTGCTTTTCCATTGCGGGAAGAGATACACTGTTAAGAGAACAACGGTACCTCCTTCTCAGTATCTTAACTCTTTCATAAGTTATGCAAACTGAACTTTTATAAAAAGCACTACATTGTGACAGTTAAAAGCACAGCCTTGATTCAGAATGAAACCCCAACTAAAATGTAACTTTGGGCAAGGCTGTTTAACCCTTTTTTTTTTGTGTGTGTGTGTGTGTGTATGTGTGTGTGTGCGTGTGATTCTTGTCTATAAAATAGGATAAAATGGTTTTAGCACACACACAAAAATGTTACCTAATATAAGTGCTACTGTTTTTGTTGTTGCTGTTCCTATGAAATGTTGAGTTGCTCCTTCAGACATTCCACAATCTAGCACAGGCACCTTCAACACAACTGACTCCCCTTTATCATTCATTTTTCTCTTGAACCTAATACACTAATACAGTATATTTAACTTAGTTGCTATACATTGAATGTAGTGAACTGCCTGTCTCATTGTTGTGAGAATACACTGGAGATCTTTACTTTATTCATGGATGTATGTTCAGGGTCTAGAAAAGTACCTGTCACAGAGCAGATCTTTCTAATACTATACTTGCACAATTTGAAGACACATGCTTATATTTCAGTAAAATTTTGAACTCTAGATGTAACTTAATTTTATACTCAGAATTTTCTTCCAACAACTGCCAATGTCTTTCCATTTTAGGGAGATGTACAATGTCTATGAAGCATGACATTATCCCAGGTCTGATAAGGAAGTATCATTGAGTAATTCATAACAAAAATACTCAAGTGACAGAGGAGAGAAGAGAGACATTTAGTTTCGGTATTAATCCAAGTACTTTGAAGAATCATTTCAGTTCTTACTTCCCCTAAATATAGATTATTCCGACAACAAGGTATTTACTGTCTATACCCACCTCTGGCTATACAAACCCCATCTGTTTACTTTTGGTCCTGATTCACTTATTATGATCTGGCTGGTTGATCAGTGAGAAAATGTTAGATAGCTTTTGTAGTGAAATATTTCTAGTAAGTGAAAGCTATGAAGACTTTTTTGGAAATATTTTTTGTGAAGTTTGCTGCCATTTTGGTTATATTTCAGTAACTATGAAAATAAATATAATGCTTACAATGGTCTGTTTTATAATCTTTTAAAAGAACACTTCAAAATGACAAATTGTTTATAAATAAACTATAAAGACTAGTTTGTACAAATGTTAGTAACATTAATTCACAGTATTCTGAAGAACATGGTCAAAAATTTTGTAAAACTAGAAGAGGGGAAAATAATGCATAATTTCATTTAATGCTCAAAAACACCAACAATAAAGATAAACTGTTAAGTGTTAAATCAGTTCTCTAGAGTCCATTCATAGCTTCTACCATGCTGTCAAGAGTAAATCTCTTCTTCCCAGAATTTACTAAAAGCAAAATTTCCAATTAATTTATTAACTAAATCAATATCAATGTAAAATACTACTCAAGTAATAAAAGAAACTATAGTGCAAATTAATGAGAAATCATGCTTATAAAAATTGACAAGTCATAAAAGAGGTATATTCAGTAATTAGGAAACAAAGATAATAACTCATAGCAACAAAATACAAAAATATAGTTTGGGGAAGGGCAGTTTTAATCGTTTATCTGGAACTGAAGTTCAGTATACATCTTTTGCAGTGCTGACATCTAACCTATGGATTATGCATATTAGGTAAGTGCTCTGCTACAGGGATAGATCCCTAGCCACTCAATTGTGGCCTTTATTAACAAATACACGAGACAATGAGGGTTCTTTAATGTTAATATTTTCTACTAATTTGCTGATCAGTGAGCATTCATCACTCAGGTTTTAGATAAAATATAGTTAAGTACGTATGAGTAAAGAAAATTAACAAACCTACCAATGGAGAATAGCACATTTTATGTACAAATCTAGCATGACAAAAAATTATGTAATCTCAAAGCTGTTTGTATGTACAAGCTTCAACTTTTATCATATTACTAAGGCATAATGGGAAGTCTATGCTATTAGTAGTTCTGACTTGAAAAGATACAGAAAAATCTTGACATGCCTCACAGAAAAAGACCTCAAGCAGTGAGACGTCATTATTTTAGGATATGTGTAAGCATGGACATTGTGGTACCTCAGAGGGCCTAACCCATGATAGGGCCTACCTACCATAATCAGCAGCGAGTAATTCACATACAACTACACAAATGCTTTCCAAGAACTTTTGGTATGATTTAAAATTCTTGAATAATTTTGGAAATCACCTTTTGCTATTGCATTAAGTATTGTCATTAGCATCAGTGTTATAAAATGTTGAGAACATTTCATGTTTTCATGATTTCTCTATAACTGGCTTTGGAATATATATCAATTTAATATTTTAAAACAAAAAATTCCCAATCTTACTAAAATAAACTGTACCCACTGAACGTTTATCCTCATGTCTAGGGCTGCTCCTTAAAATCTCACACAACCTAACATGGGCACCTGCAATACTCTGTCTTCCCCTTTCCATTAACTTTTCTCTTAAGCATATGATACTATCACACTATATGTCTAATTTAGTTGTCCACTTTCTTCTTTGAAATTTGGGAATACTCTCTTCAAACTTTGTATCCTCAGTTTTATGAAAAGTAAGATCAATACATAAAAGACCAACTCTGTCAGATCATTTCAAAGGTCACAGTATCATACCAAGGAATTCACGAAACTAAAGCCTCTTCAAATAAGGGAAATTCAATGTAACTTGACCACATAAATGTTTACTAAGTGAAAAACTTAGTACCATCTAATCTAAAATTTGCATTCAGACCCTGTTAACTAACTATTAAAAGTTTAGATTAAGTCCCATGGCTAAAACAATTTTGACAGCTACTGGAAGTGAGAACTATTTTAAGCCATCTGGCAAAATGAAGGCTAGTGAATAGTTTATTTCCACTGAATTCCCAGGGGGGTACCACTCTCAGTTCCATTCTACACCAGTAGAAGGGCAACCTTGTTATTGTAAACTGGAGCACTAATGCAGACAAAAGAACAAAATACTTCAGCTCATCATCCTGAAATGTGTGAGATAACAGACTAACCATAACAATCTAGTAACTCATTACTAAAATCATGGCATAATCATTCAATAGCCAAGAGAAGATAGCATGTCACCATCTGAGCTGAATAAACAGTACTCTATGTACCAGTGACTAATCAACACAGTAGAACTTACCTTCATTGGGAGATGTTTTCAACTTGGTGCAAATTCCATAGACATCTCCATAGCTTTCCTGTATTTTTCGTAATGCATCTGTGGACCTGAGCTCCATGAGAGCCCGCAGCTCTGTGAGAGAAATTCCAAAGTCTCCATCATGATTAGCTTCTTTCAAAGAGTTTTTCACACCACTATATGCAACTGAGTTGTTTGCCATGTCGCCCATTACAAGTATAATTTATTTGGAGGAAAATGTTTCCCAAAAGAATGAAATTTTCACTTGATATATTTCCAAGATGAAAATCTTTTAAATACGAAAGTCTTCCTTAAACCAAACACTCATTGTATGATTTTGTAAAGTAGTATCAGCAGCAGCAATTCCCAGAGAAGTATCTTGACCGTTGGCCCATGACTTGTTTCTTCCCGTCAATCCTGAGATGCATACATCTGTAAGAGGAAAATATTTAGGTGTTAATGGCTCATTCTCAAGAGTTTATGCATGCATGAAAGCATACTTCCCAAGTGCTACCAGGCAGCTAAACAAAGTACACGAGTTATAAGTATTTGTGAACTGTGGTTTCAGATCATAGTATATATAACTTCTAAATTAAAAGTGTGTATTTAGTCATTAGAATTCAGTATTAAATGAAACCGCCTATCATGATGGAATTTCATGTTTGAGTATTACTGTTATTAAGTTACTGTAGAAATGCTTAGTTCTAAGTGGTTAACTCCAACTTTGCCAGTTGCCTTAAATTTATCCTCACATTTAGCTATTAACATTAAATACTATTATTTCTTACTCTATTCAGAACAGCAAGGCCTAGACAAATTAAATTTTCAGTTAACTCAATGGCTGAAGTATCTGGGGCTGAATGGTCTCAAAGTCCTTCTAATACATGGGCCTAACCTAGCTCTCTAAACCTTTTCATATTGAACAGCTTGTAAAAGAACAAAAAGCCAAATAAACTAAGTACAGTTTCCTGCATTGCGCATCAACACTTCACTGCTCCGTTGTCCTTTGGCTTTCTAAAGCTCTCTTCCATATGGTTTCCATCATGTTACCACCTCAGTACTTCTATCCACCTAAAGTTGTTCTCTGTGCCTTACTCTTTTCCGTTACTTCATCTTCTTACTGTTTATCAAATTTATCTAAATATTACTCTATTCTTAAAAGTTTAGAATTATGACATGAGAATAATAATAAAAAAAAGATAAAATAACAGAATTTGAGGAACAAATAAATACATTGTTTTAATTTCTTGGCTATATTTTCAATTCATCTTTTTTAACCTACCTAAAAATGACTTGTTACTAATATAATGAGAACCAACTTTCAAAACTAGAGTTTGTTTTGATAATTTTCAGTTTCCATACTCAAAATTTGTTGGCTACATAAAACATCACATCAACTCTAATATAAGTTATTTATTCTAAGAAATAAAATCATTAAGATTCTTGTCTGTGTTGTGACAAGGGCATGTGTTTCCATCTGTCCTTTGGTTTCTGTAAGAGATTTGCTCTATAACTCTTGGCTTGCTACCCCACCAATTGCCACGAAAGTGATGACCTGCTGGAGGTATGTTCCTAGAGGCAACAGACAGGCTTCTTAAGAAATGGCATGGCTGTACATCTCATATATTATAGACTGAGATTTAATGAGAAGACTTACAAGTTATAAAACCCACTGTTGTTCAAAGTGCCTGGAATAGAGTAAAACTGCCATTCTGGGCTCACTGTCATTGCCATTTCTGTCATACAAAATCACCTTCCATTTAGCATTAATCAGTAATAATACCATTAATTTTATTTTTTTAGTTTTATACAATGCATTTTTTTTTTTTTTGGTTATTCTCTACTACCCTTGGGTATTTCCTCTACTCCTTTCCCTGTGAATCCTTTCTTTCTTTCACCTAGTCCCCCAGTGGCTATTCTTAGAAAAATGATACCCTCTCCACTGCAGTAGCCACTATTAGCGGTGCTAGCTCTCACAGTCTCATAGTCATCCCCTCTATCCATGGTGGAAAGTTGGAAAAAATGATCTGTGCAGCTGTTCACAGCTGCTGTATTTTCATGGTTGCGATGGCAATGTAGATGACAATCTAGATGGCAGTGATTCATGACACTCTTCTTCACCTTTTGGCGCTTTGATTCTTTCTACTCTTTTTTGTAGTGTGTGTGTAAAAGGGGTGGGGGAGACAGATGTTCCATTTAAGGCTGAATGTGTATGAGTCACTTACTGTCAGTACGCTGACCATATATGACCATGCATTAACTGTCACCCTCTGAAAAAAAGGTATTTCTCTGCCTTACGCTAAGAACTACACTAGTCTATAGAAAGCTGTTTGCTAATATGTTTATTTAGGAAAACAATGGCAACAGCTACGTTTTTTTATTTTTAGGTACCAATATTCGCCTTTTCTCTCAATAGATTTAAATAAGATATGAATGGTATTCATTGGATGCCCTTAAGTCTCTTAACAAAAAGGGATAATAACCAAGCTAGGAGTAAAAGTGACATGTCATGCTCTTTCCACTAACAATACTGCCTCCACTTAAGTTTTCACACTTACTAGGTCACAATCGACATTTCTGTTGAAAAAAAAAAAAAAACCCAAAACAGTCATATATCACCAAACACACTGATTTTATATATATCTGATATATAATCAAATCAATACTAAACAAACACTGTTGTGGATTTTTGTTGTCACAAACAACCCTTTCCCAGCGCTTACTAAATTTGAAATGGTTCCATAGAAAACTATTCCCCCATGCTCTCACTACTTCAGAAATGTGAGTGAGACCTGGATACACTGACAATAAGACTTCTGCTGTGCCTCTTGTATTACCACTTTGATTCTTCTTACTGAATTTAAATCTGAGAGAAGCATAAAGAGCTACTATGATCACCTAGTACCACACAATCCAATAGGGAAGGCGCGGAAGGATGGATGATGTAAAGATGCACGCATAGATGGATAAGCACGTGCCTTTCAGTCCTAGAGCCTCATTCAAACCCCTGGTTTCAACAATGAGTAAAGTTTGCCCTGTCCCTGATTTTTCCCAACAACTTATCAAGAAACTGATTTTAGAAGTTGAGTTTTCATTATTTTATAAACACAGAGCTTTGGTTGAGTATATGATTACTCATCATGTCCAGTTCCATTACACTAAACAGTTTGAGAAAAGATGTCCAGGAGAAGCACCAAAAATACAAAGCAGCCAGTCTCCAAAGTAGACTGTTTAATTACCAATGAACTACAAATTATGAATCAAGGTGTTTTCTACTCTAGGTTATCTATCACCTCCCCTGTTGTCTACTTTACTCATTCATTCATCTACTTGAGTGATTGACAAAAAAGCCCAGGTCAATAAAAAGTGCTTTGTTTGTTAGCCTCAAAGTTACAGTCATATAAGAGACAAACTACTTTGGATTCACATACAACAGAAACCAGATCATCTATTTTGAGCCTCTTGGTTCTTCAAAAAAGTTTCACCTTCCATTTTAAAAGCTTAAGAAACTAAAAATGTTAAGTGGGAGCTGAGACTTCAGAAAGGCGATGTCTTAAAGAAAACACAAAACTCTATGTAGGACACTTAGCCTATAAAATTTATCCTAGAATAAATGACATTTCTGATTAACCACTGTTGGTAGTCTTGAGGTCTTATGGAAGAAGATGGCTATAGCCCAGCACAGAAAAAAATAGCTGTAATCTTCAAATCGGGGAATAAGGTGGATTCATATCATACATAAGCTTTCCTGTGAAAGGGCAGTCACACAAAAGAACAAAAGGATGGTTGTGAAGCCCACCTGCTAAGTGAAGCTCACAGATAGCACTGTTAATAATTCAATCTCAATTCCTCCTTTCATAAAGTAAACTAAAAGAGAGAATATGAGGGAAGCTGTATGAAGGTTATCTAGATTCAGCAAAGGTAACCAGACTTTAAAATACCATTTACATGGGCTGGATAGATGACTCAGTGGTTAAGAGCACTAACTGCTATTCCAGAGGTTCTGAGTTCAATTCCCATCTATAATGGGATCAGATGCCCCATTCTGGCATGCAGATGTACAAGCAGGTAGAGCTCTCATATAAACAAAATAACTAAATCTAAAAAAATAAAACATTTATACAAACTAAAAGATATACATGAGAAGAGATAAGTAACTTATGAAATGAAATATGGAGTCATATAAAACACTGTAAAACTATTTTAAAACATATACCAACATGCGACCCCTGTAGGCAAAATAGAAAATGTGCTGATATAACTGAGAATATTAGCAACAAGATCACCTTTTAAATGGGGTTCCCAACTCTTCAATGATTCTAATGTATGACAGTTGAAGATGTGGAAGTTGTGTTTATTCAATTTATAAAAATTTAAAGCTGGTTAATCAGCAAATGTTAGATAACAGGATCCAAATAGATGGGAATGAGGCTAAATTTAATTGGCACACATGTATGATCATCCTATACTTAATTCTAAACCATAACTATAAAAATATGATGTATAAGAATACATTAGCATATATGAAAGACAAAGGTCCAACTTATCAAAATCCAAATATGTATTAACTTGATATTAATTGGCATTATCATGTTAATAGTAAGGTCTTTAATCACATTAGTCACCAGTTTTCTAGACTATTTTATTTTGTAAAATTAGTTAAAAGAAAATATTAACAATATGCAACCTTTAAAGAACCTTCATTTTTTAAAGTGGCAGTTATGAAGGAAAGAGTCCTATAATTTAAAGGATATGGGAGATAAAATCCAACTTCCCTTTTTACAGAAATTGAAGTCCAACACTCTTTCTCACCAATCATAAAGACATAAGTGCTGAACAATGAATCACTAAGGACAGAGCAAAATGACTAACAAGGAAATCAAGGCATACTTTTTAACAATGTCCTCATGTCAAGAAGGTCTCCCCCAGACAAGTGGACTCCTTATACAGACTCCCCAAAAATCAGACTCCATTCCTTCCCAGAAACCCCCACACCAGGCTCTACTCAGCCTAACTCCTAAGCACCCTCCCCCATAAGACTCCCCACCCCAGTCCTGGGTGGGTGGTCTCCTGGGTCCTAGCCCAAGCTGAGCCTAGCCTGGGCTGCCAGAGCATCAGGGGCTCCAACCAGAAGGGTGAGGGATGGGGTGATCCAGAGAGCCTTCATCGTCCAGCCATAGAGGTTCCAGTGCAGGGCTGGGGATCATGGAGGAGGAGGAGGGGGACATGACAGAGATGGAGGAAGAAAGGAGACAGTGAAGGAAAAGGAGGACAGCAGCCAGAGGAGAGAGCATGAGCTGAGGACGAAAGCTCAGAGAGCTCACTCATTAGCCACGGTCACACAGCACAGCAGTCATAGCCCTTCCCTGTCATTCCCTGTCATCCAAGGAAATGACTGTCACTGTACTCTAAACTTAACCATTAGATAGATCAAAGAACTCAAAAATAGTTTGGGGTTATAGCTCCTCACGAAAGAACATGTAAAGAGAACTCCATTTTCTCAACAGCCCTTTTTTTCTCTCAGCATGTGTACATAAATGCGTATACATGTGTATCAGCATAAAATCAATTCTATTTCCTTTGCACCTCGACAGGCAGTTAAGAGAAGGACCACCAAGCTCTGTAACTGTTTTTTACTGTGGCTAGCATATTATTAAGATCTGCTTTGTAAATCAGAGAACCAACCTGCCCCACTCAGTCTTCCTCAATTACATTCAAGCCAGTGCGGACAACCTGAACCTTGTTCCTTTAAGGGTCCCTTGAGGGAGTGGGTAAATAATTAGTACAGGTTAGATTAGACTGACTACTACACACTAAAAAAGTACCAAAAGGAAAGACTCGCTCTATGCTATCTTGTGTCTCAGCAAGACAAACTATAATCCCTTCACACTACTTCTGCAGAGTTACTTCTGCAGGAGTACCAAAAACACCTTTCACTGTATTCGTGCCCTAAAATCCTGAAATCTTTCAACAACTGAAATGGTTGCTTTAAAAAGTCATAATAACTTACTCCCAACTATTCGATAAACTGTAAGAGTAGAAAGAACATGTGATCTGATGCTATAGTTCCAGAGAGCACACATAATCACGAATGGTGGGAGCTTCCTTTATAAATTACAGTGCATCTGAATTATTTCATTAAATCAATTAGGAAACCAAGGGTAGACTCAAATATAAGATTACTCAGAATTCCTGTTTTATACTTTTCAAAGGACTTAAATAAAACATAATATAAAGAACACAAACTCCACGGAGCTTAGAGAAGTTTATTCCTATTAAATGTGGACAGAGAGACAGATACACGAGGGGGGGGGCGACACGGAAATTCACCAAGCAGGATCTCATTTATACACAACTAATACAGTGGAAAACAAGCATTGTTCACAATGCTTGATTTATTAATCTCAGAAGATTTGTGAATCCTCCCCTCAGTAATTTACTTATCTTCTAGATGACTACTCTAGCAGAGACATAGTACTGTAGAAGCTGCAGCTGTGTTATGCTGTAAGCCCAGCATGAACGCTTCAGCAAATGTCTGGAGTAGGTGGGAACAGATTATTAGAAAAAAGGGGACCCAACCTGCACTCTCGTCACAGCTATTTTCACACAGCTGTAATGACCTGAGTTACCTCACTGTGCCTTTCCCAGTGAACTATGACCTCAGGATAGGATCTGTCCTTCAGCTGTGACTGGGATATGGTGAGGATTCAATGTTTATTGAGTAGAAATGCTCTTGGTTTGTGCCTTGAGCTATAATCTGTTTGAAAAAGCAACTCTGCAACAAATTAATGGCAATTCAAATGACAGAACGAAACAAAATTTCACAACATGTTTAAAATGTATAAGTGCATTATAATTTCTAAGAAAGTCAGCATTTGAGGAGTTTTCAAATCATCTTGGTATTAAAGATGTAATATTTTTATTTCCCTTTGAATCCTTTCAGACAACAGAAAACAAAAAGTACTCCAGGCTGTAATGGTGACACACGCCTTTAATTCCAGCAATGGGAAGCAGAGACAGTAGGATGTCTGTAAATTCAAGGCCAGCCTGGTCTACAGTGAGTGGCCAGCCAAGGCCACATAGTGAGACCCTGTTTCATAAACAAACATGCATACATATATACATACATACATTTCAGAGTCTCAAATAAATTATGCACTACTATTGCCAATGGTTTGGAACAACCAGAGCAGGCCAAACAACAAAGTTCTGAGCTTTAGTATTTCATAAAGTTTGAAGGATATAGCAGGTTTATTTGAGGAATAAACTATAAATGAAATGAAAATAAAAATATATCAAATGAAAATATATCATATCAGTACAGAAGTTAACTTAGCAAGAGCTCCTACGTAACAAATATACAAAATTCCCACCTAGTAACTATAGCTTCTCCTGTGCCCAGAGGAACTACTTTCTAGGTGACCAGTGATTCCCATGTTCCTGAACCTGGGGTGCACACACAGTCCTTCTTATCTGACTTCCTGGCAACCTTTGCTATTCTTTACCACTCTCCTACTCTTGAAGCTTCTGCTGTTTTAATTGCTCCACTGCTGAACTCTTGTTCCCACCACACTGTCATCTCTGGCTGCATGTTTTCACTTTCCATAGCTTGCTCGGCTTCTTTGAACAATTGTCAAGGGAATCATCAGTGGGGCGGAGTTGGGTGATATGGTAACTGTTTTCATCTGGTTTTAGTCGGAGAAAATGAGATCGGCTTTTAGATAATAAAAAATTATTTGCATGTGCAATTGCAAGACTTTTGTTTGTTTTTCTCTTATTTCCTAATTTCACAATTCAATGAAAGCACACTATAGTAGTCTGGCTCAGAGAAAGTGTGAAAAAAATCAGTGTCCATAGCTTCCCCCGAGCACAGCTCTTATTCCCATTAACTTTTTATCCATAAAAGTGTATGCCAGCCTAAAACAAAGCAGGACATAGATTGGCCATTCAACCACATCTCTAGGGCTTTTGTTAACTGCATTTCCAGCAAAGACTACTTGTTCATGACAACAAAGCACTTAAGAGTGTATGATAACATTTTTAATGTCAATGATCCAAAGCACAGATAGCTTGACAACAACTAGAGATCTGCTTGCCTCACGGTCAAGTAAGTTGGCAGAATCTTATCCAGTGTATTGGTGACACCCGTATTTCTTAGCAGATTGGCTTAATTTTCCCAAGATTTACCTACAAAGTCAACAAACCACAACCTCTGAGTTTAACAAACCACAATAAAATTTAAAGTTAGTTCTGTATACTGCAGATATGTGTTTCTCAATTGCAGTGTCTATCAGTAACACTTGTAGGGCTCTTAAAACATGGACTACTGGGCCCCACCTCAGAAATTTCTTCATCTGAAGAAGTGTATAGTGAGAAATGTGCACTAACAACTCCTGGTGCAGGGGATGCTGATCCTGCTGCCACTCTGGTAAGCCACTATTCTAGGCAACCGTGACCTGAACTTTGACTCATGAACTAACTGTGGGATGTCTATCTTGATCCAAAAGTTCCTGGAAAAAAATAGTAAAATTACTCATGATTCTGCATTGTGCTATTCTTAATTTGCCTGAATAACTTAAGGCAAACTATCTTCTAAAAGTATTTTGTAAACTGGTATTTTGACTCTTGTTTTTTAATATCAAGTACATTGATATCTTTCTACTTTAAGTCTCATATTACATAAATAATATAATTTCCTTCTTCCATACCAAAAACGTTTAGCACTGATTCTAACAAGTTTAACAAAATTCTCTAATTTAGATACCTATCTTCTAGTCAACTTCTAAGATAAACTACACTTTGTTTTTTTCCTATCCTATTGCTGTACTTAGGCATCTTAAACCTTTCATTTTTACAGTAAGATTCCTGGTTAAGGGGGGAAAAAGCTTTTGAAAAGCTCAAAAATAAAGAAAGTTAATTTTATATAATCCTGTGCAATTTACCAAATATAAGAACATACTATATCTCCGGTTAAATATGAGAACCAAATGTTCTATCATTTTCTAGTCTCTCTGGTGTTGAAATTTCCAGCTATAGTCAAGGAAGAAATTTCTAAATTAAAACTGTTTTTTTCCTTCTGTTCAGGAGCTAAGAGGCAACATGAACACTTGAATGTCACACCAGCTGCTCCACCGGCCTACTCAGTTCTTAAGAGCTTCTATCCTGTCAATTCACAAGAACCTACACTTAAACCCTTAAGGAAACAGGATGCTCATTATGTCACTGAACAGGCTCACAAAAATAAAGTTGGCAATACTGAGGGAGGCATAACTCTTCTCTGTAAATTAACATGAGCTTTCTGTTTTATTAATTGAAAATTCTAGATTTCAAAGATTTGGCCCATCACTTCAAAACTAAACACAAAGCTAAGAGGCTGGGACACTTCCCATGTCTTCATTTCTATTTTATTTACTTAGTTTGATTGTGGATGGTCTTTTGCAATTTTCAGCTATAGATATGAAGAAGAGCTGGGAAAATCAAAGAAGAGCTGGGAAAATCAATAGTCACTTTCATGCTAGTTCAAATAATTTGGCTGAAAAGTAAGCTATATTCTAAGAGAATATTAGGCAACATTTGATTTATGGTTTATTCACATAAGTGAAAAAAAAATCTGGTCATTAGGATTGTGCCGAACTGTAACTTATTCTATCACATCACCAATGATCCTCTAAACTGTTCACATATTCCCAATCTTTATCCTTTAAGAAAAATTTTCCACACATTCCTGACTTTCATTTTGATTCGTATTCTGACTGCTATTGAAGGGCAGTACTACCCAATAAAGGCATCACTGAGAATAGTCTATTACAGATTTCCTCTCTGGTACAACTTTTCCTACTAATTCTTTTCAGTTCTACTGAATCTTGTCACACATTCTGACTTCTAAGGCCATCACAGACTCCTTAGCAATATTAACTTCCCTCAAACAGCTAACTTCTAGTGTCTGACTTACTCTAATCCTACTATAACCAACCTCTTGAAGAGATAAAACATTCAGTTAAGCAGTGTTGAAAAAAGACATGTTTAACTAACTGAGAGTATAGGGAGGGAGGGACTGAGAGAAGGATGGAGGGAGGGAAAGAGGGAAGGAGGGAAGAAAAGAGGGAGAGATGTGAGGTTATAAGGTCTCAATACGTATTTCCATGTAGCCTAGAACTTGGTATGAGGCTAGACTGAGCTTGAACTTGATGATCCGTCCTGTTTCTGCCTCCCACTTGCTTTCACCACCATGACGATTTGAAAACCAACTTTAAAACAATTTTTAAGGCTGGATATAATGGCACACACCTTTAATCCCAGCACTCAGGGGCAGAGGAGACAGAGGTAGGCTTACTGCTATAAGTTCAAGGCCTATCTAGTCTATGTACCAAGTTCTAGGTCAGCCAGGGCTGGAGGAGACCCTGTCTCAAAAAACAAAAGCAAACCAGGTTCTAGTTCATTAGTAATGTGCATGTCTCAGTAACATACAACCGATGGACACATCTCATCTTGCCAGAATATTCCTATTTTGATTTCAAGACTTTCTTACATTACTCACACTCCTGAAGTAAGACCTTGTTTCCTTAACTGTCATTGTAAGTCAGCACCTCAATGCCTTTTCTGTTAGGTCTCTCACTTGGCCTTGCTAATACTCACATACATTTTACTCCATACAAGACCATCTCCTTCTTCTCCTCTAAAAAGCATACCTCTCCTAGATTATCTTAACCCATCAAGCTATCATTTTTCATCTTCTACCACACTTCCTAAAAACATCTTTCTTCAACGCAACTTCATTCCTGATTCTCAACTTGAGGTTGGTAACTGGATCCATCCTTGAGTCCACATACTGAGATGTTGTTACAGTGATTAATAATCTCAGGTTGCTTTTCAGCCCCTATTCTTCTCTATATAGCTGTTTCATTACACAGTATTCACTGTTTCACTCAGTTCTCATAGTACCTAACCAAATTCATTGGCTTTTTAAATCTTTGCAACATCCTAAATGAGGGCATCACCTGGATCTACCTGCAGGACTCTCTTGGCAACTTGGATAACATCATGGCCTACATCTCCTACCTTGCGCTCTTGCTCCAGGTTATATTACAGCTGTCGACCCACATCACCATCTAAGTATTTTGCAGTACTTCAAGTGAAATATTAAATTTAATACTGTTTCATCTAAACTGTTTTCTCCAAAGTTTCTAATAGTCTCAAAGAAAAACGTATAAATCCCATGTCCAAGGCTCTGTCTTCAAGGAGTTTACAATCTTTATAAAGGAGAAAGACAAGTGTATAAGCAAGTACAATCAATCATTACATAAGGATTCACAAAAGAAATGATGAACAGGCAAAGAACAAACCACTAAATGTCTAGAATACACCTCACTACCTG
The DNA here is from genome assembly GCA_026225945.1 of Cricetomys ansorgei. Lineage (NCBI taxonomy): Eukaryota > Metazoa > Chordata > Mammalia > Rodentia > Nesomyidae > Cricetomys > Cricetomys ansorgei. The sequence goes on along the minus strand of JAMJFZ010003318.1, from coordinate 4,608 downwards.
GACCAGTAGTACAGGTGTGGTAGAAATGAAAACAGGTATGACAGTCGGATGTTATCAAGTACAGGAGAACACAGAGGTAGCATGAGAAACAGCTGGTCTTGTGATAAAAGCACTATTTCAATCTCCAAAGAGTTTCACAGAAATTAATCTTCTCTCCTAAAATACAACCTAAGTTTCCGTAACAGAATGTCAAAGTAACAGCAGCATTCACATAAAAAAGAAAATAAGGACTACAGAAGTGGCTCAACAGTTAAGAGCTCTTGGTGTTTTTCCTGAGGACCACAGTTTCCAGGACCCACACAGGCCACTGCCTGCGACTCTAGTTTCAGAGGATCTTAGAGCTTCTGGTCTCCATGGGCACCATATATAGCACATGGGTGTGCATGTGAATGAACACCCACACACACATACCCCCCCCCACACACACATAAAATAAAAATAACTGGGACTAAAGGTTAATATAGAACCAATGAGAAAACGTAGTCTTAAAATTTGCTGATTCTGTGATTCCATTTTACAAGACTAAAGATATTTGTGCCATCTTTTCTGAAGACCAGAAACAAATTTAATCCTTTCTTAGCATTGTAGAAAGTAAACTGAATGAACCAGGAAGATGAAGATTTCTTTCAAGACAGTGATAGAAACTGGGAGGCATCTAGTTTATGAGCATTAATACCCCTCCACAGCTATTCAACAGACCTACAACAAGCAGAAGTCCGACTGCCACACTGGTGCATGTTCCTTTGTGAAAGATGACCTATTCTTCCTCCTTTAATTGGTTTATCTTTCAAGGGATGCTTTCAATGCCCCCCTACTCTGATCTGACATCATGGAAACAATCCATGCATGTGTTTCTATCGTCTTTTGCAGCCTCTATAACATATTCAGCATGTACTGCTTTCTTCCTTCTTAAAGGAAGGTCTGAGGCAGGATGGTCATTCATTTCTTTTATCTCCTAGTGACCACCAGCAATAGTACTTTATCCATAGAAAATGTTCAACACAGAGTAATTAAACTGAACTGGAGCACATGTGGCAACACCATTAAAGACAGCATGATCCTTTAAGGAAGGCTCATTCAAGTGCAAGCAAATGAACTTAGTTTCACAGAAACCAAAGATTCTGTCAGCACTCAATATGACATATGGTCCACTAGTTAATCAGAACAGGGATGATGGTTAGTCCCTTGCATCTTAGATTTTATGTCATACTTTCTTGAACTAGCAGAGTGACCTTGACAAATACTGTTTCACCTTCCTAATTTTTAAAATGTGAACTATTACTCTCTGAACTCAGCTTGTCCTGAGAGCCAGCACTGTACTTAATAGTAAGCACTCAGTAAACTGTAACTATTGTGATGGTTTTGACTAGCAACAAGAAATTTTAGTTTTCTCTTATACTTGTATCTAAATTAATCCATGTTGTGGAATGTATATAAAATAAATTTATTATATAGGCACGTGTGTTTATTTTGGTATTTGAAGGTGATATCCTTTTATATAGTGACTTCAAATAAAATTTAAGAATTTCAAGGAGCTAAAGAATTTTATAACAGCTAATTACCAAACTAGGTTTGTCCATATTTGGAAGACTAATATAATGGTCACTCAAAGGGAGAAAAGATTTTTCCCTTATGATTGGAATCAGATATTTAAATTACTACATGTTTAAGATTCTTGGAGGCAAAATAATCATTAAAGAAAACTAAAAACTCCTTGCTGCATAATATTGGGGTGGGGGAGACCCACATAAATATATGTATCCAATGATCATAACCAATCGGAATTTAAATACTTATAAAGGGACATGAACTAGCAAACATGAGGAAGAAGTGAGCAGCTAGCTTCCAAATTATTTTTTAAGTAATAAACAAAAGATAAATGCATTTAAACTTAAATAGTAAGCACACTTCTCAGATGTTTTGGATGTCATCTATACAACACAAAGTCAAAGCACTTTTTTCTTTTCAATTGATTCTGACATTCTGATTTTAATCTACTAGCAGGTTACTAAAATGCCAAGTGCAATAACACAAATGCCCTACTTGAATGAATACTGAGAAGTAAGCACTGGCTAACATCTTAAATACATTTACTAATAAACGAAGCATATACTATATACCTAATGCCAGCCTGAGCATGTAAAGGAAAAATGATACAGTACACATGAGGCACATGGCCTTCAGAAGAACGGTCTTAGAATCTGAACAGGAAAACAAGTATAAAAGTCCAGGCCTTTTTAGGGAAGAAAAGAAAAAGCTGAAGACTTCAACTGACTTAGTCTGTCTTGATGGAAACATGTAAGAGGAATTAAAATTTAAAATCCCTGTATTAGATCAAGCCAAGCATCAGTGACATTTCTATAGATGAAAACCAGTGAAACACAAGCAACCTCACACAGTTAAATCCAGTATATGGAGCTGAGAAGAAGGAACACGTAAACATCCTGAAAAAAGAATAAAATACACAGGGAGAAAACAGGCTGGTCAACCACAGCAAAGAAAGCAAAGACTATCAGTCAGAATAGAGAAGGAAAATCCAGCCTTTGTCACCAAGTTAAGAGTGTTCTAAGCACAGGGTGAGGTTTGAGCAGTATTTGTGCCACAGGTGGAAGGAAGTGAATCACTAACCATGGTTACCAGAATTAAGCTTACCAGAGCTAAGCAATTTATGGTACATTGTATGGATCATACTATGTAATCCTCCCAAGCCCCATGAACAAGGTACAGCATTAGACCTTCCAACATGGCACCTGCTCTTCAGTATCTTCTTCTCACTCCTTTGTCTGTGAAACCTATCTACAGTGAAGAGAAGAGTCAGGGTTAGAGAGTTTCTAATGACAGTCTTTAAAAAAAATAATCAAGTGGGACTGAGATATGGTGCAGTACACAGTGTGCTTGCTGTGAAATGAGGACTTGAGTTCAGATTACCAGGATACTCAGCACCCATCTGAAAGCCAGGGATAGAAGCACAATTTCTAAGTCCTCCCTCTCAACTTGCCTGATAGAGGACAGGGCTAGGAGGATCTCAAAGGTATGCTAGTCAGTCTAGCTGACATTCAGTGAGAGAACTGTGTCTCAAAAATGGGGTGGAGAATGACTGAGGAAGACACCCAGTGCTGACACCTGGCCTCCATACCATACACACACACAAAGACATCTATACATGTACACACACATACCACACACAGAGACAAACAGAATTTAAAAAACATAAATCAGTAAAACTGACATTCTGATTTTTTTTTTTTATCAATCTTACCAACTCTGTTAGCAAGAGTTTCAGTAAAACATCTAGAGTGTAGTTACACTGAGCTTCAGAGTCTGCAGGTCTGACTTGTAACAAGGTAAGTCTACTAAAGGATTTAATAGTTTTCATCCTGTGAACCCCCCTCAGGGACAGCCAGTCTTCTTCTTCCCAAGATGAGATACTCTTACACCATCATCTGCTATCTTCTCCATTTTTTTCAAATTAAGTAAGAGTACAAAAATGAACATCAAAGGAACAAGATTTTTGACTAGGCTATCTTGACCCTTAATCCTTAGGGAACCACTGTCTCTCCTGGCTCATTTTTCTCACGTGTATGCAATCCTCTTTCACTCTTCCTTAGCTACACTTACGGCTGGCTGTCTACCTCATGCATCACTCCTCTTTACAATTCCTAACGTTTACACCACCGGCATTCCTTCTTTGTGTCTAACTGGCTTTCCTACCCATTTTCTGTCTCTTCTTAACCACTACCTCTACAATGACCTCAGTAGAGTCCAGGGTTCTGTACTCAATTTCTTTAGATCCAGTTATGACTTCAGGTTCCTACCCGACTACATGTGACACTGTGGACTATAGTCTCTTATTATTTCTGTACACGCAATGTATTAAAGACTGGTGCATACCTGAAGGCCTGCACTCAATTTAATAGTGCTAGGTTCAGATTGCAATTGCACACTGGAATTTTCCTTTGCAAGTTCTGTCGCTTGCTTTCAATTGTTTGACTCTAAAACTTCAAACTTTAACCCTAAAATCCATTCTAGTAACCGATTCTCAAGTTCCTCTATACCAGACTTCCAAACTGGTGTCCTGAAAAGACTCACAGTACACTTTACAGAAGTAGTTTCTATCAGTCCAATTAGACATGTTTCTTCAGCTTTTTCATGGCCTTGCACACATGTGACTCTAAAAGGGAAACGGTATGTCACTTTCCTGAACTTATTTTACCCCCACCCTCATGAGCTGTTAATATACTCTGGAGGCAATGTTTTACAGAATACTTAGGAAATGTTACTCCACTCTTTCCCATTTCTGTTAAAATACCTACGACTTACATGCAAAAGTAATTCTGATCCTTTGCTCTATCTACCCAATATCAGTCAGTCCCTCTATAACTCTCCACCTTATTTTTTGAGGCAGAGCATCTCACTGAGCCTAGGGCTCTTCAACTTACTAGAGACTGCCAGGGCAGCAAGTCCCAGACATCCTCCTGTCTCTGCCTCCCAGGGAATATAGGTGCATGAACACCTACTTAGCCTTTAACATAGGTTCTGAAGATCTGAGCTTGCTAAACATTTCCCCAGTCCCCAAATTCCCTTTTCTCTATTTTATCACATATACCT
>JAMJFZ010000331.1:0-140901 GCA_026225945.1 Cricetomys ansorgei | reverse complement strand
TTTCAATGTGTTAGGCGTATTAGGAGAGTGTTTCTTAGTAGATGCTGTTGCAATACGTATTTTAGTTACTTCTGAGAGTCTTGTGTGTGAGAGAAGCTGGAATCACACTCAGAGTGCATAGTTTGATAAGGCCGCATTGACCACTATGTTGAAATAGCCATTGGTAGTGTGTTTACATCTGTGTTGTGTTTCAGACGTTCCTGCGGTTAGAATTGCATTTGGAACACACATGTTACTTAGTTCTTGAAACACTTCTTTTCTGTAGTCGCCTTTGAAGTTTCCTCTGTTTCCTTAGTTAGAAAAGACATGTATTCATGTTTTAGTGGAGAAACGCATAGGAACTGTGTTTCAATGTGTTAGGCGTATTAGGAGAGTGTTTCTTAGTAGATGCTGTTGCAAGACGTATTTTAGTTACTTCTGAGAGTCTTGTGTGTGAGAGAAGCTGGAATCACACTCAGAGTGCATAGTTTGATAAGTGCGCATTGACCACTATGTTGAAATAGCCATTGATAGTGCGTTTACATCTGTGTTGTGTTTCAGACGTTCCTGCGGTTAGAATTGCATTTGGAACACACATGTTACTCAGTTCTTGAAACACTTCTTTTCTGTAGTCGCCTTTGCAGTTTCAATGTTTCCTTAGTTAGAAAAGACATGTATTCATGTTTTAGTGGAGAAACGCATAGGAACTGTGTTTCAATGTGTTAGGCGTATTAGGAGAGTGTTTCTTAGTAGATGCTGTTGCAATACGTATTTTAGTTACTTCTGAGAGTCTTGTGTGTGAGAGAAGCTGGAATCACACTCAGAGTGCATAGTTTGATAAGTGCGCATTGACCACTATGTTGAAATAGCCATTGATAGTGTGTTTACATCTGTGTTGTGTTTCAGACGTTCCTGCGGTTAGAATTGCATTTGGAACACACATGTTACTTAGTTCTTGAAACACTTCTTTTCTGTAGTCGCCTTTGAAGTTTCCTTGTTTCCTTAGTTAGAAAAGACATGTATTCATGTTTTAGTGGAGAAACGCATAGGAACTGTGTTTCAATGTGTTAGGCGTATTAGGAGAGTGTTTCTTAGTAGATGCTGTTGCAATACGTATTTTAGTTACTTCTGAGAGTCTTGTGTGTGAGAGAAGCTGGAATCACACTCAGAGTGCATAGTTTGATAAGTGCGCATTGACCACTATGTTGAAATAGCCATTGATAGTGTGTTTACATCTGTGTTGTGTTTCAGACGTTCCTGCGGTTAGAATTGCATTTGGAACACACATGTTACTTAGTTCTTGAAACACTTCTTTTCTGTAGTCGCCTTTGAAGTTTCCTTGTTTCCTTAGTTAGAAAAGACATGTATTCATGTTTTAGTGGAGAAACGCATAGGAACTGTGTTTCAATGTGTTAGGCGTATTAGGAGAGTGTTTCTTAGTAGATGCTGTTGCAATACGTATTTTAGTTACTTCTGAGAGTCTTGTGTGTGAGAGAAGCTGGAATCACACTCAGAGTGCATAGTTTGATAAGTGCGCATTGACCACTATGTTGAAATAGCCATTGATAGTGTGTTTACATCTGTGTTGTGTTTCAGACGTTCCTGCGGTTAGAATTGCATTTGGAACACACATGTTACTTAGTTCTTGAAACACTTCTTTTCTGTAGTCGCCTTTGAAGTTTCCTTGTTTCCTTAGTTAGAAAAGACATGTATTCATGTTTTAGTGGAGAAACGCATAGGAACTGTGTTTCAATGTGTTAGGCGTATTAGGAGAGTGTTTCTTAGTAGATGCTGTTGCAATACGTATTTTAGTTACTTCTGAGAGTCTTGTGTGTGAGAGAAGCTGGAATCACACTCAGAGTGCATAGTTTGATAAGTGCGCATTGACCACTATGTTGAAATAGCCATTGATAGTGTGTTTACATCTGTGTTGTGTTTCAGACGTTCCTGCGGTTAGAATTGCATTTGGAACACACATGTTACTTAGTTCTTGAAACACTTCTTTTCTGTAGTCGCCTTTGAAGTTTCCTTGTTTCCTTAGTTAGAAAAGACATGTATTCATGTTTTAGTGGAGAAACGCATAGGAACTGTGTTTCAATGTGTTAGGCGTATTAGGAGAGTGTTTCTTAGTAGATGCTGTTGCAATACGTATTTTAGTTACTTCTGAGAGTCTTGTGTGTGAGAGAAGCTGGAATCACACTCAGAGTGCATAGTTTGATAAGTGCGCATTGACCACTATGTTGAAATAGCCATTGATAGTGTGTTTACATCTGTGTTGTGTTTCAGACGTTCCTGCGGTTAGAATTGCATTTGGAACACACATGTTACTTAGTTCTTGAAACACTTCTTTTCTGTAGTCGCCTTTGAAGTTTCCTTGTTTCCTTAGTTAGAAAAGACATGTATTCATGTTTTAGTGGAGAAACGCATAGGAACTGTGTTTCAATGTGTTAGGCGTATTAGGAGAGTGTTTCTTAGTAGATGCTGTTGCAATACGTATTTTAGTTACTTCTGAGAGTCTTGTGTGTGAGAGAAGCTGGAATCACACTCAGAGTGCATAGTTTGATAAGTGCGCATTGACCACTATGTTGAAATAGCCATTGATAGTGTGTTTACATCTGTGTTGTGTTTCAGACGTTCCTGCGGTTAGAATTGCATTTGGAACACACATGTTACTTAGTTCTTGAAACACTTCTTTTCTGTAGTCGCCTTTGAAGTTTCCTTGTTTCCTTAGTTAGAAAAGACATGTATTCATGTTTTAGTGGAGAAACGCATAGGAACTGTGTTTCAATGTGTTAGGCGTATTAGGAGAGTGTTTCTTAGTAGATGCTGTTGCAATACGTATTTTAGTTACTTCTGAGAGTCTTGTGTGTGAGAGAAGCTGGAATCACACTCAGAGTGCATAGTTTGATAAGTGCGCATTGACCACTATGTTGAAATAGCCATTGATAGTGTGTTTACATCTGTGTTGTGTTTCAGACGTTCCTGCGGTTAGAATTGCATTTGGAACACACATGTTACTTAGTTCTTGAAACACTTCTTTTCTGTAGTCGCCTTTGAAGTTTCCTTGTTTCCTTAGTTAGAAAAGACATGTATTCATGTTTTAGTGGAGAAACGCATAGGAACTGTGTTTCAATGTGTTAGGCGTATTAGGAGAGTGTTTCTTAGTAGATGCTGTTGCAATACGTATTTTAGTTACTTCTGAGAGTCTTGTGTGTGAGAGAAGCTGGAATCACACTCAGAGTGCATAGTTTGATAAGTGCGCATTGACCACTATGTTGAAATAGCCATTGATAGTGTGTTTACATCTGTGTTGTGTTTCAGACGTTCCTGCGGTTAGAATTGCATTTGGAACACACATGTTACTTAGTTCTTGAAACACTTCTTTTTCTGTAGTCGCCTTTGAAGTTTCCTTGTTTCCTTAGTTAGAAAAGACATGTATTCATGTTTTAGTGGAGAAACGCATAGGAACTGTGTTTCAATGTGTTAGGCGTATTAGGAGAGTGTTTCTTAGTAGATGCTGTTGCAATACGTATTTTAGTTACTTCTGAGAGTCTTGTGTGTGAGAGAAGCTGGAATCACACTCAGAGTGCATAGTTTGATAAGTGCGCATTGACCACTATGTTGAAATAGCCATTGATAGTGTGTTTACATCTGTGTTGTGTTTCAGACGTTCCTGCGGTTAGAATTGCATTTGGAACACACATGTTACTTAGTTCTTGAAACACTTCTTTTCTGTAGTCGCCTTTGAAGTTTCCTTGTTTCCTTAGTTAGAAAAGACATGTATTCATGTTTTAGTGGAGAAACGCATAGGAACTGTGTTTCAATGTGTTAGGCGTATTAGGAGAGTGTTTCTTAGTAGATGCTGTTGCAATACGTATTTTAGTTACTTCTGAGAGTCTTGTGTGTGAGAGAAGCTGGAATCACACTCAGAGTGCATAGTTTGATAAGTGCGCATTGACCACTATGTTGAAATAGCCATTGATAGTGTGTTTACATCTGTGTTGTGTTTCAGACGTTCCTGCGGTTAGAATTGCATTTGGAACACACATGTTACTTAGTTCTTGAAACACTTCTTTTCTGTAGTCGCCTTTGAAGTTTCCTTGTTTCCTTAGTTAGAAAAGACATGTATTCATGTTTTAGTGGAGAAACGCATAGGAACTGTGTTTCAATGTGTTAGGCGTATTAGGAGAGTGTTTCTTAGTAGATGCTGTTGCAATACGTATTTTAGTTACTTCTGAGAGTCTTGTGTGTGAGAGAAGCTGGAATCACACTCAGAGTGCATAGTTTGATAAGTGCGCATTGACCACTATGTTGAAATAGCCATTGATAGTGTGTTTACATCTGTGTTGTGTTTCAGACGTTCCTGCGGTTAGAATTGCATTTGGAACACACATGTTACTTAGTTCTTGAAACACTTCTTTTCTGTAGTCGCCTTTGAAGTTTCCTTGTTTCCTTAGTTAGAAAAGACATGTATTCATGTTTTAGTGGAGAAACGCATAGGAACTGTGTTTCAATGTGTTAGGCGTATTAGGAGAGTGTTTCTTAGTAGATGCTGTTGCAATACGTATTTTAGTTACTTCTGAGAGTCTTGTGTGTGAGAGAAGCTGGAATCACACTCAGAGTGCATAGTTTGATAAGTGCGCATTGACCACTATGTTGAAATAGCCATTGATAGTGTGTTTACATCTGTGTTGTGTTTCAGACGTTCCTGCGGTTAGAATTGCATTTGGAACACACATGTTACTTAGTTCTTGAAACACTTCTTTTCTGTAGTCGCCTTTGAAGTTTCCTTGTTTCCTTAGTTAGAAAAGACATGTATTCATGTTTTAGTGGAGAAACGCATAGGAACTGTGTTTCAATGTGTTAGGCGTATTAGGAGAGTGTTTCTTAGTAGATGCTGTTGCAATACGTATTTTAGTTACTTCTGAGAGTCTTGTGTGTGAGAGAAGCTGGAATCACACTCAGAGTGCATAGTTTGATAAGTGCGCATTGACCACTATGTTGAAATAGCCATTGATAGTGTGTTTACATCTGTGTTGTGTTTCAGACGTTCCTGCGGTTAGAATTGCATTTGGAACACACATGTTACTTAGTTCTTGAAACACTTCTTTTCTGTAGTCGCCTTTGAAGTTTCCTTGTTTCCTTAGTTAGAAAAGACATGTATTCATGTTTTAGTGGAGAAACGCATAGGAACTGTGTTTCAATGTGTTAGGCGTATTAGGAGAGTGTTTCTTAGTAGATGCTGTTGCAATACGTATTTTAGTTACTTCTGAGAGTCTTGTGTGTGAGAGAAGCTGGAATCACACTCAGAGTGCATAGTTTGATAAGTGCGCATTGACCACTATGTTGAAATAGCCATTGATAGTGTGTTTACATCTGTGTTGTGTTTCAGACGTTCCTGCGGTTAGAATTGCATTTGGAACACACATGTTACTTAGTTCTTGAAACACTTCTTTTCTGTAGTCGCCTTTGAAGTTTCCTTGTTTCCTTAGTTAGAAAAGACATGTATTCATGTTTTAGTGGAGAAACGCATAGGAACTGTGTTTCAATGTGTTAGGCGTATTAGGAGAGTGTTTCTTAGTAGATGCTGTTGCAATACGTATTTTAGTTACTTCTGAGAGTCTTGTGTGTGAGAGAAGCTGGAATCACACTCAGAGTGCATAGTTTGATAAGTGCGCATTGACCACTATGTTGAAATAGCCATTGATAGTGTGTTTACATCTGGTTGTGTTTCAGACGTTCCTGCGGTTAGAATTGCATTTGGAACACACATGTTACTTAGTTCTTGAAACACTTCTTTTCTGTAGTCGCCTTTGAAGTTTCCTTGTTTCCTTAGTTAGAAAAGACATGTATTCATGTTTTAGTGGAGAAACGCATAGGAACTGTGTTTCAATGTGTTAGGCGTATTAGGAGAGTGTTTCTTAGTAGATGCTGTTGCAATACGTATTTTAGTTACTTCTGAGAGTCTTGTGTGTGAGAGAAGCTGGAATCACACTCAGAGTGCATAGTTTGATAAGTGCGCATTGACCACTATGTTGAAATAGCCATTGATAGTGTGTTTACATCTGTGTTGTGTTTCAGACGTTCCTGCGGTTAGAATTGCATTTGGAACACACATGTTACTTAGTTCTTGAAACACTTCTTTTCTGTAGTCGCCTTTGAAGTTTCCTTGTTTCCTTAGTTAGAAAAGACATGTATTCATGTTTTAGTGGAGAAACGCATAGGAACTGTGTTTCAATGTGTTAGGCGTATTAGGAGAGTGTTTCTTAGTAGATGCTGTTGCAATACGTATTTTAGTTACTTCTGAGAGTCTTGTGTGTGAGAGAAGCTGGAATCACACTCAGAGTGCATAGTTTGATAAGTGCGCATTGACCACTATGTTGAAATAGCCATTGATAGTGTGTTTACATCTGTGTTGTGTTTCAGACGTTCCTGCGGTTAGAATTGCATTTGGAACACACATGTTACTTAGTTCTTGAAACACTTCTTTTCTGTAGTCGCCTTTGAAGTTTCCTGTTTCCTTAGTTAGAAAAGACATGTATTCATGTTTTAGTGGAGAAACGCATAGGAACTGTGTTTCAATGTGTTAGGCGTATTAGGAGAGTGTTTCTTAGTAGATGCTGTTGCAATACGTATTTTAGTTACTTCTGAGAGTCTTGTGTGTGAGAGAAGCTGGAATCACACTCAGAGTGCATAGTTTGATAAGTGCGCATTGACCACTATGTTGAAATAGCCATTGATAGTGTGTTTACATCTGTGTTGTGTTTCAGACGTTCCTGCGGTTAGAATTGCATTTGGAACACACATGTTACTTAGTTCTTGAAACACTTCTTTTCTGTAGTCGCCTTTGAAGTTTCCTTGTTTCCTTAGTTAGAAAAGACATGTATTCATGTTTTAGTGGAGAAACGCATAGGAACTGTGTTTCAATGTGTTAGGCGTATTAGGAGAGTGTTTCTTAGTAGATGCTGTTGCAATACGTATTTTAGTTACTTCTGAGAGTCTTGTGTGTGAGAGAAGCTGGAATCACACTCAGAGTGCATAGTTTGATAAGTGCGCATTGACCACTATGTTGAAATAGCCATTGATAGTGTGTTTACATCTGTGTTGTGTTTCAGACGTTCCTGCGGTTAGAATTGCATTTGGAACACACATGTTACTTAGTTCTTGAAACACTTCTTTTCTGTAGTCGCCTTTGAAGTTTCCTTGTTTCCTTAGTTAGAAAAGACATGTATTCATGTTTTAGTGGAGAAACGCATAGGAACTGTGTTTCAATGTGTTAGGCGTATTAGGAGAGTGTTTCTTAGTAGATGCTGTTGCAATACGTATTTTAGTTACTTCTGAGAGTCTTGTGTGTGAGAGAAGCTGGAATCACACTCAGAGTGCATAGTTTGATAAGTGCGCATTGACCACTATGTTGAAATAGCCATTGATAGTGTGTTTACATCTGTGTTGTGTTTCAGACGTTCCTGCGGTTAGAATTGCATTTGGAACACACATGTTACTTAGTTCTTGAAACACTTCTTTTCTGTAGTCGCCTTTGAAGTTTCCTTGTTTCCTTAGTTAGAAAAGACATGTATTCATGTTTTAGTGGAGAAACGCATAGGAACTGTGTTTCAATGTGTTAGGCGTATTAGGAGAGTGTTTCTTAGTAGATGCTGTTGCAATACGTATTTTAGTTACTTCTGAGAGTCTTGTGTGTGAGAGAAGCTGGAATCACACTCAGAGTGCATAGTTTGATAAGTGCGCATTGACCACTATGTTGAAATAGCCATTGATAGTGTGTTTACATCTGTGTTGTGTTTCAGACGTTCCTGCGGTTAGAATTGCATTTGGAACACACATGTTACTTAGTTCTTGAAACACTTCTTTTCTGTAGTCGCCTTTGAAGTTTCCTTGTTTCCTTAGTTAGAAAAGACATGTATTCATGTTTTAGTGGAGAAACGCATAGGAACTGTGTTTCAATGTGTTAGGCGTATTAGGAGAGTGTTTCTTAGTAGATGCTGTTGCAATACGTATTTTAGTTACTTCTGAGAGTCTTGTGTGTGAGAGAAGCTGGAATCACACTCAGAGTGCATAGTTTGATAAGTGCGCATTGACCACTATGTTGAAATAGCCATTGATAGTGTGTTTACATCTGTGTTGTGTTTCAGACGTTCCTGCGGTTAGAATTGCATTTGGAACACACATGTTACTTAGTTCTTGAAACACTTCTTTTCTGTAGTCGCCTTTGAAGTTTCCTTGTTTCCTTAGTTAGAAAAGACATGTATTCATGTTTTAGTGGAGAAACGCATAGGAACTGTGTTTCAATGTGTTAGGCGTATTAGGAGAGTGTTTCTTAGTAGATGCTGTTGCAATACGTATTTTAGTTACTTCTGAGAGTCTTGTGTGTGAGAGAAGCTGGAATCACACTCAGAGTGCATAGTTTGATAAGTGCGCATTGACCACTATGTTGAAATAGCCATTGATAGTGTGTTTACATCTGTGTTGTGTTTCAGACGTTCCTGCGGTTAGAATTGCATTTGGAACACACATGTTACTTAGTTCTTGAAACACTTCTTTTCTGTAGTCGCCTTTGAAGTTTCCTTGTTTCCTTAGTTAGAAAAGACATGTATTCATGTTTTAGTGGAGAAACGCATAGGAACTGTGTTTCAATGTGTTAGGCGTATTAGGAGAGTGTTTCTTAGTAGATGCTGTTGCAATACGTATTTTAGTTACTTCTGAGAGTCTTGTGTGTGAGAGAAGCTGGAATCACACTCAGAGTGCATAGTTTGATAAGTGCGCATTGACCACTATGTTGAAATAGCCATTGATAGTGTGTTTACATCTGGTTGTGTTTCAGACGTTCCTGCGGTTAGAATTGCATTTGGAACACACATGTTACTTCAGTTCTTGAAACACTTCTTTTCTGTAGTCGCCTTTGAAGTTTCCTTGTTTCCTTAGTTAGAAAAGACATGTATTCATGTTTTAGTGGAGAAACGCATAGGAACTGTGTTTCAATGTGTTAGGCGTATTAGGAGAGTGTTTCTTAGTAGATGCTGTTGCAATACGTATTTTAGTTACTTCTGAGAGTCTTGTGTGTGAGAGAAGCTGGAATCACACTCAGAGTGCATAGTTTGATAAGTGCGCATTGACCACTATGTTGAAATAGCCATTGATAGTGTGTTTACATCTGTGTTGTGTTTCAGACGTTCCTGCGGTTAGAATTGCATTTGGAACACACATGTTACTTAGTTCTTGAAACACTTCTTTTCTGTAGTCGCCTTTGAAGTTTCCTTGTTTCCTTAGTTAGAAAAGACATGTATTCATGTTTTAGTGGAGAAACGCATAGGAACTGTGTTTCAATGTGTTAGGCGTATTAGGAGAGTGTTTCTTAGTAGATGCTGTTGCAATACGTATTTTAGTTACTTCTGAGAGTCTTGTGTGTGAGAGAAGCTGGAATCACACTCAGAGTGCATAGTTTGATAAGTGCGCATTGACCACTATGTTGAAATAGCCATTGATAGTGTGTTTACATCTGTGTTGTGTTTCAGACGTTCCTGCGGTTAGAATTGCATTTGGAACACACATGTTACTTAGTTCTTGAAACACTTCTTTTCTGTAGTCGCCTTTGAAGTTTCCTTGTTTCCTTAGTTAGAAAAGACATGTATTCATGTTTTAGTGGAGAAACGCATAGGAACTGTGTTTCAATGTGTTAGGCGTATTAGGAGAGTGTTTCTTAGTAGATGCTGTTGCAATACGTATTTTAGTTACTTCTGAGAGTCTTGTGTGTGAGAGAAGCTGGAATCACACTCAGAGTGCATAGTTTGATAAGTGCGCATTGACCACTATGTTGAAATAGCCATTGATAGTGTGTTTACATCTGTGTTGTGTTTCAGACGTTCCTGCGGTTAGAATTGCATTTGGAACACACATGTTACTTAGTTCTTGAAACACTTCTTTTCTGTAGTCGCCTTTGAAGTTTCCTTGTTTCCTTAGTTAGAAAAGACATGTATTCATGTTTTAGTGGAGAAACGCATAGGAACTGTGTTTCAATGTGTTAGGCGTATTAGGAGAGTGTTTCTTAGTAGATGCTGTTGCAATACGTATTTTAGTTACTTCTGAGAGTCTTGTGTGTGAGAGAAGCTGGAATCACACTCAGAGTGCATAGTTTGATAAGTGCGCATTGACCACTATGTTGAAATAGCCATTGATAGTGTGTTTACATCTGTGTTGTGTTTCAGACGTTCCTGCGGTTAGAATTGCATTTGGAACACACATGTTACTTAGTTCTTGAAACACTTCTTTTCTGTAGTCGCCTTTGAAGTTTCCTTGTTTCCTTAGTTAGAAAAGACATGTATTCATGTTTTAGTGGAGAAACGCATAGGAACTGTGTTTCAATGTGTTAGGCGTATTAGGAGAGTGTTTCTTAGTAGATGCTGTTGCAATACGTATTTTAGTTACTTCTGAGAGTCTTGTGTGTGAGAGAAGCTGGAATCACACTCAGAGTGCATAGTTTGATAAGTGCGCATTGACCACTATGTTGAAATAGCCATTGATAGTGTGTTTACATCTGTGTTGTGTTTCAGACGTTCCTGCGGTTAGAATTGCATTTGGAACACACATGTTACTTAGTTCTTGAAACACTTCTTTTCTGTAGTCGCCTTTGAAGTTTCCTTGTTTCCTTAGTTAGAAAAGACATGTATTCATGTTTTAGTGGAGAAACGCATAGGAACTGTGTTTCAATGTGTTAGGCGTATTAGGAGAGTGTTTCTTAGTAGATGCTGTTGCAATACGTATTTTAGTTACTTCTGAGAGTCTTGTGTGTGAGAGAAGCTGGAATCACACTCAGAGTGCATAGTTTGATAAGTGCGCATTGACCACTATGTTGAAATAGCCATTGATAGTTAGTGTGTTTACATCTGTGTTGTGTTTCAGACGTTCCTGCGGTTAGAATTGCATTTGGAACACACATGTTACTTAGTTCTTGAAACACTTCTTTTCTGTAGTCGCCTTTGAAGTTTCCTGTTTCCTTAGTTAGAAAAGACATGTATTCATGTTTTAGTGGAGAAACGCATAGGAACTGTGTTTCAATGTGTTAGGCGTATTAGGAGAGTGTTTCTTAGTAGATGCTGTTGCAATACGTATTTTAGTTACTTCTGAGAGTCTTGTGTGTGAGAGAAGCTGGAATCACACTCAGAGTGCATAGTTTGATAAGTGCGCATTGACCACTATGTTGAAATAGCCATTGATAGTGTGTTTACATCTGTGTTGTGTTTCAGACGTTCCTGCGGTTAGAATTGCATTTGGAACACACATGTTACTTAGTTCTTGAAACACTTCTTTTCTGTAGTCGCCTTTGAAGTTTCCTTGTTTCCTTAGTTAGAAAAGACATGTATTCATGTTTTAGTGGAGAAACGCATAGGAACTGTGTTTCAATGTGTTAGGCGTATTAGGAGAGTGTTTCTTAGTAGATGCTGTTGCAATACGTATTTTAGTTACTTCTGAGAGTCTTGTGTGTGAGAGAAGCTGGAATCACACTCAGAGTGCATAGTTTGATAAGTGCGCATTGACCACTATGTTGAAATAGCCATTGATAGTGTGTTTACATCTGTGTTGTGTTTCAGACGTTCCTGCGGTTAGAATTGCATTTGGAACACACATGTTACTTAGTTCTTGAAACACTTCTTTTCTGTAGTCGCCTTTGAAGTTTCCTGTTTCCTTAGTTAGAAAAGACATGTATTCATGTTTTAGTGGAGAAACGCATAGGAACTGTGTTTCAATGTGTTAGGCGTATTAGGAGAGTGTTTCTTAGTAGATGCTGTTGCAATACGTATTTTAGTTACTTCTGAGAGTCTTGTGTGTGAGAGAAGCTGGAATCACACTCAGAGTGCATAGTTTGATAAGGTGCGCATTGACCACTATGTTGAAATAGCCATTGATAGTGTGTTTACATCTGTGTTGTGTTTCAGACGTTCCTGCGGTTAGAATTGCATTTGGAACACACATGTTACTTAGTTCTTGAAACACTTCTTTTCTGTAGTCGCCTTTGAAGTTTCCTTGTTTCCTTAGTTAGAAAAGACATGTATTCATGTTTTAGTGGAGAAACGCATAGGAACTGTGTTTCAATGTGTTAGGCGTATTAGGAGAGTGTTTCTTAGTAGATGCTGTTGCAATACGTATTTTAGTTACTTCTGAGAGTCTTGTGTGTGAGAGAAGCTGGAATCACACTCAGAGTGCATAGTTTGATAAGTGCGCATTGACCACTATGTTGAAATAGCCATTGATAGTGTGTTTACATCTGTGTTGTGTTTCAGACGTTCCTGCGGTTAGAATTGCATTTGGAACACACATGTTACTTAGTTCTTGAAACACTTCTTTTCTGTAGTCGCCTTTGAAGTTTCCTTTAGTTTCCTTAGTTAGAAAAGACATGTATTCATGTTTTAGTGGAGAAACGCATAGGAACTGTGTTTCAATGTGTTAGGCGTATTAGGAGAGTGTTTCTTAGTAGATGCTGTTGCAATACGTATTTTAGTTACTTCTGAGAGTCTTGTGTGTGAGAGAAGCTGGAATCACACTCAGAGTGCATAGTTTGATAAGTGCGCATTGACCACTATGTTGAAATAGCCATTGATAGTGTGTTTACATCTGTGTTGTGTTTCAGACGTTCCTGCGGTTAGAATTGCATTTGGAACACACATGTTACTTAGTTCTTGAAACACTTCTTTTCTGTAGTCGCCTTTGAAGTTTCCTTGTTTCCTTAGTTAGAAAAGACATGTATTCATGTTTTAGTGGAGAAACGCATAGGAACTGTGTTTCAATGTGTTAGGCGTATTAGGAGAGTGTTTCTTAGTAGATGCTGTTGCAATACGTATTTTAGTTACTTCTGAGAGTCTTGTGTGTGAGAGAAGCTGGAATCACACTCAGAGTGCATAGTTTGATAAGTGCGCATTGACCACTATGTTGAAATAGCCATTGATAGTGTGTTTACATCTGTGTTGTGTTTCAGACGTTCCTGCGGTTAGAATTGCATTTGGAACACACATGTTACTTAGTTCTTGAAACACTTCTTTTCTGTAGTCGCCTTTGAAGTTTCCTGTTTCCTTAGTTAGAAAAGACATGTATTCATGTTTTAGTGGAGAAACGCATAGGAACTGTGTTTCAATGTGTTAGGCGTATTAGGAGAGTGTTTCTTAGTAGATGCTGTTGCAATACGTATTTTAGTTACTTCTGAGAGTCTTGTGTGTGAGAGAAGCTGGAATCACACTCAGAGTGCATAGTTTGATAAGTGCGCATTGACCACTATGTTGAAATAGCCATTGATAGTGTGTTTACATCTGTGTTGTGTTTCAGACGTTCCTGCGGTTAGAATTGCATTTGGAACACACATGTTACTTAGTTCTTGAAACACATGTTACTGTTAGTGACTTCTTTTCTGTAGTCGCCTTTGAAGTTTCCTGTTTCCTTAGTTAGAAAAGACATGTATTCATGTTTTAGTGGAGAAACGCATAGGAACTGTGTTTCAATGTGTTAGGCGTATTAGGAGAGTGTTTCTTAGTAGATGCTGTTGCAATACGTATTTTAGTTACTTCTGAGAGTCTTGTGTGTGAGAGAAGCTGGAATCACACTCAGAGTGCATAGTTTGATAAGTGCGCATTGACCACTATGTTGAAATAGCCATTGATAGTGTGTTTACATCTGGTTGTGTTTCAGACGTTCCTGCGGTTAGAATTGCATTTGGAACACACATGTTACTTAGTTCTTGAAACACTTCTTTTCTGTAGTCGCCTTTGAAGTTTCCTTGTTTCCTTAGTTAGAAAAGACATGTATTCATGTTTTAGTGGAGAAACGCATAGGAACTGTGTTTCAATGTGTTAGGCGTATTAGGAGAGTGTTTCTTAGTAGATGCTGTTGCAATACGTATTTTAGTTACTTCTGAGAGTCTTGTGTGTGAGAGAAGCTGGAATCACACTCAGAGTGCATAGTTTGATAAGTGCGCATTGACCACTATGTTGAAATAGCCATTGATAGTGTGTTTACATCTGTGTTGTGTTTCAGACGTTCCTGCGGTTAGAATTGCATTTGGAACACACATGTTACTTAGTTCTTGAAACACTTCTTTTCTGTAGTCGCCTTTGAAGTTTCCTTGTTTCCTTAGTTAGAAAAGACATGTATTCATGTTTTAGTGGAGAAACGCATAGGAACTGTGTTTCAATGTGTTAGGCGTATTAGGAGAGTGTTTCTTAGTAGATGCTGTTGCAATACGTATTTTAGTTACTTCTGAGAGTCTTGTGTGTGAGAGAAGCTGGAATCACACTCAGAGTGCATAGTTTGATAAGTGCGCATTGACCACTATGTTGAAATAGCCATTGATAGTGTGTTTACATCTGTGTTGTGTTTCAGACGTTCCTGCGGTTAGAATTGCATTTGGAACACACATGTTACTTAGTTCTTGAAACACTTCTTTTCTGTAGTCGCCTTTGAAGTTTCCTTGTTTCCTTAGTTAGAAAAGACATGTATTCATGTTTTAGTGGAGAAACGCATAGGAACTGTGTTTCAATGTGTTAGGCGTATTAGGAGAGTGTTTCTTAGTAGATGCTGTTGCAATACGTATTTTAGTTACTTCTGAGAGTCTTGTGTGTGAGAGAAGCTGGAATCACACTCAGAGTGCATAGTTTGATAAGTGCGCATTGACCACTATGTTGAAATAGCCATTGATAGTGTGTTTACATCTGTGTTGTGTTTCAGACGTTCCTGCGGTTAGAATTGCATTTGGAACACACATGTTACTTAGTTCTTGAAACACTTCTTTTCTGTAGTCGCCTTTGAAGTTTCCTTGTTTCCTTAGTTAGAAAAGACATGTATTCATGTTTTAGTGGAGAAACGCATAGGAACTGTGTTTCAATGTGTTAGGCGTATTAGGAGAGTGTTTCTTAGTAGATGCTGTTGCAATACGTATTTTAGTTACTTCTGAGAGTCTTGTGTGTGAGAGAAGCTGGAATCACACTCAGAGTGCATAGTTTGATAAGTGCGCATTGACCACTATGTTGAAATAGCCATTGATAGTGTGTTTACATCTGTGTTGTGTTTCAGACGTTCCTGCGGTTAGAATTGCATTTGGAACACACATGTTACTTAGTTCTTGAAACACTTCTTTTCTGTAGTCGCCTTTGAAGTTTCCTTGTTTCCTTAGTTAGAAAAGACATGTATTCATGTTTTAGTGGAGAAACGCATAGGAACTGTGTTTCAATGTGTTAGGCGTATTAGGAGAGTGTTTCTTAGTAGATGCTGTTGCAATACGTATTTTAGTTACTTCTGAGAGTCTTGTGTGTGAGAGAAGCTGGAATCACACTCAGAGTGCATAGTTTGATAAGTGCGCATTGACCACTATGTTGAAATAGCCATTGATAGTGTGTTTACATCTGTGTTGTGTTTCAGACGTTCCTGCGGTTAGAATTGCATTTGGAACACACATGTTACTTAGTTCTTGAAACACTTCTTTTCTGTAGTCGCCTTTGAAGTTTCCTTGTTTCCTTAGTTAGAAAAGACATGTATTCATGTTTTAGTGGAGAAACGCATAGGAACTGTGTTTCAATGTGTTAGGCGTATTAGGAGAGTGTTTCTTAGTAGATGCTGTTGCAATACGTATTTTAGTTACTTCTGAGAGTCTTGTGTGTGAGAGAAGCTGGAATCACACTCAGAGTGCATAGTTTGATAAGTGCGCATTGACCACTATGTTGAAATAGCCATTGATAGTGTGTTTACATCTGTGTTGTGTTTCAGACGTTCCTGCGGTTAGAATTGCATTTGGAACACACATGTTACTTAGTTCTTGAAACACTTCTTTTCTGTAGTCGCCTTTGAAGTTTCCTTGTTTCCTTAGTTAGAAAAGACATGTATTCATGTTTTAGTGGAGAAACGCATAGGAACTGTGTTTCAATGTGTTAGGCGTATTAGGAGAGTGTTTCTTAGTAGATGCTGTTGCAATACGTATTTTAGTTACTTCTGAGAGTCTTGTGTGTGAGAGAAGCTGGAATCACACTCAGAGTGCATAGTTTGATAAGTGCGCATTGACCACTATGTTGAAATAGCCATTGATAGTGTGTTTACATCTGTGTTGTGTTTCAGACGTTCCTGCGGTTAGAATTGCATTTGGAACACACATGTTACTTAGTTCTTGAAACACTTCTTTTCTGTAGTCGCCTTTGAAGTTTCCTTGTTTCCTTAGTTAGAAAAGACATGTATTCATGTTTTAGTGGAGAAACGCATAGGAACTGTGTTTCAATGTGTTAGGCGTATTAGGAGAGTGTTTCTTAGTAGATGCTGTTGCAATACGTATTTTAGTTACTTCTGAGAGTCTTGTGTGTGAGAGAAGCTGGAATCACACTCAGAGTGCATAGTTTGATAAGTGCGCATTGACCACTATGTTGAAATAGCCATTGATAGTGTGTTTACATCTGTGTTGTGTTTCAGACGTTCCTGCGGTTAGAATTGCATTTGGAACACACATGTTACTTAGTTCTTGAAACACTTCTTTTCTGTAGTCGCCTTTGAAGTTTCCTTGTTTCCTTAGTTAGAAAAGACATGTATTCATGTTTTAGTGGAGAAACGCATAGGAACTGTGTTTCAATGTGTTAGGCGTATTAGGAGAGTGTTTCTTAGTAGATGCTGTTGCAATACGTATTTTAGTTACTTCTGAGAGTCTTGTGTGTGAGAGAAGCTGGAATCACACTCAGAGTGCATAGTTTGATAAGTGCGCATTGACCACTATGTTGAAATAGCCATTGATAGTGTGTTTACATCTGTGTTGTGTTTCAGACGTTCCTGCGGTTAGAATTGCATTTGGAACACACATGTTACTTAGTTCTTGAAACACTTCTTTTCTGTAGTCGCCTTTGAAGTTTCCTTGTTTCCTTAGTTAGAAAAGACATGTATTCATGTTTTAGTGGAGAAACGCATAGGAACTGTGTTTCAATGTGTTAGGCGTATTAGGAGAGTGTTTCTTAGTAGATGCTGTTGCAATACGTATTTTAGTTACTTCTGAGAGTCTTGTGTGTGAGAGAAGCTGGAATCACACTCAGAGTGCATAGTTTGATAAGTGCGCATTGACCACTATGTTGAAATAGCCATTGATAGTGTGTTTACATCTGTGTTGTGTTTCAGACGTTCCTGCGGTTAGAATTGCATTTGGAACACACATGTTACTTAGTTCTTGAAACACTTCTTTTCTGTAGTCGCCTTTGAAGTTTCCTGTTTCCTTAGTTAGAAAAGACATGTATTCATGTTTTAGTGGAGAAACGCATAGGAACTGTGTTTCAATGTGTTAGGCGTATTAGGAGAGTGTTTCTTAGTAGATGCTGTTGCAATACGTATTTTAGTTACTTCTGAGAGTCTTGTGTGTGAGAGAAGCTGGAATCACACTCAGAGTGCATAGTTTGATAAGTGCGCATTGACCACTATGTTGAAATAGCCATTGATAGTGTGTTTACATCTGTGTTGTGTTTCAGACGTTCCTGCGGTTAGAATTGCATTTGGAACACACATGTTACTTAGTTCTTGAAACACTTCTTTTCTGTAGTCGCCTTTGAAGTTTCCTTGTTTCCTTAGTTAGAAAAGACATGTATTCATGTTTTAGTGGAGAAACGCATAGGAACTGTGTTTCAATGTGTTAGGCGTATTAGGAGAGTGTTTCTTAGTAGATGCTGTTGCAATACGTATTTTAGTTACTTCTGAGAGTCTTGTGTGTGAGAGAAGCTGGAATCACACTCAGAGTGCATAGTTTGATAAGTGCGCATTGACCACTATGTTGAAATAGCCATTGATAGTGTGTTTACATCTGTGTTGTGTTTCAGACGTTCCTGCGGTTAGAATTGCATTTGGAACACACATGTTACTTAGTTCTTGAAACACTTCTTTTCTGTAGTCGCCTTTGAAGTTTCCTGTTTCCTTAGTTAGAAAAGACATGTATTCATGTTTTAGTGGAGAAACGCATAGGAACTGTGTTTCAATGTGTTAGGCGTATTAGGAGAGTGTTTCTTAGTAGATGCTGTTGCAATACGTATTTTAGTTACTTCTGAGAGTCTTGTGTGTGAGAGAAGCTGGAATCACACTCAGAGTGCATAGTTTGATAAGTGCGCATTGACCACTATGTTGAAATAGCCATTGATAGTGTGTTTACATCTGTGTTGTGTTTCAGACGTTCCTGCGGTTAGAATTGCATTTGGAACACACATGTTACTTAGTTCTTGAAACACTTCTTTTCTGTAGTCGCCTTTGAAGTTTCCTTGTTTCCTTAGTTAGAAAAGACATGTATTCATGTTTTAGTGGAGAAACGCATAGGAACTGTGTTTCAATGTGTTAGGCGTATTAGGAGAGTGTTTCTTAGTAGATGCTGTTGCAATACGTATTTTAGTTACTTCTGAGAGTCTTGTGTGTGAGAGAAGCTGGAATCACACTCAGAGTGCATAGTTTGATAAGTGCGCATTGACCACTATGTTGAAATAGCCATTGATAGTGTGTTTACATCTGTGTTGTGTTTCAGACGTTCCTGCGGTTAGAATTGCATTTGGAACACACATGTTACTTAGTTCTTGAAACACTTCTTTTCTGTAGTCGCCTTTGAAGTTTCCTTGTTTCCTTAGTTAGAAAAGACATGTATTCATGTTTTAGTGGAGAAACGCATAGGAACTGTGTTTCAATGTGTTAGGCGTATTAGGAGAGTGTTTCTTAGTAGATGCTGTTGCAATACGTATTTTAGTTACTTCTGAGAGTCTTGTGTGTGAGAGAAGCTGGAATCACACTCAGAGTGCATAGTTTGATAAGTGCGCATTGACCACTATGTTGAAATAGCCATTGATAGTGTGTTTACATCTGTGTTGTGTTTCAGACGTTCCTGCGGTTAGAATTGCATTTGGAACACACATGTTACACACATTACTTAGTTCTTGAAACACTTCTTTTCTGTAGTCGCCTTTGAAGTTTCCTTGTTTCCTTAGTTAGAAAAGACATGTATTCATGTTTTAGTGGAGAAACGCATAGGAACTGTGTTTCAATGTGTTAGGCGTATTAGGAGAGTGTTTCTTAGTAGATGCTGTTGCAATACGTATTTTAGTTACTTCTGAGAGTCTTGTGTGTGAGAGAAGCTGGAATCACACTCAGAGTGCATAGTTTGATAAGTGCGCATTGACCACTATGTTGAAATAGCCATTGATAGTGTGTTTACATCTGTGTTGTGTTTCAGACGTTCCTGCGGTTAGAATTGCATTTGGAACACACATGTTACTTAGTTCTTGAAACACTTCTTTTCTGTAGTCGCCTTTGAAGTTTCCTTGTTTCCTTAGTTAGAAAAGACATGTATTCATGTTTTAGTGGAGAAACGCATAGGAACTGTGTTTCAATGTGTTAGGCGTATTAGGAGAGTGTTTCTTAGTAGATGCTGTTGCAATACGTATTTTAGTTACTTCTGAGAGTCTTGTGTGTGAGAGAAGCTGGAATCACACTCAGAGTGCATAGTTTGATAAGTGCGCATTGACCACTATGTTGAAATAGCCATTGATAGTGTGTTTACATCTGTGTTGTGTTTCAGACGTTCCTGCGGTTAGAATTGCATTTGGAACACACATGTTACTTAGTTCTTGAAACACTTCTTTTCTGTAGTCGCCTTTGAAGTTTCCTTGTTTCCTTAGTTAGAAAAGACATGTATTCATGTTTTAGTGGAGAAACGCATAGGAACTGTGTTTCAATGTGTTAGGCGTATTAGGAGAGTGTTTCTTAGTAGATGCTGTTGCAATACGTATTTTAGTTACTTCTGAGAGTCTTGTGTGTGAGAGAAGCTGGAATCACACTCAGAGTGCATAGTTTGATAAGTGCGCATTGACCACTATGTTGAAATAGCCATTGATAGTGTGTTTACATCTGTGTTGTGTTTCAGACGTTCCTGCGGTTAGAATTGCATTTGGAACACACATGTTACTTAGTTCTTGAAACACTTCTTTTCTGTAGTCGCCTTTGAAGTTTCCTTGTTTCCTTAGTTAGAAAAGACATGTATTCATGTTTTAGTGGAGAAACGCATAGGAACTGTGTTTCAATGTGTTAGGCGTATTAGGAGAGTGTTTCTTAGTAGATGCTGTTGCAATACGTATTTTAGTTACTTCTGAGAGTCTTGTGTGTGAGAGAAGCTGGAATCACACTCAGAGTGCATAGTTTGATAAGTGCGCATTGACCACTATGTTGAAATAGCCATTGATAGTGTGTTTACATCTGTGTTGTGTTTCAGACGTTCCTGCGGTTAGAATTGCATTTGGAACACACATGTTACTTAGTTCTTGAAACACTTCTTTTCTGTAGTCGCCTTTGAAGTTTCCTTGTTTCCTTAGTTAGAAAAGACATGTATTCATGTTTTAGTGGAGAAACGCATAGGAACTGTGTTTCAATGTGTTAGGCGTATTAGGAGAGTGTTTCTTAGTAGATGCTGTTGCAATACGTATTTTAGTTACTTCTGAGAGTCTTGTGTGTGAGAGAAGCTGGAATCACACTCAGAGTGCATAGTTTGATAAGTGCGCATTGACCACTATGTTGAAATAGCCATTGATAGTGTGTTTACATCTGTGTTGTGTTTCAGACGTTCCTGCGGTTAGAATTGCATTTGGAACACACATGTTACTTAGTTCTTGAAACACTTCTTTTCTGTAGTCGCCTTTGAAGTTTCCTTGTTTCCTTAGTTAGAAAAGACATGTATTCATGTTTTAGTGGAGAAACGCATAGGAACTGTGTTTCAATGTGTTAGGCGTATTAGGAGAGTGTTTCTTAGTAGATGCTGTTGCAATACGTATTTTAGTTACTTCTGAGAGTCTTGTGTGTGAGAGAAGCTGGAATCACACTCAGAGTGCATAGTTTGATAAGTGCGCATTGACCACTATGTTGAAATAGCCATTGATAGTGTGTTTACATCTGTGTTGTGTTTCAGACGTTCCTGCGGTTAGAATTGCATTTGGAACACACATGTTACTTAGTTCTTGAAACACTTCTTTTCTGTAGTCGCCTTTGAAGTTTCCTTGTTTCCTTAGTTAGAAAAGACATGTATTCATGTTTTAGTGGAGAAACGCATAGGAACTGTGTTTCAATGTGTTAGGCGTATTAGGAGAGTGTTTCTTAGTAGATGCTGTTGCAATACGTATTTTAGTTACTTCTGAGAGTCTTGTGTGTGAGAGAAGCTGGAATCACACTCAGAGTGCATAGTTTGATAAGTGCGCATTGACCACTATGTTGAAATAGCCATTGATAGTGTGTTTACATCTGTGTTGTGTTTCAGACGTTCCTGCGGTTAGAATTGCATTTGGAACACACATGTTACTTAGTTCTTGAAACACTTCTTTTCTGTAGTCGCCTTTGAAGTTTCCTTGTTTCCTTAGTTAGAAAAGACATGTATTCATGTTTTAGTGGAGAAACGCATAGGAACTGTGTTTCAATGTGTTAGGCGTATTAGGAGAGTGTTTCTTAGTAGATGCTGTTGCAATACGTATTTTAGTTACTTCTGAGAGTCTTGTGTGTGAGAGAAGCTGGAATCACACTCAGAGTGCATAGTTTGATAAGTGCGCATTGACCACTATGTTGAAATAGCCATTGATAGTGTGTTTACATCTGTGTTGTGTTTCAGACGTTCCTGCGGTTAGAATTGCATTTGGAACACACATGTTACTTAGTTCTTGAAACACTTCTTTTCTGTAGTCGCCTTTGAAGTTTCCTTGTTTCCTTAGTTAGAAAAGACATGTATTCATGTTTTAGTGGAGAAACGCATAGGAACTGTGTTTCAATGTGTTAGGCGTATTAGGAGAGTGTTTCTTAGTAGATGCTGTTGCAATACGTATTTTAGTTACTTCTGAGAGTCTTGTGTGTGAGAGAAGCTGGAATCACACTCAGAGTGCATAGTTTGATAAGTGCGCATTGACCACTATGTTGAAATAGCCATTGATAGTGTGTTTACATCTGTGTTGTGTTTCAGACGTTCCTGCGGTTAGAATTGCATTTGGAACACACATGTTACTTAGTTCTTGAAACACTTCTTTTCTGTAGTCGCCTTTGAAGTTTCCTTGTTTCCTTAGTTAGAAAAGACATGTATTCATGTTTTAGTGGAGAAACGCATAGGAACTGTGTTTCAATGTGTTAGGCGTATTAGGAGAGTGTTTCTTAGTAGATGCTGTTGCAATACGTATTTTAGTTACTTCTGAGAGTCTTGTGTGTGAGAGAAGCTGGAATCACACTCAGAGTGCATAGTTTGATAAGTGCGCATTGACCACTATGTTGAAATAGCCATTGATAGTGTGTTTACATCTGTGTTGTGTTTCAGACGTTCCTGCGGTTAGAATTGCATTTGGAACACACATGTTACTTAGTTCTTGAAACACTTCTTTTCTGTAGTCGCCTTTGAAGTTTCCTTGTTTCCTTAGTTAGAAAAGACATGTATTCATGTTTTAGTGGAGAAACGCATAGGAACTGTGTTTCAATGTGTTAGGCGTATTAGGAGAGTGTTTCTTAGTAGATGCTGTTGCAATACGTATTTTAGTTACTTCTGAGAGTCTTGTGTGTGAGAGAAGCTGGAATCACACTCAGAGTGCATAGTTTGATAAGTGCGCATTGACCACTATGTTGAAATAGCCATTGATAGTGTGTTTACATCTGTGTTGTGTTTCAGACGTTCCTGCGGTTAGAATTGCATTTGGAACACACATGTTACTTAGTTCTTGAAACACTTCTTTTCTGTAGTCGCCTTTGAAGTTTCCTTGTTTCCTTAGTTAGAAAAGACATGTATTCATGTTTTAGTGGAGAAACGCATAGGAACTGTGTTTCAATGTGTTAGGCGTATTAGGAGAGTGTTTCTTAGTAGATGCTGTTGCAATACGTATTTTAGTTACTTCTGAGAGTCTTGTGTGTGAGAGAAGCTGGAATCACACTCAGAGTGCATAGTTTGATAAGTGCGCATTGACCACTATGTTGAAATAGCCATTGATAGTGTGTTTACATCTGTGTTGTGTTTCAGACGTTCCTGCGGTTAGAATTGCATTTGGAACACACATGTTACTTAGTTCTTGAAACACTTCTTTTCTGTAGTCGCCTTTGAAGTTTCCTTGTTTCCTTAGTTAGAAAAGACATGTATTCATGTTTTAGTGGAGAAACGCATAGGAACTGTGTTTCAATGTGTTAGGCGTATTAGGAGAGTGTTTCTTAGTAGATGCTGTTGCAATACGTATTTTAGTTACTTCTGAGAGTCTTGTGTGTGAGAGAAGCTGGAATCACACTCAGAGTGCATAGTTTGATAAGTGCGCATTGACCACTATGTTGAAATAGCCATTGATAGTGTGTTTACATCTGTGTTGTGTTTCAGACGTTCCTGCGGTTAGAATTGCATTTGGAACACACATGTTACTTAGTTCTTGAAACACTTCTTTTCTGTAGTCGCCTTTGAAGTTTCCTTGTTTCCTTAGTTAGAAAAGACATGTATTCATGTTTTAGTGGAGAAACGCATAGGAACTGTGTTTCAATGTGTTAGGCGTATTAGGAGAGTGTTTCTTAGTAGATGCTGTTGCAATACGTATTTTAGTTACTTCTGAGAGTCTTGTGTGTGAGAGAAGCTGGAATCACACTCAGAGTGCATAGTTTGATAAGTGCGCATTGACCACTATGTTGAAATAGCCATTGATAGTGTGTTTACATCTGTGTTGTGTTTCAGACGTTCCTGCGGTTAGAATTGCATTTGGAACACACATGTTACTTAGTTCTTGAAACACTTCTTTTCTGTAGTCGCCTTTGAAGTTTCTTGTTTCCTTAGTTAGAAAAGACATGTATTCATGTTTTAGTGGAGAAACGCATAGGAACTGTGTTTCAATGTGTTAGGCGTATTAGGAGAGTGTTTCTTAGTAGATGCTGTTGCAATACGTATTTTAGTTACTTCTGAGAGTCTTGTGTGTGAGAGAAGCTGGAATCACACTCAGAGTGCATAGTTTGATAAGTGCGCATTGACCGCTATGTTGAAATAGCCATTGATAGTGCGTTTACATCTGGGTTGTGTTTCAGACGTTCCTGCGGTTAGAATTGCATTTGGAACACACATGTTACTTAGTTCTTGAAACACTTCTTTTCTGTAGTCGCCTTTGAAGTTTCAATGTTTCCTTAGTTAGAAAAGACATGTATTCATGTTTTAGTGGAGAAACGCATAGGAACTGTGTTTCAGTGTGTTAGGCGTATTAGGAGAGTGTTTCTTAGTAGATGCTGTTGCAATACGTATTTTAGTTACTTCTGAGAGTCTTGTGTGTGAGAGAAGCTGGAATCACACTCAGAGTGCATAGTTTGATAAGTGCGCATTGACCGCTATGTTGAAATAGCCATTGATAGTGCGTTTACATCTGGGTTGTGTTTCAGACGTTCCTGCGGTTAGAATTGCATTTGGAACACACATGTTACTTAGTTCTTGAAACACTTCTTTTCTGTAGTCGCCTTTGAAGTTTCAATGTTTCCTTAGTTAGAAAAGACATGTATTCATGTTTTAGTGGAGAAACGCATAGGAACTGTGTTTCAGTGTGTTAGGCGTATTAGGAGAGTGTTTCTTAGTAGATGCTGTTGCAATACGTATTTTAGTTACTTCTGAGAGTCTTGTGTGTGAGAGAAGCTGGAATCACACTCAGAGTGCATAGTTTGATAAGTGCGCATTGACCGCTATGTTGAAATAGCCATTGATAGTGCGTTTACATCTGGGTTGTGTTTCAGACGTTCCTGCGGTTAGAATTGCATTTGGAACACACATGTTACTTAGTTCTTGAAACACTTCTTTTCTGTAGTCGCCTTTGAAGTTTCAATGTTTCCTTAGTTAGAAAAGACATGTATTCATGTTTTAGTGGAGAAACGCATAGGAACTGTGTTTCAGTGTGTTAGGCGTATTAGGAGAGTGTTTCTTAGTAGATGCTGTTGCAATACGTATTTTAGTTACTTCTGAGAGTCTTGTGTGTGAGAGAAGCTGGAATCACACTCAGAGTGCATAGTTTGATAAGTGCGCATTGACCGCTATGTTGAAATAGCCATTGATAGTGCGTTTACATCTGGGTTGTGTTTCAGACGTTCCTGCGGTTAGAATTGCATTTGGAACACACATGTTACTTAGTTCTTGAAACACTTCTTTTCTGTAGTCGCCTTTGAAGTTTCAATGTTTCCTTAGTTAGAAAAGACATGTATTCATGTTTTAGTGGAGAAACGCATAGGAACTGTGTTTCAGTGTGTTAGGCGTATTAGGAGAGTGTTTCTTAGTAGATGCTGTTGCAATACGTATTTTAGTTACTTCTGAGAGTCTTGTGTGTGAGAGAAGCTGGAATCACACTCAGAGTGCATAGTTTGATAAGTGCGCATTGACCGCTATGTTGAAATAGCCATTGATAGTGCGTTTACATCTGGGTTGTGTTTCAGACGTTCCTGCGGTTAGAATTGCATTTGGAACACACATGTTACTTAGTTCTTGAAACACTTCTTTTCTGTAGTCGCCTTTGAAGTTTCAATGTTTCCTTAGTTAGAAAAGACATGTATTCATGTTTTAGTGGAGAAACGCATAGGAACTGTGTTTCAGTGTGTTAGGCGTATTAGGAGAGTGTTTCTTAGTAGATGCTGTTGCAATACGTATTTTAGTTACTTCTGAGAGTCTTGTGTGTGAGAGAAGCTGGAATCACACTCAGAGTGCATAGTTTGATAAGTGCGCATTGACCGCTATGTTGAAATAGCCATTGATAGTGCGTTTACATCTGGGTTGTGTTTCAGACGTTCCTGCGGTTAGAATTGCATTTGGAACACACATGTTACTTAGTTCTTGAAACACTTCTTTTCTGTAGTCGCCTTTGAAGTTTCAATGTTTCCTTAGTTAGAAAAGACATGTATTCATGTTTTAGTGGAGAAACGCATAGGAACTGTGTTTCAGTGTGTTAGGCGTATTAGGAGAGTGTTTCTTAGTAGATGCTGTTGCAATACGTATTTTAGTTACTTCTGAGAGTCTTGTGTGTGAGAGAAGCTGGAATCACACTCAGAGTGCATAGTTTGATAAGTGCGCATTGACCGCTATGTTGAAATAGCCATTGATAGTGCGTTTACATCTGGGTTGTGTTTCAGACGTTCCTGCGGTTAGAATTGCATTTGGAACACACATGTTACTTAGTTCTTGAAACACTTCTTTTCTGTAGTCGCCTTTGAAGTTTCAATGTTTCCTTAGTTAGAAAAGACATGTATTCATGTTTTAGTGGAGAAACGCATAGGAACTGTGTTTCAGTGTGTTAGGCGTATTAGGAGAGTGTTTCTTAGTAGATGCTGTTGCAATACGTATTTTAGTTACTTCTGAGAGTCTTGTGTGTGAGAGAAGCTGGAATCACACTCAGAGTGCATAGTTTGATAAGTGCGCATTGACCGCTATGTTGAAATAGCCATTGATAGTGCGTTTACATCTGGGTTGTGTTTCAGACGTTCCTGCGGTTAGAATTGCATTTGGAACACACATGTTACTTAGTTCTTGAAACACTTCTTTTCTGTAGTCGCCTTTGAAGTTTCAATGTTTCCTTAGTTAGAAAAGACATGTATTCATGTTTTAGTGGAGAAACGCATAGGAACTGTGTTTCAGTGTGTTAGGCGTATTAGGAGAGTGTTTCTTAGTAGATGCTGTTGCAATACGTATTTTAGTTACTTCTGAGAGTCTTGTGTGTGAGAGAAGCTGGAATCACACTCAGAGTGCATAGTTTGATAAGTGCGCATTGACCGCTATGTTGAAATAGCCATTGATAGTGCGTTTACATCTGGGTTGTGTTTCAGACGTTCCTGCGGTTAGAATTGCATTTGGAACACACATGTTACTTAGTTCTTGAAACACTTCTTTTCTGTAGTCGCCTTTGAAGTTTCAATGTTTCCTTAGTTAGAAAAGACATGTATTCATGTTTTAGTGGAGAAACGCATAGGAACTGTGTTTCAGTGTGTTAGGCGTATTAGGAGAGTGTTTCTTAGTAGATGCTGTTGCAATACGTATTTTAGTTACTTCTGAGAGTCTTGTGTGTGAGAGAAGCTGGAATCACACTCAGAGTGCATAGTTTGATAAGTGCGCATTGACCGCTATGTTGAAATAGCCATTGATAGTGCGTTTACATCTGGGTTGTGTTTCAGACGTTCCTGCGGTTAGAATTGCATTTGGAACACACATGTTACTTAGTTCTTGAAACACTTCTTTTCTGTAGTCGCCTTTGAAGTTTCAATGTTTCCTTAGTTAGAAAAGACATGTATTCATGTTTTAGTGGAGAAACGCATAGGAACTGTGTTTCAGTGTGTTAGGCGTATTAGGAGAGTGTTTCTTAGTAGATGCTGTTGCAATACGTATTTTAGTTACTTCTGAGAGTCTTGTGTGTGAGAGAAGCTGGAATCACACTCAGAGTGCATAGTTTGATAAGTGCGCATTGACCGCTATGTTGAAATAGCCATTGATAGTGCGTTTACATCTGGGTTGTGTTTCAGACGTTCCTGCGGTTAGAATTGCATTTGGAACACACATGTTACTTAGTTCTTGAAACACTTCTTTTCTGTAGTCGCCTTTGAAGTTTCAATGTTTCCTTAGTTAGAAAAGACATGTATTCATGTTTTAGTGGAGAAACGCATAGGAACTGTGTTTCAGTGTGTTAGGCGTATTAGGAGAGTGTTTCTTAGTAGATGCTGTTGCAATACGTATTTTAGTTACTTCTGAGAGTCTTGTGTGTGAGAGAAGCTGGAATCACACTCAGAGTGCATAGTTTGATAAGTGCGCATTGACCGCTATGTTGAAATAGCCATTGATAGTGCGTTTACATCTGGGTTGTGTTTCAGACGTTCCTGCGGTTAGAATTGCATTTGGAACACACATGTTACTTAGTTCTTGAAACACTTCTTTTCTGTAGTCGCCTTTGAAGTTTCAATGTTTCCTTAGTTAGAAAAGACATGTATTCATGTTTTAGTGGAGAAACGCATAGGAACTGTGTTTCAGTGTGTTAGGCGTATTAGGAGAGTGTTTCTTAGTAGATGCTGTTGCAATACGTATTTTAGTTACTTCTGAGAGTCTTGTGTGTGAGAGAAGCTGGAATCACACTCAGAGTGCATAGTTTGATAAGTGCGCATTGACCGCTATGTTGAAATAGCCATTGATAGTGCGTTTACATCTGGGTTGTGTTTCAGACGTTCCTGCGGTTAGAATTGCATTTGGAACACACATGTTACTTAGTTCTTGAAACACTTCTTTTCTGTAGTCGCCTTTGAAGTTTCAATGTTTCCTTAGTTAGAAAAGACATGTATTCATGTTTTAGTGGAGAAACGCATAGGAACTGTGTTTCAGTGTGTTAGGCGTATTAGGAGAGTGTTTCTTAGTAGATGCTGTTGCAATACGTATTTTAGTTACTTCTGAGAGTCTTGTGTGTGAGAGAAGCTGGAATCACACTCAGAGTGCATAGTTTGATAAGTGCGCATTGACCGCTATGTTGAAATAGCCATTGATAGTGCGTTTACATCTGGGTTGTGTTTCAGACGTTCCTGCGGTTAGAATTGCATTTGGAACACACATGTTACTTAGTTCTTGAAACACTTCTTTTCTGTAGTCGCCTTTGAAGTTTCAATGTTTCCTTAGTTAGAAAAGACATGTATTCATGTTTTAGTGGAGAAACGCATAGGAACTGTGTTTCAGTGTGTTAGGCGTATTAGGAGAGTGTTTCTTAGTAGATGCTGTTGCAATACGTATTTTAGTTACTTCTGAGAGTCTTGTGTGTGAGAGAAGCTGGAATCACACTCAGAGTGCATAGTTTGATAAGTGCGCATTGACCGCTATGTTGAAATAGCCATTGATAGTGCGTTTACATCTGGGTTGTGTTTCAGACGTTCCTGCGGTTAGAATTGCATTTGGAACACACATGTTACTTAGTTCTTGAAACACTTCTTTTCTGTAGTCGCCTTTGAAGTTTCAATGTTTCCTTAGTTAGAAAAGACATGTATTCATGTTTTAGTGGAGAAACGCATAGGAACTGTGTTTCAGTGTGTTAGGCGTATTAGGAGAGTGTTTCTTAGTAGATGCTGTTGCAATACGTATTTTAGTTACTTCTGAGAGTCTTGTGTGTGAGAGAAGCTGGAATCACACTCAGAGTGCATAGTTTGATAAGTGCGCATTGACCGCTATGTTGAAATAGCCATTGATAGTGCGTTTACATCTGGGTTGTGTTTCAGACGTTCCTGCGGTTAGAATTGCATTTGGAACACACATGTTACTTAGTTCTTGAAACACTTCTTTTCTGTAGTCGCCTTTGAAGTTTCAATGTTTCCTTAGTTAGAAAAGACATGTATTCATGTTTTAGTGGAGAAACGCATAGGAACTGTGTTTCAGTGTGTTAGGCGTATTAGGAGAGTGTTTCTTAGTAGATGCTGTTGCAATACGTATTTTAGTTACTTCTGAGAGTCTTGTGTGTGAGAGAAGCTGGAATCACACTCAGAGTGCATAGTTTGATAAGTGCGCATTGACCGCTATGTTGAAATAGCCATTGATAGTGCGTTTACATCTGGGTTGTGTTTCAGACGTTCCTGCGGTTAGAATTGCATTTGGAACACACATGTTACTTAGTTCTTGAAACACTTCTTTTCTGTAGTCGCCTTTGAAGTTTCAATGTTTCCTTAGTTAGAAAAGACATGTATTCATGTTTTAGTGGAGAAACGCATAGGAACTGTGTTTCAGTGTGTTAGGCGTATTAGGAGAGTGTTTCTTAGTAGATGCTGTTGCAATACGTATTTTAGTTACTTCTGAGAGTCTTGTGTGTGAGAGAAGCTGGAATCACACTCAGAGTGCATAGTTTGATAAGTGCGCATTGACCGCTATGTTGAAATAGCCATTGATAGTGCGTTTACATCTGGGTTGTGTTTCAGACGTTCCTGCGGTTAGAATTGCATTTGGAACACACATGTTACTTAGTTCTTGAAACACTTCTTTTCTGTAGTCGCCTTTGAAGTTTCAATGTTTCCTTAGTTAGAAAAGACATGTATTCATGTTTTAGTGGAGAAACGCATAGGAACTGTGTTTCAGTGTGTTAGGCGTATTAGGAGAGTGTTTCTTAGTAGATGCTGTTGCAATACGTATTTTAGTTACTTCTGAGAGTCTTGTGTGTGAGAGAAGCTGGAATCACACTCAGAGTGCATAGTTTGATAAGTGCGCATTGACCGCTATGTTGAAATAGCCATTGATAGTGCGTTTACATCTGGGTTGTGTTTCAGACGTTCCTGCGGTTAGAATTGCATTTGGAACACACATGTTACTTAGTTCTTGAAACACTTCTTTTCTGTAGTCGCCTTTGAAGTTTCAATGTTTCCTTAGTTAGAAAAGACATGTATTCATGTTTTAGTGGAGAAACGCATAGGAACTGTGTTTCAGTGTGTTAGGCGTATTAGGAGAGTGTTTCTTAGTAGATGCTGTTGCAATACGTATTTTAGTTACTTCTGAGAGTCTTGTGTGTGAGAGAAGCTGGAATCACACTCAGAGTGCATAGTTTGATAAGTGCGCATTGACCGCTATGTTGAAATAGCCATTGATAGTGCGTTTACATCTGGGTTGTGTTTCAGAC
Source organism: Cricetomys ansorgei (assembly GCA_026225945.1). NCBI lineage: Eukaryota > Metazoa > Chordata > Mammalia > Rodentia > Nesomyidae > Cricetomys > Cricetomys ansorgei. The sequence continues at coordinate 110,320 of JAMJFZ010000331.1, read as the reverse complement.
GTTCCTGCGGTTAGAATTGCATTTGGAACACACATGTTACTTAGTTCTTGAAACACTTCTTTTCTGTAGTCGCCTTTGAAGTTTCAATGTTTCCTTAGTTAGAAAAGACATGTATTCATGTTTTAGTGGAGAAACGCATAGGAACTGTGTTTCAGTGTGTTAGGCGTATTAGGAGAGTGTTTCTTAGTAGATGCTGTTGCAATACGTATTTTAGTTACTTCTGAGAGTCTTGTGTGTGAGAGAAGCTGGAATCACACTCAGAGTGCATAGTTTGATAAGTGCGCATTGACCGCTATGTTGAAATAGCCATTGATAGTGCGTTTACATCTGGGTTGTGTTTCAGACGTTCCTGCGGTTAGAATTGCATTTGGAACACACATGTTACTTAGTTCTTGAAACACTTCTTTTCTGTAGTCGCCTTTGAAGTTTCAATGTTTCCTTAGTTAGAAAAGACATGTATTCATGTTTTAGTGGAGAAACGCATAGGAACTGTGTTTCAGTGTGTTAGGCGTATTAGGAGAGTGTTTCTTAGTAGATGCTGTTGCAATACGTATTTTAGTTACTTCTGAGAGTCTTGTGTGTGAGAGAAGCTGGAATCACACTCAGAGTGCATAGTTTGATAAGTGCGCATTGACCGCTATGTTGAAATAGCCATTGATAGTGCGTTTACATCTGGGTTGTGTTTCAGACGTTCCTGCGGTTAGAATTGCATTTGGAACACACATGTTACTTAGTTCTTGAAACACTTCTTTTCTGTAGTCGCCTTTGAAGTTTCAATGTTTCCTTAGTTAGAAAAGACATGTATTCATGTTTTAGTGGAGAAACGCATAGGAACTGTGTTTCAGTGTGTTAGGCGTATTAGGAGAGTGTTTCTTAGTAGATGCTGTTGCAATACGTATTTTAGTTACTTCTGAGAGTCTTGTGTGTGAGAGAAGCTGGAATCACACTCAGAGTGCATAGTTTGATAAGTGCGCATTGACCGCTATGTTGAAATAGCCATTGATAGTGCGTTTACATCTGGGTTGTGTTTCAGACGTTCCTGCGGTTAGAATTGCATTTGGAACACACATGTTACTTAGTTCTTGAAACACTTCTTTTCTGTAGTCGCCTTTGAAGTTTCAATGTTTCCTTAGTTAGAAAAGACATGTATTCATGTTTTAGTGGAGAAACGCATAGGAACTGTGTTTCAGTGTGTTAGGCGTATTAGGAGAGTGTTTCTTAGTAGATGCTGTTGCAATACGTATTTTAGTTACTTCTGAGAGTCTTGTGTGTGAGAGAAGCTGGAATCACACTCAGAGTGCATAGTTTGATAAGTGCGCATTGACCGCTATGTTGAAATAGCCATTGATAGTGCGTTTACATCTGGGTTGTGTTTCAGACGTTCCTGCGGTTAGAATTGCATTTGGAACACACATGTTACTTAGTTCTTGAAACACTTCTTTTCTGTAGTCGCCTTTGAAGTTTCAATGTTTCCTTAGTTAGAAAAGACATGTATTCATGTTTTAGTGGAGAAACGCATAGGAACTGTGTTTCAGTGTGTTAGGCGTATTAGGAGAGTGTTTCTTAGTAGATGCTGTTGCAATACGTATTTTAGTTACTTCTGAGAGTCTTGTGTGTGAGAGAAGCTGGAATCACACTCAGAGTGCATAGTTTGATAAGTGCGCATTGACCGCTATGTTGAAATAGCCATTGATAGTGCGTTTACATCTGGGTTGTGTTTCAGACGTTCCTGCGGTTAGAATTGCATTTGGAACACACATGTTACTTAGTTCTTGAAACACTTCTTTTCTGTAGTCGCCTTTGAAGTTTCAATGTTTCCTTAGTTAGAAAAGACATGTATTCATGTTTTAGTGGAGAAACGCATAGGAACTGTGTTTCAGTGTGTTAGGCGTATTAGGAGAGTGTTTCTTAGTAGATGCTGTTGCAATACGTATTTTAGTTACTTCTGAGAGTCTTGTGTGTGAGAGAAGCTGGAATCACACTCAGAGTGCATAGTTTGATAAGTGCGCATTGACCGCTATGTTGAAATAGCCATTGATAGTGCGTTTACATCTGGGTTGTGTTTCAGACGTTCCTGCGGTTAGAATTGCATTTGGAACACACATGTTACTTAGTTCTTGAAACACTTCTTTTCTGTAGTCGCCTTTGAAGTTTCAATGTTTCCTTAGTTAGAAAAGACATGTATTCATGTTTTAGTGGAGAAACGCATAGGAACTGTGTTTCAGTGTGTTAGGCGTATTAGGAGAGTGTTTCTTAGTAGATGCTGTTGCAATACGTATTTTAGTTACTTCTGAGAGTCTTGTGTGTGAGAGAAGCTGGAATCACACTCAGAGTGCATAGTTTGATAAGTGCGCATTGACCGCTATGTTGAAATAGCCATTGATAGTGCGTTTACATCTGGGTTGTGTTTCAGACGTTCCTGCGGTTAGAATTGCATTTGGAACACACATGTTACTTAGTTCTTGAAACACTTCTTTTCTGTAGTCGCCTTTGAAGTTTCAATGTTTCCTTAGTTAGAAAAGACATGTATTCATGTTTTAGTGGAGAAACGCATAGGAACTGTGTTTCAGTGTGTTAGGCGTATTAGGAGAGTGTTTCTTAGTAGATGCTGTTGCAATACGTATTTTAGTTACTTCTGAGAGTCTTGTGTGTGAGAGAAGCTGGAATCACACTCAGAGTGCATAGTTTGATAAGTGCGCATTGACCGCTATGTTGAAATAGCCATTGATAGTGCGTTTACATCTGGGTTGTGTTTCAGACGTTCCTGCGGTTAGAATTGCATTTGGAACACACATGTTACTTAGTTCTTGAAACACTTCTTTTCTGTAGTCGCCTTTGAAGTTTCAATGTTTCCTTAGTTAGAAAAGACATGTATTCATGTTTTAGTGGAGAAACGCATAGGAACTGTGTTTCAGTGTGTTAGGCGTATTAGGAGAGTGTTTCTTAGTAGATGCTGTTGCAATACGTATTTTAGTTACTTCTGAGAGTCTTGTGTGTGAGAGAAGCTGGAATCACACTCAGAGTGCATAGTTTGATAAGTGCGCATTGACCGCTATGTTGAAATAGCCATTGATAGTGCGTTTACATCTGGGTTGTGTTTCAGACGTTCCTGCGGTTAGAATTGCATTTGGAACACACATGTTACTTAGTTCTTGAAACACTTCTTTTCTGTAGTCGCCTTTGAAGTTTCAATGTTTCCTTAGTTAGAAAAGACATGTATTCATGTTTTAGTGGAGAAACGCATAGGAACTGTGTTTCAGTGTGTTAGGCGTATTAGGAGAGTGTTTCTTAGTAGATGCTGTTGCAATACGTATTTTAGTTACTTCTGAGAGTCTTGTGTGTGAGAGAAGCTGGAATCACACTCAGAGTGCATAGTTTGATAAGTGCGCATTGACCGCTATGTTGAAATAGCCATTGATAGTGCGTTTACATCTGGGTTGTGTTTCAGACGTTCCTGCGGTTAGAATTGCATTTGGAACACACATGTTACTTAGTTCTTGAAACACTTCTTTTCTGTAGTCGCCTTTGAAGTTTCAATGTTTCCTTAGTTAGAAAAGACATGTATTCATGTTTTAGTGGAGAAACGCATAGGAACTGTGTTTCAGTGTGTTAGGCGTATTAGGAGAGTGTTTCTTAGTAGATGCTGTTGCAATACGTATTTTAGTTACTTCTGAGAGTCTTGTGTGTGAGAGAAGCTGGAATCACACTCAGAGTGCATAGTTTGATAAGTGCGCATTGACCGCTATGTTGAAATAGCCATTGATAGTGCGTTTACATCTGGGTTGTGTTTCAGACGTTCCTGCGGTTAGAATTGCATTTGGAACACACATGTTACTTAGTTCTTGAAACACTTCTTTTCTGTAGTCGCCTTTGAAGTTTCAATGTTTCCTTAGTTAGAAAAGACATGTATTCATGTTTTAGTGGAGAAACGCATAGGAACTGTGTTTCAGTGTGTTAGGCGTATTAGGAGAGTGTTTCTTAGTAGATGCTGTTGCAATACGTATTTTAGTTACTTCTGAGAGTCTTGTGTGTGAGAGAAGCTGGAATCACACTCAGAGTGCATAGTTTGATAAGTGCGCATTGACCGCTATGTTGAAATAGCCATTGATAGTGCGTTTACATCTGGGTTGTGTTTCAGACGTTCCTGCGGTTAGAATTGCATTTGGAACACACATGTTACTTAGTTCTTGAAACACTTCTTTTCTGTAGTCGCCTTTGAAGTTTCAATGTTTCCTTAGTTAGAAAAGACATGTATTCATGTTTTAGTGGAGAAACGCATAGGAACTGTGTTTCAGTGTGTTAGGCGTATTAGGAGAGTGTTTCTTAGTAGATGCTGTTGCAATACGTATTTTAGTTACTTCTGAGAGTCTTGTGTGTGAGAGAAGCTGGAATCACACTCAGAGTGCATAGTTTGATAAGTGCGCATTGACCGCTATGTTGAAATAGCCATTGATAGTGCGTTTACATCTGGGTTGTGTTTCAGACGTTCCTGCGGTTAGAATTGCATTTGGAACACACATGTTACTTAGTTCTTGAAACACTTCTTTTCTGTAGTCGCCTTTGAAGTTTCAATGTTTCCTTAGTTAGAAAAGACATGTATTCATGTTTTAGTGGAGAAACGCATAGGAACTGTGTTTCAGTGTGTTAGGCGTATTAGGAGAGTGTTTCTTAGTAGATGCTGTTGCAATACGTATTTTAGTTACTTCTGAGAGTCTTGTGTGTGAGAGAAGCTGGAATCACACTCAGAGTGCATAGTTTGATAAGTGCGCATTGACCGCTATGTTGAAATAGCCATTGATAGTGCGTTTACATCTGGGTTGTGTTTCAGACGTTCCTGCGGTTAGAATTGCATTTGGAACACACATGTTACTTAGTTCTTGAAACACTTCTTTTCTGTAGTCGCCTTTGAAGTTTCAATGTTTCCTTAGTTAGAAAAGACATGTATTCATGTTTTAGTGGAGAAACGCATAGGAACTGTGTTTCAGTGTGTTAGGCGTATTAGGAGAGTGTTTCTTAGTAGATGCTGTTGCAATACGTATTTTAGTTACTTCTGAGAGTCTTGTGTGTGAGAGAAGCTGGAATCACACTCAGAGTGCATAGTTTGATAAGTGCGCATTGACCGCTATGTTGAAATAGCCATTGATAGTGCGTTTACATCTGGGTTGTGTTTCAGACGTTCCTGCGGTTAGAATTGCATTTGGAACACACATGTTACTTAGTTCTTGAAACACTTCTTTTCTGTAGTCGCCTTTGAAGTTTCAATGTTTCCTTAGTTAGAAAAGACATGTATTCATGTTTTAGTGGAGAAACGCATAGGAACTGTGTTTCAGTGTGTTAGGCGTATTAGGAGAGTGTTTCTTAGTAGATGCTGTTGCAATACGTATTTTAGTTACTTCTGAGAGTCTTGTGTGTGAGAGAAGCTGGAATCACACTCAGAGTGCATAGTTTGATAAGTGCGCATTGACCGCTATGTTGAAATAGCCATTGATAGTGCGTTTACATCTGGGTTGTGTTTCAGACGTTCCTGCGGTTAGAATTGCATTTGGAACACACATGTTACTTAGTTCTTGAAACACTTCTTTTCTGTAGTCGCCTTTGAAGTTTCAATGTTTCCTTAGTTAGAAAAGACATGTATTCATGTTTTAGTGGAGAAACGCATAGGAACTGTGTTTCAGTGTGTTAGGCGTATTAGGAGAGTGTTTCTTAGTAGATGCTGTTGCAATACGTATTTTAGTTACTTCTGAGAGTCTTGTGTGTGAGAGAAGCTGGAATCACACTCAGAGTGCATAGTTTGATAAGTGCGCATTGACCGCTATGTTGAAATAGCCATTGATAGTGCGTTTACATCTGGGTTGTGTTTCAGACGTTCCTGCGGTTAGAATTGCATTTGGAACACACATGTTACTTAGTTCTTGAAACACTTCTTTTCTGTAGTCGCCTTTGAAGTTTCAATGTTTCCTTAGTTAGAAAAGACATGTATTCATGTTTTAGTGGAGAAACGCATAGGAACTGTGTTTCAGTGTGTTAGGCGTATTAGGAGAGTGTTTCTTAGTAGATGCTGTTGCAATACGTATTTTAGTTACTTCTGAGAGTCTTGTGTGTGAGAGAAGCTGGAATCACACTCAGAGTGCATAGTTTGATAAGTGCGCATTGACCGCTATGTTGAAATAGCCATTGATAGTGCGTTTACATCTGGGTTGTGTTTCAGACGTTCCTGCGGTTAGAATTGCATTTGGAACACACATGTTACTTAGTTCTTGAAACACTTCTTTTCTGTAGTCGCCTTTGAAGTTTCAATGTTTCCTTAGTTAGAAAAGACATGTATTCATGTTTTAGTGGAGAAACGCATAGGAACTGTGTTTCAGTGTGTTAGGCGTATTAGGAGAGTGTTTCTTAGTAGATGCTGTTGCAATACGTATTTTAGTTACTTCTGAGAGTCTTGTGTGTGAGAGAAGCTGGAATCACACTCAGAGTGCATAGTTTGATAAGTGCGCATTGACCGCTATGTTGAAATAGCCATTGATAGTGCGTTTACATCTGGGTTGTGTTTCAGACGTTCCTGCGGTTAGAATTGCATTTGGAACACACATGTTACTTAGTTCTTGAAACACTTCTTTTCTGTAGTCGCCTTTGAAGTTTCAATGTTTCCTTAGTTAGAAAAGACATGTATTCATGTTTTAGTGGAGAAACGCATAGGAACTGTGTTTCAGTGTGTTAGGCGTATTAGGAGAGTGTTTCTTAGTAGATGCTGTTGCAATACGTATTTTAGTTACTTCTGAGAGTCTTGTGTGTGAGAGAAGCTGGAATCACACTCAGAGTGCATAGTTTGATAAGTGCGCATTGACCGCTATGTTGAAATAGCCATTGATAGTGCGTTTACATCTGGGTTGTGTTTCAGACGTTCCTGCGGTTAGAATTGCATTTGGAACACACATGTTACTTAGTTCTTGAAACACTTCTTTTCTGTAGTCGCCTTTGAAGTTTCAATGTTTCCTTAGTTAGAAAAGACATGTATTCATGTTTTAGTGGAGAAACGCATAGGAACTGTGTTTCAGTGTGTTAGGCGTATTAGGAGAGTGTTTCTTAGTAGATGCTGTTGCAATACGTATTTTAGTTACTTCTGAGAGTCTTGTGTGTGAGAGAAGCTGGAATCACACTCAGAGTGCATAGTTTGATAAGTGCGCATTGACCGCTATGTTGAAATAGCCATTGATAGTGCGTTTACATCTGGGTTGTGTTTCAGACGTTCCTGCGGTTAGAATTGCATTTGGAACACACATGTTACTTAGTTCTTGAAACACTTCTTTTCTGTAGTCGCCTTTGAAGTTTCAATGTTTCCTTAGTTAGAAAAGACATGTATTCATGTTTTAGTGGAGAAACGCATAGGAACTGTGTTTCAGTGTGTTAGGCGTATTAGGAGAGTGTTTCTTAGTAGATGCTGTTGCAATACGTATTTTAGTTACTTCTGAGAGTCTTGTGTGTGAGAGAAGCTGGAATCACACTCAGAGTGCATAGTTTGATAAGTGCGCATTGACCGCTATGTTGAAATAGCCATTGATAGTGCGTTTACATCTGGGTTGTGTTTCAGACGTTCCTGCGGTTAGAATTGCATTTGGAACACACATGTTACTTAGTTCTTGAAACACTTCTTTTCTGTAGTCGCCTTTGAAGTTTCAATGTTTCCTTAGTTAGAAAAGACATGTATTCATGTTTTAGTGGAGAAACGCATAGGAACTGTGTTTCAGTGTGTTAGGCGTATTAGGAGAGTGTTTCTTAGTAGATGCTGTTGCAATACGTATTTTAGTTACTTCTGAGAGTCTTGTGTGTGAGAGAAGCTGGAATCACACTCAGAGTGCATAGTTTGATAAGTGCGCATTGACCGCTATGTTGAAATAGCCATTGATAGTGCGTTTACATCTGGGTTGTGTTTCAGACGTTCCTGCGGTTAGAATTGCATTTGGAACACACATGTTACTTAGTTCTTGAAACACTTCTTTTCTGTAGTCGCCTTTGAAGTTTCAATGTTTCCTTAGTTAGAAAAGACATGTATTCATGTTTTAGTGGAGAAACGCATAGGAACTGTGTTTCAGTGTGTTAGGCGTATTAGGAGAGTGTTTCTTAGTAGATGCTGTTGCAATACGTATTTTAGTTACTTCTGAGAGTCTTGTGTGTGAGAGAAGCTGGAATCACACTCAGAGTGCATAGTTTGATAAGTGCGCATTGACCGCTATGTTGAAATAGCCATTGATAGTGCGTTTACATCTGGGTTGTGTTTCAGACGTTCCTGCGGTTAGAATTGCATTTGGAACACACATGTTACTTAGTTCTTGAAACACTTCTTTTCTGTAGTCGCCTTTGAAGTTTCAATGTTTCCTTAGTTAGAAAAGACATGTATTCATGTTTTAGTGGAGAAACGCATAGGAACTGTGTTTCAGTGTGTTAGGCGTATTAGGAGAGTGTTTCTTAGTAGATGCTGTTGCAATACGTATTTTAGTTACTTCTGAGAGTCTTGTGTGTGAGAGAAGCTGGAATCACACTCAGAGTGCATAGTTTGATAAGTGCGCATTGACCGCTATGTTGAAATAGCCATTGATAGTGCGTTTACATCTGGGTTGTGTTTCAGACGTTCCTGCGGTTAGAATTGCATTTGGAACACACATGTTACTTAGTTCTTGAAACACTTCTTTTCTGTAGTCGCCTTTGAAGTTTCAATGTTTCCTTAGTTAGAAAAGACATGTATTCATGTTTTAGTGGAGAAACGCATAGGAACTGTGTTTCAGTGTGTTAGGCGTATTAGGAGAGTGTTTCTTAGTAGATGCTGTTGCAATACGTATTTTAGTTACTTCTGAGAGTCTTGTGTGTGAGAGAAGCTGGAATCACACTCAGAGTGCATAGTTTGATAAGTGCGCATTGACCGCTATGTTGAAATAGCCATTGATAGTGCGTTTACATCTGGGTTGTGTTTCAGACGTTCCTGCGGTTAGAATTGCATTTGGAACACACATGTTACTTAGTTCTTGAAACACTTCTTTTCTGTAGTCGCCTTTGAAGTTTCAATGTTTCCTTAGTTAGAAAAGACATGTATTCATGTTTTAGTGGAGAAACGCATAGGAACTGTGTTTCAGTGTGTTAGGCGTATTAGGAGAGTGTTTCTTAGTAGATGCTGTTGCAATACGTATTTTAGTTACTTCTGAGAGTCTTGTGTGTGAGAGAAGCTGGAATCACACTCAGAGTGCATAGTTTGATAAGTGCGCATTGACCGCTATGTTGAAATAGCCATTGATAGTGCGTTTACATCTGGGTTGTGTTTCAGACGTTCCTGCGGTTAGAATTGCATTTGGAACACACATGTTACTTAGTTCTTGAAACACTTCTTTTCTGTAGTCGCCTTTGAAGTTTCAATGTTTCCTTAGTTAGAAAAGACATGTATTCATGTTTTAGTGGAGAAACGCATAGGAACTGTGTTTCAGTGTGTTAGGCGTATTAGGAGAGTGTTTCTTAGTAGATGCTGTTGCAATACGTATTTTAGTTACTTCTGAGAGTCTTGTGTGTGAGAGAAGCTGGAATCACACTCAGAGTGCATAGTTTGATAAGTGCGCATTGACCGCTATGTTGAAATAGCCATTGATAGTGCGTTTACATCTGGGTTGTGTTTCAGACGTTCCTGCGGTTAGAATTGCATTTGGAACACACATGTTACTTAGTTCTTGAAACACTTCTTTTCTGTAGTCGCCTTTGAAGTTTCAATGTTTCCTTAGTTAGAAAAGACATGTATTCATGTTTTAGTGGAGAAACGCATAGGAACTGTGTTTCAGTGTGTTAGGCGTATTAGGAGAGTGTTTCTTAGTAGATGCTGTTGCAATACGTATTTTAGTTACTTCTGAGAGTCTTGTGTGTGAGAGAAGCTGGAATCACACTCAGAGTGCATAGTTTGATAAGTGCGCATTGACCGCTATGTTGAAATAGCCATTGATAGTGCGTTTACATCTGGGTTGTGTTTCAGACGTTCCTGCGGTTAGAATTGCATTTGGAACACACATGTTACTTAGTTCTTGAAACACTTCTTTTCTGTAGTCGCCTTTGAAGTTTCAATGTTTCCTTAGTTAGAAAAGACATGTATTCATGTTTTAGTGGAGAAACGCATAGGAACTGTGTTTCAGTGTGTTAGGCGTATTAGGAGAGTGTTTCTTAGTAGATGCTGTTGCAATACGTATTTTAGTTACTTCTGAGAGTCTTGTGTGTGAGAGAAGCTGGAATCACACTCAGAGTGCATAGTTTGATAAGTGCGCATTGACCGCTATGTTGAAATAGCCATTGATAGTGCGTTTACATCTGGGTTGTGTTTCAGACGTTCCTGCGGTTAGAATTGCATTTGGAACACACATGTTACTTAGTTCTTGAAACACTTCTTTTCTGTAGTCGCCTTTGAAGTTTCAATGTTTCCTTAGTTAGAAAAGACATGTATTCATGTTTTAGTGGAGAAACGCATAGGAACTGTGTTTCAGTGTGTTAGGCGTATTAGGAGAGTGTTTCTTAGTAGATGCTGTTGCAATACGTATTTTAGTTACTTCTGAGAGTCTTGTGTGTGAGAGAAGCTGGAATCACACTCAGAGTGCATAGTTTGATAAGTGCGCATTGACCGCTATGTTGAAATAGCCATTGATAGTGCGTTTACATCTGGGTTGTGTTTCAGACGTTCCTGCGGTTAGAATTGCATTTGGAACACACATGTTACTTAGTTCTTGAAACACTTCTTTTCTGTAGTCGCCTTTGAAGTTTCAATGTTTCCTTAGTTAGAAAAGACATGTATTCATGTTTTAGTGGAGAAACGCATAGGAACTGTGTTTCAGTGTGTTAGGCGTATTAGGAGAGTGTTTCTTAGTAGATGCTGTTGCAATACGTATTTTAGTTACTTCTGAGAGTCTTGTGTGTGAGAGAAGCTGGAATCACACTCAGAGTGCATAGTTTGATAAGTGCGCATTGACCGCTATGTTGAAATAGCCATTGATAGTGCGTTTACATCTGGGTTGTGTTTCAGACGTTCCTGCGGTTAGAATTGCATTTGGAACACACATGTTACTTAGTTCTTGAAACACTTCTTTTCTGTAGTCGCCTTTGAAGTTTCAATGTTTCCTTAGTTAGAAAAGACATGTATTCATGTTTTAGTGGAGAAACGCATAGGAACTGTGTTTCAGTGTGTTAGGCGTATTAGGAGAGTGTTTCTTAGTAGATGCTGTTGCAATACGTATTTTAGTTACTTCTGAGAGTCTTGTGTGTGAGAGAAGCTGGAATCACACTCAGAGTGCATAGTTTGATAAGTGCGCATTGACCGCTATGTTGAAATAGCCATTGATAGTGCGTTTACATCTGGGTTGTGTTTCAGACGTTCCTGCGGTTAGAATTGCATTTGGAACACACATGTTACTTAGTTCTTGAAACACTTCTTTTCTGTAGTCGCCTTTGAAGTTTCAATGTTTCCTTAGTTAGAAAAGACATGTATTCATGTTTTAGTGGAGAAACGCATAGGAACTGTGTTTCAGTGTGTTAGGCGTATTAGGAGAGTGTTTCTTAGTAGATGCTGTTGCAATACGTATTTTAGTTACTTCTGAGAGTCTTGTGTGTGAGAGAAGCTGGAATCACACTCAGAGTGCATAGTTTGATAAGTGCGCATTGACCGCTATGTTGAAATAGCCATTGATAGTGCGTTTACATCTGGGTTGTGTTTCAGACGTTCCTGCGGTTAGAATTGCATTTGGAACACACATGTTACTTAGTTCTTGAAACACTTCTTTTCTGTAGTCGCCTTTGAAGTTTCAATGTTTCCTTAGTTAGAAAAGACATGTATTCATGTTTTAGTGGAGAAACGCATAGGAACTGTGTTTCAGTGTGTTAGGCGTATTAGGAGAGTGTTTCTTAGTAGATGCTGTTGCAATACGTATTTTAGTTACTTCTGAGAGTCTTGTGTGTGAGAGAAGCTGGAATCACACTCAGAGTGCATAGTTTGATAAGTGCGCATTGACCGCTATGTTGAAATAGCCATTGATAGTGCGTTTACATCTGGGTTGTGTTTCAGACGTTCCTGCGGTTAGAATTGCATTTGGAACACACATGTTACTTAGTTCTTGAAACACTTCTTTTCTGTAGTCGCCTTTGAAGTTTCAATGTTTCCTTAGTTAGAAAAGACATGTATTCATGTTTTAGTGGAGAAACGCATAGGAACTGTGTTTCAGTGTGTTAGGCGTATTAGGAGAGTGTTTCTTAGTAGATGCTGTTGCAATACGTATTTTAGTTACTTCTGAGAGTCTTGTGTGTGAGAGAAGCTGGAATCACACTCAGAGTGCATAGTTTGATAAGTGCGCATTGACCGCTATGTTGAAATAGCCATTGATAGTGCGTTTACATCTGGGTTGTGTTTCAGACGTTCCTGCGGTTAGAATTGCATTTGGAACACACATGTTACTTAGTTCTTGAAACACTTCTTTTCTGTAGTCGCCTTTGAAGTTTCAATGTTTCCTTAGTTAGAAAAGACATGTATTCATGTTTTAGTGGAGAAACGCATAGGAACTGTGTTTCAGTGTGTTAGGCGTATTAGGAGAGTGTTTCTTAGTAGATGCTGTTGCAATACGTATTTTAGTTACTTCTGAGAGTCTTGTGTGTGAGAGAAGCTGGAATCACACTCAGAGTGCATAGTTTGATAAGTGCGCATTGACCGCTATGTTGAAATAGCCATTGATAGTGCGTTTACATCTGGGTTGTGTTTCAGACGTTCCTGCGGTTAGAATTGCATTTGGAACACACATGTTACTTAGTTCTTGAAACACTTCTTTTCTGTAGTCGCCTTTGAAGTTTCAATGTTTCCTTAGTTAGAAAAGACATGTATTCATGTTTTAGTGGAGAAACGCATAGGAACTGTGTTTCAGTGTGTTAGGCGTATTAGGAGAGTGTTTCTTAGTAGATGCTGTTGCAATACGTATTTTAGTTACTTCTGAGAGTCTTGTGTGTGAGAGAAGCTGGAATCACACTCAGAGTGCATAGTTTGATAAGTGCGCATTGACCGCTATGTTGAAATAGCCATTGATAGTGCGTTTACATCTGGGTTGTGTTTCAGACGTTCCTGCGGTTAGAATTGCATTTGGAACACACATGTTACTTAGTTCTTGAAACACTTCTTTTCTGTAGTCGCCTTTGAAGTTTCAATGTTTCCTTAGTTAGAAAAGACATGTATTCATGTTTTAGTGGAGAAACGCATAGGAACTGTGTTTCAGTGTGTTAGGCGTATTAGGAGAGTGTTTCTTAGTAGATGCTGTTGCAATACGTATTTTAGTTACTTCTGAGAGTCTTGTGTGTGAGAGAAGCTGGAATCACACTCAGAGTGCATAGTTTGATAAGTGCGCATTGACCGCTATGTTGAAATAGCCATTGATAGTGCGTTTACATCTGGTTGTGTTTCAGACGTTCCTGCGGTTAGAATTGCATTTGGAACACACATGTTACTTAGTTCTTGAAACACTTCTTTTCTGTAGTCGCCTTTGAAGTTTCAATGTTTCCTTAGTTAGAAAAGACATGTATTCATGTTTTAGTGGAGAAACGCATAGGAACTGTGTTTCAGTGTGTTAGGCGTATTAGGAGAGTGTTTCTTAGTAGATGCTGTTGCAATACGTATTTTAGTTACTTCTGAGAGTCTTGTGTGTGAGAGAAGCTGGAATCACACTCAGAGTGCATAGTTTGATAAGTGCGCATTGACCGCTATGTTGAAATAGCCATTGATAGTGCGTTTACATCTGGGTTGTGTTTCAGACGTTCCTGCGGTTAGAATTGCATTTGGAACACACATGTTACTTAGTTCTTGAAACACTTCTTTTCTGTAGTCGCCTTTGAAGTTTCAATGTTTCCTTAGTTAGAAAAGACATGTATTCATGTTTTAGTGGAGAAACGCATAGGAACTGTGTTTCAGTGTGTTAGGCGTATTAGGAGAGTGTTTCTTAGTAGATGCTGTTGCAATACGTATTTTAGTTACTTCTGAGAGTCTTGTGTGTGAGAGAAGCTGGAATCACACTCAGAGTGCATAGTTTGATAAGTGCGCATTGACCGCTATGTTGAAATAGCCATTGATAGTGCGTTTACATCTGGGTTGTGTTTCAGACGTTCCTGCGGTTAGAATTGCATTTGGAACACACATGTTACTTAGTTCTTGAAACACTTCTTTTCTGTAGTCGCCTTTGAAGTTTCAATGTTTCCTTAGTTAGAAAAGACATGTATTCATGTTTTAGTGGAGAAACGCATAGGAACTGTGTTTCAGTGTGTTAGGCGTATTAGGAGAGTGTTTCTTAGTAGATGCTGTTGCAATACGTATTTTAGTTACTTCTGAGAGTCTTGTGTGTGAGAGAAGCTGGAATCACACTCAGAGTGCATAGTTTGATAAGTGCGCATTGACCGCTATGTTGAAATAGCCATTGATAGTGCGTTTACATCTGGGTTGTGTTTCAGACGTTCCTGCGGTTAGAATTGCATTTGGAACACACATGTTACTTAGTTCTTGAAACACTTCTTTTCTGTAGTCGCCTTTGAAGTTTCAATGTTTCCTTAGTTAGAAAAGACATGTATTCATGTTTTAGTGGAGAAACGCATAGGAACTGTGTTTCAGTGTGTTAGGCGTATTAGGAGAGTGTTTCTTAGTAGATGCTGTTGCAATACGTATTTTAGTTACTTCTGAGAGTCTTGTGTGTGAGAGAAGCTGGAATCACACTCAGAGTGCATAGTTTGATAAGTGCGCATTGACCGCTATGTTGAAATAGCCATTGATAGTGCGTTTACATCTGGGTTGTGTTTCAGACGTTCCTGCGGTTAGAATTGCATTTGGAACACACATGTTACTTAGTTCTTGAAACACTTCTTTTCTGTAGTCGCCTTTGAAGTTTCAATGTTTCCTTAGTTAGAAAAGACATGTATTCATGTTTTAGTGGAGAAACGCATAGGAACTGTGTTTCAGTGTGTTAGGCGTATTAGGAGAGTGTTTCTTAGTAGATGCTGTTGCAATACGTATTTTAGTTACTTCTGAGAGTCTTGTGTGTGAGAGAAGCTGGAATCACACTCAGAGTGCATAGTTTGATAAGTGCGCATTGACCGCTATGTTGAAATAGCCATTGATAGTGCGTTTACATCTGGTTGTGTTTCAGACGTTCCTGCGGTTAGAATTGCATTTGGAACACACATGTTACTTAGTTCTTGAAACACTTCTTTTCTGTAGTCGCCTTTGAAGTTTCAATGTTTCCTTAGTTAGAAAAGACATGTATTCATGTTTTAGTGGAGAAACGCATAGGAACTGTGTTTCAGTGTGTTAGGCGTATTAGGAGAGTGTTTCTTAGTAGATGCTGTTGCAATACGTATTTTAGTTACTTCTGAGAGTCTTGTGTGTGAGAGAAGCTGGAATCACACTCAGAGTGCATAGTTTGATAAGTGCGCATTGACCGCTATGTTGAAATAGCCATTGATAGTGCGTTTACATCTGGGTTGTGTTTCAGACGTTCCTGCGGTTAGAATTGCATTTGGAACACACATGTTACTTAGTTCTTGAAACACTTCTTTTCTGTAGTCGCCTTTGAAGTTTCAATGTTTCCTTAGTTAGAAAAGACATGTATTCATGTTTTAGTGGAGAAACGCATAGGAACTGTGTTTCAGTGTGTTAGGCGTATTAGGAGAGTGTTTCTTAGTAGATGCTGTTGCAATACGTATTTTAGTTACTTCTGAGAGTCTTGTGTGTGAGAGAAGCTGGAATCACACTCAGAGTGCATAGTTTGATAAGTGCGCATTGACCGCTATGTTGAAATAGCCATTGATAGTGCGTTTACATCTGGGTTGTGTTTCAGACGTTCCTGCGGTTAGAATTGCATTTGGAACACACATGTTACTTAGTTCTTGAAACACTTCTTTTCTGTAGTCGCCTTTGAAGTTTCAATGTTTCCTTAGTTAGAAAAGACATGTATTCATGTTTTAGTGGAGAAACGCATAGGAACTGTGTTTCAGTGTGTTAGGCGTATTAGGAGAGTGTTTCTTAGTAGATGCTGTTGCAATACGTATTTTAGTTACTTCTGAGAGTCTTGTGTGTGAGAGAAGCTGGAATCACACTCAGAGTGCATAGTTTGATAAGTGCGCATTGACCGCTATGTTGAAATAGCCATTGATAGTGCGTTTACATCTGGGTTGTGTTTCAGACGTTCCTGCGGTTAGAATTGCATTTGGAACACACATGTTACTTAGTTCTTGAAACACTTCTTTTCTGTAGTCGCCTTTGAAGTTTCAATGTTTCCTTAGTTAGAAAAGACATGTATTCATGTTTTAGTGGAGAAACGCATAGGAACTGTGTTTCAGTGTGTTAGGCGTATTAGGAGAGTGTTTCTTAGTAGATGCTGTTGCAATACGTATTTTAGTTACTTCTGAGAGTCTTGTGTGTGAGAGAAGCTGGAATCACACTCAGAGTGCATAGTTTGATAAGTGCGCATTGACCGCTATGTTGAAATAGCCATTGATAGTGCGTTTACATCTGGGTTGTGTTTCAGACGTTCCTGCGGTTAGAATTGCATTTGGAACACACATGTTACTTAGTTCTTGAAACACTTCTTTTCTGTAGTCGCCTTTGAAGTTTCAATGTTTCCTTAGTTAGAAAAGACATGTATTCATGTTTTAGTGGAGAAACGCATAGGAACTGTGTTTCAGTGTGTTAGGCGTATTAGGAGAGTGTTTCTTAGTAGATGCTGTTGCAATACGTATTTTAGTTACTTCTGAGAGTCTTGTGTGTGAGAGAAGCTGGAATCACACTCAGAGTGCATAGTTTGATAAGTGCGCATTGACCGCTATGTTGAAATAGCCATTGATAGTGCGTTTACATCTGGGTTGTGTTTCAGACGTTCCTGCGGTTAGAATTGCATTTGGAACACACATGTTACTTAGTTCTTGAAACACTTCTTTTCTGTAGTCGCCTTTGAAGTTTCAATGTTTCCTTAGTTAGAAAAGACATGTATTCATGTTTTAGTGGAGAAACGCATAGGAACTGTGTTTCAGTGTGTTAGGCGTATTAGGAGAGTGTTTCTTAGTAGATGCTGTTGCAATACGTATTTTAGTTACTTCTGAGAGTCTTGTGTGTGAGAGAAGCTGGAATCACACTCAGAGTGCATAGTTTGATAAGTGCGCATTGACCGCTATGTTGAAATAGCCATTGATAGTGCGTTTACATCTGGGTTGTGTTTCAGACGTTCCTGCGGTTAGAATTGCATTTGGAACACACATGTTACTTAGTTCTTGAAACACTTCTTTTCTGTAGTCGCCTTTGAAGTTTCAATGTTTCCTTAGTTAGAAAAGACATGTATTCATGTTTTAGTGGAGAAACGCATAGGAACTGTGTTTCAGTGTGTTAGGCGTATTAGGAGAGTGTTTCTTAGTAGATGCTGTTGCAATACGTATTTTAGTTACTTCTGAGAGTCTTGTGTGTGAGAGAAGCTGGAATCACACTCAGAGTGCATAGTTTGATAAGTGCGCATTGACCGCTATGTTGAAATAGCCATTGATAGTGCGTTTACATCTGGGTTGTGTTTCAGACGTTCCTGCGGTTAGAATTGCATTTGGAACACACATGTTACTTAGTTCTTGAAACACTTCTTTTCTGTAGTCGCCTTTGAAGTTTCAATGTTTCCTTAGTTAGAAAAGACATGTATTCATGTTTTAGTGGAGAAACGCATAGGAACTGTGTTTCAGTGTGTTAGGCGTATTAGGAGAGTGTTTCTTAGTAGATGCTGTTGCAATACGTATTTTAGTTACTTCTGAGAGTCTTGTGTGTGAGAGAAGCTGGAATCACACTCAGAGTGCATAGTTTGATAAGTGCGCATTGACCGCTATGTTGAAATAGCCATTGATAGTGCGTTTACATCTGGGTTGTGTTTCAGACGTTCCTGCGGTTAGAATTGCATTTGGAACACACATGTTACTTAGTTCTTGAAACACTTCTTTTCTGTAGTCGCCTTTGAAGTTTCAATGTTTCCTTAGTTAGAAAAGACATGTATTCATGTTTTAGTGGAGAAACGCATAGGAACTGTGTTTCAGTGTGTTAGGCGTATTAGGAGAGTGTTTCTTAGTAGATGCTGTTGCAATACGTATTTTAGTTACTTCTGAGAGTCTTGTGTGTGAGAGAAGCTGGAATCACACTCAGAGTGCATAGTTTGATAAGTGCGCATTGACCGCTATGTTGAAATAGCCATTGATAGTGCGTTTACATCTGGGTTGTGTTTCAGACGTTCCTGCGGTTAGAATTGCATTTGGAACACACATGTTACTTAGTTCTTGAAACACTTCTTTTCTGTAGTCGCCTTTGAAGTTTCAATGTTTCCTTAGTTAGAAAAGACATGTATTCATGTTTTAGTGGAGAAACGCATAGGAACTGTGTTTCAGTGTGTTAGGCGTATTAGGAGAGTGTTTCTTAGTAGATGCTGTTGCAATACGTATTTTAGTTACTTCTGAGAGTCTTGTGTGTGAGAGAAGCTGGAATCACACTCAGAGTGCATAGTTTGATAAGTGCGCATTGACCGCTATGTTGAAATAGCCATTGATAGTGCGTTTACATCTGGGTTGTGTTTCAGACGTTCCTGCGGTTAGAATTGCATTTGGAACACACATGTTACTTAGTTCTTGAAACACTTCTTTTCTGTAGTCGCCTTTGAAGTTTCAATGTTTCCTTAGTTAGAAAAGACATGTATTCATGTTTTAGTGGAGAAACGCATAGGAACTGTGTTTCAGTGTGTTAGGCGTATTAGGAGAGTGTTTCTTAGTAGATGCTGTTGCAATACGTATTTTAGTTACTTCTGAGAGTCTTGTGTGTGAGAGAAGCTGGAATCACACTCAGAGTGCATAGTTTGATAAGTGCGCATTGACCGCTATGTTGAAATAGCCATTGATAGTGCGTTTACATCTGGGTTGTGTTTCAGACGTTCCTGCGGTTAGAATTGCATTTGGAACACACATGTTACTTAGTTCTTGAAACACTTCTTTTCTGTAGTCGCCTTTGAAGTTTCAATGTTTCCTTAGTTAGAAAAGACATGTATTCATGTTTTAGTGGAGAAACGCATAGGAACTGTGTTTCAGTGTGTTAGGCGTATTAGGAGAGTGTTTCTTAGTAGATGCTGTTGCAATACGTATTTTAGTTACTTCTGAGAGTCTTGTGTGTGAGAGAAGCTGGAATCACACTCAGAGTGCATAGTTTGATAAGTGCGCATTGACCGCTATGTTGAAATAGCCATTGATAGTGCGTTTACATCTGGGTTGTGTTTCAGACGTTCCTGCGGTTAGAATTGCATTTGGAACACACATGTTACTTAGTTCTTGAAACACTTCTTTTCTGTAGTCGCCTTTGAAGTTTCAATGTTTCCTTAGTTAGAAAAGACATGTATTCATGTTTTAGTGGAGAAACGCATAGGAACTGTGTTTCAGTGTGTTAGGCGTATTAGGAGAGTGTTTCTTAGTAGATGCTGTTGCAATACGTATTTTAGTTACTTCTGAGAGTCTTGTGTGTGAGAGAAGCTGGAATCACACTCAGAGTGCATAGTTTGATAAGTGCGCATTGACCGCTATGTTGAAATAGCCATTGATAGTGCGTTTACATCTGGGTTGTGTTTCAGACGTTCCTGCGGTTAGAATTGCATTTGGAACACACATGTTACTTAGTTCTTGAAACACTTCTTTTCTGTAGTCGCCTTTGAAGTTTCAATGTTTCCTTAGTTAGAAAAGACATGTATTCATGTTTTAGTGGAGAAACGCATAGGAACTGTGTTTCAGTGTGTTAGGCGTATTAGGAGAGTGTTTCTTAGTAGATGCTGTTGCAATACGTATTTTAGTTACTTCTGAGAGTCTTGTGTGTGAGAGAAGCTGGAATCACACTCAGAGTGCATAGTTTGATAAGTGCGCATTGACCGCTATGTTGAAATAGCCATTGATAGTGCGTTTACATCTGGGTTGTGTTTCAGACGTTCCTGCGGTTAGAATTGCATTTGGAACACACATGTTACTTAGTTCTTGAAACACTTCTTTTCTGTAGTCGCCTTTGAAGTTTCAATGTTTCCTTAGTTAGAAAAGACATGTATTCATGTTTTAGTGGAGAAACGCATAGGAACTGTGTTTCAGTGTGTTAGGCGTATTAGGAGAGTGTTTCTTAGTAGATGCTGTTGCAATACGTATTTTAGTTACTTCTGAGAGTCTTGTGTGTGAGAGAAGCTGGAATCACACTCAGAGTGCATAGTTTGATAAGTGCGCATTGACCGCTATGTTGAAATAGCCATTGATAGTGCGTTTACATCTGGGTTGTGTTTCAGACGTTCCTGCGGTTAGAATTGCATTTGGAACACACATGTTACTTAGTTCTTGAAACACTTCTTTTCTGTAGTCGCCTTTGAAGTTTCAATGTTTCCTTAGTTAGAAAAGACATGTATTCATGTTTTAGTGGAGAAACGCATAGGAACTGTGTTTCAGTGTGTTAGGCGTATTAGGAGAGTGTTTCTTAGTAGATGCTGTTGCAATACGTATTTTAGTTACTTCTGAGAGTCTTGTGTGTGAGAGAAGCTGGAATCACACTCAGAGTGCATAGTTTGATAAGTGCGCATTGACCGCTATGTTGAAATAGCCATTGATAGTGCGTTTACATCTGGGTTGTGTTTCAGACGTTCCTGCGGTTAGAATTGCATTTGGAACACACATGTTACTTAGTTCTTGAAACACTTCTTTTCTGTAGTCGCCTTTGAAGTTTCAATGTTTCCTTAGTTAGAAAAGACATGTATTCATGTTTTAGTGGAGAAACGCATAGGAACTGTGTTTCAGTGTGTTAGGCGTATTAGGAGAGTGTTTCTTAGTAGATGCTGTTGCAATACGTATTTTAGTTACTTCTGAGAGTCTTGTGTGTGAGAGAAGCTGGAATCACACTCAGAGTGCATAGTTTGATAAGTGCGCATTGACCGCTATGTTGAAATAGCCATTGATAGTGCGTTTACATCTGGGTTGTGTTTCAGACGTTCCTGCGGTTAGAATTGCATTTGGAACACACATGTTACTTAGTTCTTGAAACACTTCTTTTCTGTAGTCGCCTTTGAAGTTTCAATGTTTCCTTAGTTAGAAAAGACATGTATTCATGTTTTAGTGGAGAAACGCATAGGAACTGTGTTTCAGTGTGTTAGGCGTATTAGGAGAGTGTTTCTTAGTAGATGCTGTTGCAATACGTATTTTAGTTACTTCTGAGAGTCTTGTGTGTGAGAGAAGCTGGAATCACACTCAGAGTGCATAGTTTGATAAGTGCGCATTGACCGCTATGTTGAAATAGCCATTGATAGTGCGTTTACATCTGGGTTGTGTTTCAGACGTTCCTGCGGTTAGAATTGCATTTGGAACACACATGTTACTTAGTTCTTGAAACACTTCTTTTCTGTAGTCGCCTTTGAAGTTTCAATGTTTCCTTAGTTAGAAAAGACATGTATTCATGTTTTAGTGGAGAAACGCATAGGAACTGTGTTTCAGTGTGTTAGGCGTATTAGGAGAGTGTTTCTTAGTAGATGCTGTTGCAATACGTATTTTAGTTACTTCTGAGAGTCTTGTGTGTGAGAGAAGCTGGAATCACACTCAGAGTGCATAGTTTGATAAGTGCGCATTGACCGCTATGTTGAAATAGCCATTGATAGTGCGTTTACATCTGGGTTGTGTTTCAGACGTTCCTGCGGTTAGAATTGCATTTGGAACACACATGTTACTTAGTTCTTGAAACACTTCTTTTCTGTAGTCGCCTTTGAAGTTTCAATGTTTCCTTAGTTAGAAAAGACATGTATTCATGTTTTAGTGGAGAAACGCATAGGAACTGTGTTTCAGTGTGTTAGGCGTATTAGGAGAGTGTTTCTTAGTAGATGCTGTTGCAATACGTATTTTAGTTACTTCTGAGAGTCTTGTGTGTGAGAGAAGCTGGAATCACACTCAGAGTGCATAGTTTGATAAGTGCGCATTGACCGCTATGTTGAAATAGCCATTGATAGTGCGTTTACATCTGGGTTGTGTTTCAGACGTTCCTGCGGTTAGAATTGCATTTGGAACACACATGTTACTTAGTTCTTGAAACACTTCTTTTCTGTAGTCGCCTTTGAAGTTTCAATGTTTCCTTAGTTAGAAAAGACATGTATTCATGTTTTAGTGGAGAAACGCATAGGAACTGTGTTTCAGTGTGTTAGGCGTATTAGGAGAGTGTTTCTTAGTAGATGCTGTTGCAATACGTATTTTAGTTACTTCTGAGAGTCTTGTGTGTGAGAGAAGCTGGAATCACACTCAGAGTGCATAGTTTGATAAGTGCGCATTGACCGCTATGTTGAAATAGCCATTGATAGTGCGTTTACATCTGGGTTGTGTTTCAGACGTTCCTGCGGTTAGAATTGCATTTGGAACACACATGTTACTTAGTTCTTGAAACACTTCTTTTCTGTAGTCGCCTTTGAAGTTTCAATGTTTCCTTAGTTAGAAAAGACATGTATTCATGTTTTAGTGGAGAAACGCATAGGAACTGTGTTTCAGTGTGTTAGGCGTATTAGGAGAGTGTTTCTTAGTAGATGCTGTTGCAATACGTATTTTAGTTACTTCTGAGAGTCTTGTGTGTGAGAGAAGCTGGAATCACACTCAGAGTGCATAGTTTGATAAGTGCGCATTGACCGCTATGTTGAAATAGCCATTGATAGTGCGTTTACATCTGGGTTGTGTTTCAGACGTTCCTGCGGTTAGAATTGCATTTGGAACACACATGTTACTTAGTTCTTGAAACACTTCTTTTCTGTAGTCGCCTTTGAAGTTTCAATGTTTCCTTAGTTAGAAAAGACATGTATTCATGTTTTAGTGGAGAAACGCATAGGAACTGTGTTTCAGTGTGTTAGGCGTATTAGGAGAGTGTTTCTTAGTAGATGCTGTTGCAATACGTATTTTAGTTACTTCTGAGAGTCTTGTGTGTGAGAGAAGCTGGAATCACACTCAGAGTGCATAGTTTGATAAGTGCGCATTGACCGCTATGTTGAAATAGCCATTGATAGTGCGTTTACATCTGGGTTGTGTTTCAGACGTTCCTGCGGTTAGAATTGCATTTGGAACACACATGTTACTTAGTTCTTGAAACACTTCTTTTCTGTAGTCGCCTTTGAAGTTTCAATGTTTCCTTAGTTAGAAAAGACATGTATTCATGTTTTAGTGGAGAAACGCATAGGAACTGTGTTTCAGTGTGTTAGGCGTATTAGGAGAGTGTTTCTTAGTAGATGCTGTTGCAATACGTATTTTAGTTACTTCTGAGAGTCTTGTGTGTGAGAGAAGCTGGAATCACACTCAGAGTGCATAGTTTGATAAGTGCGCATTGACCGCTATGTTGAAATAGCCATTGATAGTGCGTTTACATCTGGGTTGTGTTTCAGACGTTCCTGCGGTTAGAATTGCATTTGGAACACACATGTTACTTAGTTCTTGAAACACTTCTTTTCTGTAGTCGCCTTTGAAGTTTCAATGTTTCCTTAGTTAGAAAAGACATGTATTCATGTTTTAGTGGAGAAACGCATAGGAACTGTGTTTCAGTGTGTTAGGCGTATTAGGAGAGTGTTTCTTAGTAGATGCTGTTGCAATACGTATTTTAGTTACTTCTGAGAGTCTTGTGTGTGAGAGAAGCTGGAATCACACTCAGAGTGCATAGTTTGATAAGTGCGCATTGACCGCTATGTTGAAATAGCCATTGATAGTGCGTTTACATCTGGGTTGTGTTTCAGACGTTCCTGCGGTTAGAATTGCATTTGGAACACACATGTTACTTAGTTCTTGAAACACTTCTTTTCTGTAGTCGCCTTTGAAGTTTCAATGTTTCCTTAGTTAGAAAAGACATGTATTCATGTTTTAGTGGAGAAACGCATAGGAACTGTGTTTCAGTGTGTTAGGCGTATTAGGAGAGTGTTTCTTAGTAGATGCTGTTGCAATACGTATTTTAGTTACTTCTGAGAGTCTTGTGTGTGAGAGAAGCTGGAATCACACTCAGAGTGCATAGTTTGATAAGTGCGCATTGACCGCTATGTTGAAATAGCCATTGATAGTGCGTTTACATCTGGGTTGTGTTTCAGACGTTCCTGCGGTTAGAATTGCATTTGGAACACACATGTTACTTAGTTCTTGAAACACTTCTTTTCTGTAGTCGCCTTTGAAGTTTCAATGTTTCCTTAGTTAGAAAAGACATGTATTCATGTTTTAGTGGAGAAACGCATAGGAACTGTGTTTCAGTGTGTTAGGCGTATTAGGAGAGTGTTTCTTAGTAGATGCTGTTGCAATACGTATTTTAGTTACTTCTGAGAGTCTTGTGTGTGAGAGAAGCTGGAATCACACTCAGAGTGCATAGTTTGATAAGTGCGCATTGACCGCTATGTTGAAATAGCCATTGATAGTGCGTTTACATCTGGGTTGTGTTTCAGACGTTCCTGCGGTTAGAATTGCATTTGGAACACACATGTTACTTAGTTCTTGAAACACTTCTTTTCTGTAGTCGCCTTTGAAGTTTCAATGTTTCCTTAGTTAGAAAAGACATGTATTCATGTTTTAGTGGAGAAACGCATAGGAACTGTGTTTCAGTGTGTTAGGCGTATTAGGAGAGTGTTTCTTAGTAGATGCTGTTGCAATACGTATTTTAGTTACTTCTGAGAGTCTTGTGTGTGAGAGAAGCTGGAATCACACTCAGAGTGCATAGTTTGATAAGTGCGCATTGACCGCTATGTTGAAATAGCCATTGATAGTGCGTTTACATCTGGGTTGTGTTTCAGACGTTCCTGCGGTTAGAATTGCATTTGGAACACACATGTTACTTAGTTCTTGAAACACTTCTTTTCTGTAGTCGCCTTTGAAGTTTCAATGTTTCCTTAGTTAGAAAAGACATGTATTCATGTTTTAGTGGAGAAACGCATAGGAACTGTGTTTCAGTGTGTTAGGCGTATTAGGAGAGTGTTTCTTAGTAGATGCTGTTGCAATACGTATTTTAGTTACTTCTGAGAGTCTTGTGTGTGAGAGAAGCTGGAATCACACTCAGAGTGCATAGTTTGATAAGTGCGCATTGACCGCTATGTTGAAATAGCCATTGATAGTGCGTTTACATCTGGGTTGTGTTTCAGACGTTCCTGCGGTTAGAATTGCATTTGGAACACACATGTTACTTAGTTCTTGAAACACTTCTTTTCTGTAGTCGCCTTTGAAGTTTCAATGTTTCCTTAGTTAGAAAAGACATGTATTCATGTTTTAGTGGAGAAACGCATAGGAACTGTGTTTCAGTGTGTTAGGCGTATTAGGAGAGTGTTTCTTAGTAGATGCTGTTGCAATACGTATTTTAGTTACTTCTGAGAGTCTTGTGTGTGAGAGAAGCTGGAATCACACTCAGAGTGCATAGTTTGATAAGTGCGCATTGACCGCTATGTTGAAATAGCCATTGATAGTGCGTTTACATCTGGGTTGTGTTTCAGACGTTCCTGCGGTTAGAATTGCATTTGGAACACACATGTTACTTAGTTCTTGAAACACTTCTTTTCTGTAGTCGCCTTTGAAGTTTCAATGTTTCCTTAGTTAGAAAAGACATGTATTCATGTTTTAGTGGAGAAACGCATAGGAACTGTGTTTCAGTGTGTTAGGCGTATTAGGAGAGTGTTTCTTAGTAGATGCTGTTGCAATACGTATTTTAGTTACTTCTGAGAGTCTTGTGTGTGAGAGAAGCTGGAATCACACTCAGAGTGCATAGTTTGATAAGTGCGCATTGACCGCTATGTTGAAATAGCCATTGATAGTGCGTTTACATCTGGGTTGTGTTTCAGACGTTCCTGCGGTTAGAATTGCATTTGGAACACACATGTTACTTAGTTCTTGAAACACTTCTTTTCTGTAGTCGCCTTTGAAGTTTCAATGTTTCCTTAGTTAGAAAAGACATGTATTCATGTTTTAGTGGAGAAACGCATAGGAACTGTGTTTCAGTGTGTTAGGCGTATTAGGAGAGTGTTTCTTAGTAGATGCTGTTGCAATACGTATTTTAGTTACTTCTGAGAGTCTTGTGTGTGAGAGAAGCTGGAATCACACTCAGAGTGCATAGTTTGATAAGTGCGCATTGACCGCTATGTTGAAATAGCCATTGATAGTGCGTTTACATCTGGGTTGTGTTTCAGACGTTCCTGCGGTTAGAATTGCATTTGGAACACACATGTTACTTAGTTCTTGAAACACTTCTTTTCTGTAGTCGCCTTTGAAGTTTCAATGTTTCCTTAGTTAGAAAAGACATGTATTCATGTTTTAGTGGAGAAACGCATAGGAACTGTGTTTCAGTGTGTTAGGCGTATTAGGAGAGTGTTTCTTAGTAGATGCTGTTGCAATACGTATTTTAGTTACTTCTGAGAGTCTTGTGTGTGAGAGAAGCTGGAATCACACTCAGAGTGCATAGTTTGATAAGTGCGCATTGACCGCTATGTTGAAATAGCCATTGATAGTGCGTTTACATCTGGGTTGTGTTTCAGACGTTCCTGCGGTTAGAATTGCATTTGGAACACACATGTTACTTAGTTCTTGAAACACTTCTTTTCTGTAGTCGCCTTTGAAGTTTCAATGTTTCCTTAGTTAGAAAAGACATGTATTCATGTTTTAGTGGAGAAACGCATAGGAACTGTGTTTCAGTGTGTTAGGCGTATTAGGAGAGTGTTTCTTAGTAGATGCTGTTGCAATACGTATTTTAGTTACTTCTGAGAGTCTTGTGTGTGAGAGAAGCTGGAATCACACTCAGAGTGCATAGTTTGATAAGTGCGCATTGACCGCTATGTTGAAATAGCCATTGATAGTGCGTTTACATCTGGGTTGTGTTTCAGACGTTCCTGCGGTTAGAATTGCATTTGGAACACACATGTTACTTAGTTCTTGAAACACTTCTTTTCTGTAGTCGCCTTTGAAGTTTCAATGTTTCCTTAGTTAGAAAAGACATGTATTCATGTTTTAGTGGAGAAACGCATAGGAACTGTGTTTCAGTGTGTTAGGCGTATTAGGAGAGTGTTTCTTAGTAGATGCTGTTGCAATACGTATTTTAGTTACTTCTGAGAGTCTTGTGTGTGAGAGAAGCTGGAATCACACTCAGAGTGCATAGTTTGATAAGTGCGCATTGACCGCTATGTTGAAATAGCCATTGATAGTGCGTTTACATCTGGGTTGTGTTTCAGACGTTCCTGCGGTTAGAATTGCATTTGGAACACACATGTTACTTAGTTCTTGAAACACTTCTTTTCTGTAGTCGCCTTTGAAGTTTCAATGTTTCCTTAGTTAGAAAAGACATGTATTCATGTTTTAGTGGAGAAACGCATAGGAACTGTGTTTCAGTGTGTTAGGCGTATTAGGAGAGTGTTTCTTAGTAGATGCTGTTGCAATACGTATTTTAGTTACTTCTGAGAGTCTTGTGTGTGAGAGAAGCTGGAATCACACTCAGAGTGCATAGTTTGATAAGTGCGCATTGACCGCTATGTTGAAATAGCCATTGATAGTGCGTTTACATCTGGGTTGTGTTTCAGACGTTCCTGCGGTTAGAATTGCATTTGGAACACACATGTTACTTAGTTCTTGAAACACTTCTTTTCTGTAGTCGCCTTTGAAGTTTCAATGTTTCCTTAGTTAGAAAAGACATGTATTCATGTTTTAGTGGAGAAACGCATAGGAACTGTGTTTCAGTGTGTTAGGCGTATTAGGAGAGTGTTTCTTAGTAGATGCTGTTGCAATACGTATTTTAGTTACTTCTGAGAGTCTTGTGTGTGAGAGAAGCTGGAATCACACTCAGAGTGCATAGTTTGATAAGTGCGCATTGACCGCTATGTTGAAATAGCCATTGATAGTGCGTTTACATCTGGGTTGTGTTTCAGACGTTCCTGCGGTTAGAATTGCATTTGGAACACACATGTTACTTAGTTCTTGAAACACTTCTTTTCTGTAGTCGCCTTTGAAGTTTCAATGTTTCCTTAGTTAGAAAAGACATGTATTCATGTTTTAGTGGAGAAACGCATAGGAACTGTGTTTCAGTGTGTTAGGCGTATTAGGAGAGTGTTTCTTAGTAGATGCTGTTGCAATACGTATTTTAGTTACTTCTGAGAGTCTTGTGTGTGAGAGAAGCTGGAATCACACTCAGAGTGCATAGTTTGATAAGTGCGCATTGACCGCTATGTTGAAATAGCCATTGATAGTGCGTTTACATCTGGGTTGTGTTTCAGACGTTCCTGCGGTTAGAATTGCATTTGGAACACACATGTTACTTAGTTCTTGAAACACTTCTTT
This sequence comes from Cricetomys ansorgei, assembly GCA_026225945.1. NCBI lineage: Eukaryota > Metazoa > Chordata > Mammalia > Rodentia > Nesomyidae > Cricetomys > Cricetomys ansorgei. The sequence continues at coordinate 81,970 of JAMJFZ010000331.1, read as the reverse complement.
TCTGTAGTCGCCTTTGAAGTTTCAATGTTTCCTTAGTTAGAAAAGACATGTATTCATGTTTTAGTGGAGAAACGCATAGGAACTGTGTTTCAGTGTGTTAGGCGTATTAGGAGAGTGTTTCTTAGTAGATGCTGTTGCAATACGTATTTTAGTTACTTCTGAGAGTCTTGTGTGTGAGAGAAGCTGGAATCACACTCAGAGTGCATAGTTTGATAAGTGCGCATTGACCGCTATGTTGAAATAGCCATTGATAGTGTGTTTACATCTGGGTTGTGTTTCAGACGTTCCTGCGGTTAGAATTGCATTTGGAACACACATGTTACTTAGTTCTTGAAACACTTCTTTTCTGTAGTCGCCTTTGAAGTTTCAATGTTTCCTTAGTTAGAAAAGACATGTATTCATGTTTTAGTGGAGAAACGCATAGGAACTGTGTTTCAGTGTGTTAGGCGTATTAGGAGAGTGTTTCTTAGTAGATGCTGTTGCAATACGTATTTTAGTTACTTCTGAGAGTCTTGTGTGTGAGAGAAGCTGGAATCACACTCAGAGTGCATAGTTTGATAAGTGCGCATTGACCGCTATGTTGAAATAGCCATTGATAGTGCGTTTACATCTGGGTTGTGTTTCAGACGTTCCTGCGGTTAGAATTGCATTTGGAACACACATGTTACTTAGTTCTTGAAACACTTCTTTTCTGTAGTCGCCTTTGAAGTTTCAATGTTTCCTTAGTTAGAAAAGACATGTATTCATGTTTTAGTGGAGAAACGCATAGGAACTGTGTTTCAGTGTGTTAGGCGTATTAGGAGAGTGTTTCTTAGTAGATGCTGTTGCAATACGTATTTTAGTTACTTCTGAGAGTCTTGTGTGTGAGAGAAGCTGGAATCACACTCAGAGTGCATAGTTTGATAAGTGCGCATTGACCGCTATGTTGAAATAGCCATTGATAGTGCGTTTACATCTGTGTTGTGTTTCAGACGTTCCTGCGGTTAGAATTGCATTTGGAACACACATGTTACTTAGTTCTTGAAACACTTCTTTTCTGTAGTCGCCTTTGAAGTTTCAATGTTTCCTTAGTTAGAAAAGACATGTATTCATGTTTTAGTGGAGAAACGCATAGGAACTGTGTTTCAGTGTGTTAGGCGTATTAGGAGAGTGTTTCTTAGTAGATGCTGTTGCAATACGTATTTTAGTTACTTCTGAGAGTCTTGTGTGTGAGAGAAGCTGGAATCACACTCAGAGTGCATAGTTTGATAAGTGCGCATTGACCGCTATGTTGAAATAGCCATTGATAGTGCGTTTACATCTGGGTTGTGTTTCAGACGTTCCTGCGGTTAGAATTGCATTTGGAACACACATGTTACTTAGTTCTTGAAACACTTCTTTTCTGTAGTCGCCTTTGAAGTTTCAATGTTTCCTTAGTTAGAAAAGACATGTATTCATGTTTTAGTGGAGAAACGCATAGGAACTGTGTTTCAGTGTGTTAGGCGTATTAGGAGAGTGTTTCTTAGTAGATGCTGTTGCAATACGTATTTTAGTTACTTCTGAGAGTCTTGTGTGTGAGAGAAGCTGGAATCACACTCAGAGTGCATAGTTTGATAAGTGCGCATTGACCGCTATGTTGAAATAGCCATTGATAGTGCGTTTACATCTGGGTTGTGTTTCAGACGTTCCTGCGGTTAGAATTGCATTTGGAACACACATGTTACTTAGTTCTTGAAACACTTCTTTTCTGTAGTCGCCTTTGAAGTTTCAATGTTTCCTTAGTTAGAAAAGACATGTATTCATGTTTTAGTGGAGAAACGCATAGGAACTGTGTTTCAGTGTGTTAGGCGTATTAGGAGAGTGTTTCTTAGTAGATGCTGTTGCAATACGTATTTTAGTTACTTCTGAGAGTCTTGTGTGTGAGAGAAGCTGGAATCACACTCAGAGTGCATAGTTTGATAAGTGCGCATTGACCGCTATGTTGAAATAGCCATTGATAGTGCGTTTACATCTGGGTTGTGTTTCAGACGTTCCTGCGGTTAGAATTGCATTTGGAACACACATGTTACTTAGTTCTTGAAACACTTCTTTTCTGTAGTCGCCTTTGAAGTTTCAATGTTTCCTTAGTTAGAAAAGACATGTATTCATGTTTTAGTGGAGAAACGCATAGGAACTGTGTTTCAGTGTGTTAGGCGTATTAGGAGAGTGTTTCTTAGTAGATGCTGTTGCAATACGTATTTTAGTTACTTCTGAGAGTCTTGTGTGTGAGAGAAGCTGGAATCACACTCAGAGTGCATAGTTTGATAAGTGCGCATTGACCGCTATGTTGAAATAGCCATTGATAGTGCGTTTACATCTGGGTTGTGTTTCAGACGTTCCTGCGGTTAGAATTGCATTTGGAACACACATGTTACTTAGTTCTTGAAACACTTCTTTTCTGTAGTCGCCTTTGAAGTTTCAATGTTTCCTTAGTTAGAAAAGACATGTATTCATGTTTTAGTGGAGAAACGCATAGGAACTGTGTTTCAGTGTGTTAGGCGTATTAGGAGAGTGTTTCTTAGTAGATGCTGTTGCAATACGTATTTTAGTTACTTCTGAGAGTCTTGTGTGTGAGAGAAGCTGGAATCACACTCAGAGTGCATAGTTTGATAAGTGCGCATTGACCGCTATGTTGAAATAGCCATTGATAGTGCGTTTACATCTGGTTGTGTTTCAGACGTTCCTGCGGTTAGAATTGCATTTGGAACACACATGTTACTTAGTTCTTGAAACACTTCTTTTCTGTAGTCGCCTTTGAAGTTTCAATGTTTCCTTAGTTAGAAAAGACATGTATTCATGTTTTAGTGGAGAAACGCATAGGAACTGTGTTTCAATGTGTTAGGCGTATTAGGAGAGTGTTTCTTAGTAGATGCTGTTGCAATACGTATTTTAGTTACTTCTGAGAGTCTTGTGTGTGAGAGAAGCTGGAATCACACTCAGAGTGCATAGTTTGATAAGTGCGCATTGACCGCTATGTTGAAATAGCCATTGATAGTGCGTTTACATCTGGGTTGTGTTTCAGACGTTCCTGCGGTTAGAATTGCATTTGGAACACACATGTTACTTAGTTCTTGAAACACTTCTTTTCTGTAGTCGCCTTTGAAGTTTCAATGTTTCCTTAGTTAGAAAAGACATGTATTCATGTTTTAGTGGAGAAACGCATAGGAACTGTGTTTCAGTGTGTTAGGCGTATTAGGAGAGTGTTTCTTAGTAGATGCTGTTGCAATACGTATTTTAGTTACTTCTGAGAGTCTTGTGTGTGAGAGAAGCTGGAATCACACTCAGAGTGCATAGTTTGATAAGTGCGCATTGACCGCTATGTTGAAATAGCCATTGATAGTGCGTTTACATCTGGGTTGTGTTTCAGACGTTCCTGCGGTTAGAATTGCATTTGGAACACACATGTTACTTAGTTCTTGAAACACTTCTTTTCTGTAGTCGCCTTTGAAGTTTCAATGTTTCCTTAGTTAGAAAAGACATGTATTCATGTTTTAGTGGAGAAACGCATAGGAACTGTGTTTCAGTGTGTTAGGCGTATTAGGAGAGTGTTTCTTAGTAGATGCTGTTGCAATACGTATTTTAGTTACTTCTGAGAGTCTTGTGTGTGAGAGAAGCTGGAATCACACTCAGAGTGCATAGTTTGATAAGTGCGCATTGACCGCTATGTTGAAATAGCCATTGATAGTGCGTTTACATCTGGGTTGTGTTTCAGACGTTCCTGCGGTTAGAATTGCATTTGGAACACACATGTTACTTAGTTCTTGAAACACTTCTTTTCTGTAGTCGCCTTTGAAGTTTCAATGTTTCCTTAGTTAGAAAAGACATGTATTCATGTTTTAGTGGAGAAACGCATAGGAACTGTGTTTCAGTGTGTTAGGCGTATTAGGAGAGTGTTTCTTAGTAGATGCTGTTGCAATACGTATTTTAGTTACTTCTGAGAGTCTTGTGTGTGAGAGAAGCTGGAATCACACTCAGAGTGCATAGTTTGATAAGTGCGCATTGACCGCTATGTTGAAATAGCCATTGATAGTGCGTTTACATCTGGGTTGTGTTTCAGACGTTCCTGCGGTTAGAATTGCATTTGGAACACACATGTTACTTAGTTCTTGAAACACTTCTTTTCTGTAGTCGCCTTTGAAGTTTCAATGTTTCCTTAGTTAGAAAAGACATGTATTCATGTTTTAGTGGAGAAACGCATAGGAACTGTGTTTCAGTGTGTTAGGCGTATTAGGAGAGTGTTTCTTAGTAGATGCTGTTGCAATACGTATTTTAGTTACTTCTGAGAGTCTTGTGTGTGAGAGAAGCTGGAATCACACTCAGAGTGCATAGTTTGATAAGTGCGCATTGACCGCTATGTTGAAATAGCCATTGATAGTGCGTTTACATCTGGGTTGTGTTTCAGACGTTCCTGCGGTTAGAATTGCATTTGGAACACACATGTTACTTAGTTCTTGAAACACTTCTTTTCTGTAGTCGCCTTTGAAGTTTCAATGTTTCCTTAGTTAGAAAAGACATGTATTCATGTTTTAGTGGAGAAACGCATAGGAACTGTGTTTCAGTGTGTTAGGCGTATTAGGAGAGTGTTTCTTAGTAGATGCTGTTGCAATACGTATTTTAGTTACTTCTGAGAGTCTTGTGTGTGAGAGAAGCTGGAATCACACTCAGAGTGCATAGTTTGATAAGTGCGCATTGACCGCTATGTTGAAATAGCCATTGATAGTGCGTTTACATCTGGGTGTTGTGTTTCAGACGTTCCTGCGGTTAGAATTGCATTTGGAACACACATGTTACTTAGTTCTTGAAACACTTCTTTTCTGTAGTCGCCTTTGAAGTTTCAATGTTTCCTTAGTTAGAAAAGACATGTATTCATGTTTTAGTGGAGAAACGCATAGGAACTGTGTTTCAGTGTGTTAGGCGTATTAGGAGAGTGTTTCTTAGTAGATGCTGTTGCAATACGTATTTTAGTTACTTCTGAGAGTCTTGTGTGTGAGAGAAGCTGGAATCACACTCAGAGTGCATAGTTTGATAAGTGCGCATTGACCGCTATGTTGAAATAGCCATTGATAGTGTGTTTACATCTGGTTGTGTTTCAGACGTTCCTGCGGTTAGAATTGCATTTGGAACACACATGTTACTTAGTTCTTGAAACACTTCTTTTCTGTAGTCGCCTTTGAAGTTTCAATGTTTCCTTAGTTAGAAAAGACATGTATTCATGTTTTAGTGGAGAAACGCATAGGAACTGTGTTTCAGTGTGTTAGGCGTATTAGGAGAGTGTTTCTTAGTAGATGCTGTTGCAATACGTATTTTAGTTACTTCTGAGAGTCTTGTGTGTGAGAGAAGCTGGAATCACACTCAGAGTGCATAGTTTGATAAGTGCGCATTGACCGCTATGTTGAAATAGCCATTGATAGTGCGTTTACATCTGGGTTGTGTTTCAGACGTTCCTGCGGTTAGAATTGCATTTGGAACACACATGTTACTTAGTTCTTGAAACACTTCTTTTCTGTAGTCGCCTTTGAAGTTTCAATGTTTCCTTAGTTAGAAAAGACATGTATTCATGTTTTAGTGGAGAAACGCATAGGAACTGTGTTTCAATGTGTTAGGCGTATTAGGAGAGTGTTTCTTAGTAGATGCTGTTGCAATACGTATTTTAGTTACTTCTGAGAGTCTTGTGTGTGAGAGAAGCTGGAATCACACTCAGAGTGCATAGTTTGATAAGTGCGCATTGACCGCTATGTTGAAATAGCCATTGATAGTGCGTTTACATCTGGGTTGTGTTTCAGACGTTCCTGCGGTTAGAATTGCATTTGGAACACACATGTTACTTAGTTCTTGAAACACTTCTTTTCTGTAGTCGCCTTTGAAGTTTCAATGTTTCCTTAGTTAGAAAAGACATGTATTCATGTTTTAGTGGAGAAACGCATAGGAACTGTGTTTCAGTGTGTTAGGCGTATTAGGAGAGTGTTTCTTAGTAGATGCTGTTGCAATACGTATTTTAGTTACTTCTGAGAGTCTTGTGTGTGAGAGAAGCTGGAATCACACTCAGAGTGCATAGTTTGATAAGTGCGCATTGACCGCTATGTTGAAATAGCCATTGATAGTGCGTTTACATCTGGGTTGTGTTTCAGACGTTCCTGCGGTTAGAATTGCATTTGGAACACACATGTTACTTAGTTCTTGAAACACTTCTTTTCTGTAGTCGCCTTTGAAGTTTCAATGTTTCCTTAGTTAGAAAAGACATGTATTCATGTTTTAGTGGAGAAACGCATAGGAACTGTGTTTCAGTGTGTTAGGCGTATTAGGAGAGTGTTTCTTAGTAGATGCTGTTGCAATACGTATTTTAGTTACTTCTGAGAGTCTTGTGTGTGAGAGAAGCTGGAATCACACTCAGAGTGCATAGTTTGATAAGTGCGCATTGACCGCTATGTTGAAATAGCCATTGATAGTGCGTTTACATCTGGTTGTGTTTCAGACGTTCCTGCGGTTAGAATTGCATTTGGAACACACATGTTACTTAGTTCTTGAAACACTTCTTTTCTGTAGTCGCCTTTGAAGTTTCAATGTTTCCTTAGTTAGAAAAGACATGTATTCATGTTTTAGTGGAGAAACGCATAGGAACTGTGTTTCAGTGTGTTAGGCGTATTAGGAGAGTGTTTCTTAGTAGATGCTGTTGCAATACGTATTTTAGTTACTTCTGAGAGTCTTGTGTGTGAGAGAAGCTGGAATCACACTCAGAGTGCATAGTTTGATAAGTGCGCATTGACCGCTATGTTGAAATAGCCATTGATAGTGCGTTTACATCTGGGTTGTGTTTCAGACGTTCCTGCGGTTAGAATTGCATTTGGAACACACATGTTACTTAGTTCTTGAAACACTTCTTTTCTGTAGTCGCCTTTGAAGTTTCAATGTTTCCTTAGTTAGAAAAGACATGTATTCATGTTTTAGTGGAGAAACGCATAGGAACTGTGTTTCAGTGTGTTAGGCGTATTAGGAGAGTGTTTCTTAGTAGATGCTGTTGCAATACGTATTTTAGTTACTTCTGAGAGTCTTGTGTGTGAGAGAAGCTGGAATCACACTCAGAGTGCATAGTTTGATAAGTGCGCATTGACCGCTATGTTGAAATAGCCATTGATAGTGCGTTTACATCTGGGTTGTGTTTCAGACGTTCCTGCGGTTAGAATTGCATTTGGAACACACATGTTACTTAGTTCTTGAAACACTTCTTTTCTGTAGTCGCCTTTGAAGTTTCAATGTTTCCTTAGTTAGAAAAGACATGTATTCATGTTTTAGTGGAGAAACGCATAGGAACTGTGTTTCAGTGTGTTAGGCGTATTAGGAGAGTGTTTCTTAGTAGATGCTGTTGCAATACGTATTTTAGTTACTTCTGAGAGTCTTGTGTGTGAGAGAAGCTGGAATCACACTCAGAGTGCATAGTTTGATAAGTGCGCATTGACCGCTATGTTGAAATAGCCATTGATAGTGCGTTTACATCTGGGTTGTGTTTCAGACGTTCCTGCGGTTAGAATTGCATTTGGAACACACATGTTACTTAGTTCTTGAAACACTTCTTTTCTGTAGTCGCCTTTGAAGTTTCAATGTTTCCTTAGTTAGAAAAGACATGTATTCATGTTTTAGTGGAGAAACGCATAGGAACTGTGTTTCAGTGTGTTAGGCGTATTAGGAGAGTGTTTCTTAGTAGATGCTGTTGCAATACGTATTTTAGTTACTTCTGAGAGTCTTGTGTGTGAGAGAAGCTGGAATCACACTCAGAGTGCATAGTTTGATAAGTGCGCATTGACCGCTATGTTGAAATAGCCATTGATAGTGCGTTTACATCTGGGTTGTGTTTCAGACGTTCCTGCGGTTAGAATTGCATTTGGAACACACATGTTACTTAGTTCTTGAAACACTTCTTTTCTGTAGTCGCCTTTGAAGTTTCAATGTTTCCTTAGTTAGAAAAGACATGTATTCATGTTTTAGTGGAGAAACGCATAGGAACTGTGTTTCAGTGTGTTAGGCGTATTAGGAGAGTGTTTCTTAGTAGATGCTGTTGCAATACGTATTTTAGTTACTTCTGAGAGTCTTGTGTGTGAGAGAAGCTGGAATCACACTCAGAGTGCATAGTTTGATAAGTGCGCATTGACCGCTATGTTGAAATAGCCATTGATAGTGCGTTTACATCTGGTTGTGTTTCAGACGTTCCTGCGGTTAGAATTGCATTTGGAACACACATGTTACTTAGTTCTTGAAACACTTCTTTTCTGTAGTCGCCTTTGAAGTTTCAATGTTTCCTTAGTTAGAAAAGACATGTATTCATGTTTTAGTGGAGAAACGCATAGGAACTGTGTTTCAGTGTGTTAGGCGTATTAGGAGAGTGTTTCTTAGTAGATGCTGTTGCAATACGTATTTTAGTTACTTCTGAGAGTCTTGTGTGTGAGAGAAGCTGGAATCACACTCAGAGTGCATAGTTTGATAAGTGCGCATTGACCGCTATGTTGAAATAGCCATTGATAGTGCGTTTACATCTGGGTTGTGTTTCAGACGTTCCTGCGGTTAGAATTGCATTTGGAACACACATGTTACTTAGTTCTTGAAACACTTCTTTTCTGTAGTCGCCTTTGAAGTTTCAATGTTTCCTTAGTTAGAAAAGACATGTATTCATGTTTTAGTGGAGAAACGCATAGGAACTGTGTTTCAGTGTGTTAGGCGTATTAGGAGAGTGTTTCTTAGTAGATGCTGTTGCAATACGTATTTTAGTTACTTCTGAGAGTCTTGTGTGTGAGAGAAGCTGGAATCACACTCAGAGTGCATAGTTTGATAAGTGCGCATTGACCGCTATGTTGAAATAGCCATTGATAGTGTGTTTACATCTGGGTTGTGTTTCAGACGTTCCTGCGGTTAGAATTGCATTTGGAACACACATGTTACTTAGTTCTTGAAACACTTCTTTTCTGTAGTCGCCTTTGAAGTTTCAATGTTTCCTTAGTTAGAAAAGACATGTATTCATGTTTTAGTGGAGAAACGCATAGGAACTGTGTTTCAATGTGTTAGGCGTATTAGGAGAGTGTTTCTTAGTAGATGCTGTTGCAATACGTATTTTAGTTACTTCTGAGAGTCTTGTGTGTGAGAGAAGCTGGAATCACACTCAGAGTGCATAGTTTGATAAGTGCGCATTGACCGCTATGTTGAAATAGCCATTGATAGTGTGTTTACATCTGTGTTGTGTTTCAGACGTTCCTGCGGTTAGAATTGCATTTGGAACACACATGTTACTTAGTTCTTGAAACACTTCTTTTCTGTAGTCGCCTTTGAAGTTTCAATGTTTCCTTAGTTAGAAAAGACATGTATTCATGTTTTAGTGGAGAAACGCATAGGAACTGTGTTTCAATGTGTTAGGCGTATTAGGAGAGTGTTTCTTAGTAGATGCTGTTGCAATACGTATTTTAGTTACTTCTGAGAGTCTTGTGTGTGAGAGAAGCTGGAATCACACTCAGAGTGCATAGTTTGATAAGTGCGCATTGACCGCTATGTTGAAATAGCCATTGATAGTGTGTTTACATCTGTGTTGTGTTTCAGACGTTCCTGCGGTTAGAATTGCATTTGGAACACACATGTTACTTAGTTCTTGAAACACTTCTTTTCTGTAGTCGCCTTTGAAGTTTCAATGTTTCCTTAGTTAGAAAAGACATGTATTCATGTTTTAGTGGAGAAACGCATAGGAACTGTGTTTCAGTGTGTTAGGCGTATTAGGAGAGTGTTTCTTAGTAGATGCTGTTGCAATACGTATTTTAGTTACTTCTGAGAGTCTTGTGTGTGAGAGAAGCTGGAATCACACTCAGAGTGCATAGTTTGATAAGTGCGCATTGACCGCTATGTTGAAATAGCCATTGATAGTGTGTTTACATCTGTGTTGTGTTTCAGACGTTCCTGCGGTTAGAATTGCATTTGGAACACACATGTTACTTAGTTCTTGAAACACTTCTTTTCTGTAGTCGCCTTTGAAGTTTCAATGTTTCCTTAGTTAGAAAAGACATGTATTCATGTTTTAGTGGAGAAACGCATAGGAACTGTGTTTCAATGTGTTAGGCGTATTAGGAGAGTGTTTCTTAGTAGATGCTGTTGCAATACGTATTTTAGTTACTTCTGAGAGTCTTGTGTGTGAGAGAAGCTGGAATCACACTCAGAGTGCATAGTTTGATAAGTGCGCATTGACCGCTATGTTGAAATAGCCATTGATAGTGTGTTTACATCTGTGTTGTGTTTCAGACGTTCCTGCGGTTAGAATTGCATTTGGAACACACATGTTACTTAGTTCTTGAAACACTTCTTTTCTGTAGTCGCCTTTGAAGTTTCAATGTTTCCTTAGTTAGAAAAGACATGTATTCATGTTTTAGTGGAGAAACGCATAGGAACTGTGTTTCAATGTGTTAGGCGTATTAGGAGAGTGTTTCTTAGTAGATGCTGTTGCAATACGTATTTTAGTTACTTCTGAGAGTCTTGTGTGTGAGAGAAGCTGGAATCACACTCAGAGTGCATAGTTTGATAAGTGCGCATTGACCGCTATGTTGAAATAGCCATTGATAGTGTGTTTACATCTGTGTTGTGTTTCAGACGTTCCTGCGGTTAGAATTGCATTTGGAACACACATGTTACTTAGTTCTTGAAACACTTCTTTTCTGTAGTCGCCTTTGAAGTTTCAATGTTTCCTTAGTTAGAAAAGACATGTATTCATGTTTTAGTGGAGAAACGCATAGGAACTGTGTTTCAGTGTGTTAGGCGTATTAGGAGAGTGTTTCTTAGTAGATGCTGTTGCAATACGTATTTTAGTTACTTCTGAGAGTCTTGTGTGTGAGAGAAGCTGGAATCACACTCAGAGTGCATAGTTTGATAAGTGCGCATTGACCGCTATGTTGAAATAGCCATTGATAGTGTGTTTACATCTGTGTTGTGTTTCAGACGTTCCTGCGGTTAGAATTGCATTTGGAACACACATGTTACTTAGTTCTTGAAACACTTCTTTTCTGTAGTCGCCTTTGAAGTTTCAATGTTTCCTTAGTTAGAAAAGACATGTATTCATGTTTTAGTGGAGAAACGCATAGGAACTGTGTTTCAATGTGTTAGGCGTATTAGGAGAGTGTTTCTTAGTAGATGCTGTTGCAATACGTATTTTAGTTACTTCTGAGAGTCTTGTGTGTGAGAGAAGCTGGAATCACACTCAGAGTGCATAGTTTGATAAGTGCGCATTGACCGCTATGTTGAAATAGCCATTGATAGTGTGTTTACATCTGTGTTGTGTTTCAGACGTTCCTGCGGTTAGAATTGCATTTGGAACACACATGTTACTTAGTTCTTGAAACACTTCTTTTCTGTAGTCGCCTTTGAAGTTTCAATGTTTCCTTAGTTAGAAAAGACATGTATTCATGTTTTAGTGGAGAAACGCATAGGAACTGTGTTTCAATGTGTTAGGCGTATTAGGAGAGTGTTTCTTAGTAGATGCTGTTGCAATACGTATTTTAGTTACTTCTGAGAGTCTTGTGTGTGAGAGAAGCTGGAATCACACTCAGAGTGCATAGTTTGATAAGTGCGCATTGACCGCTATGTTGAAATAGCCATTGATAGTGTGTTTACATCTGTGTTGTGTTTCAGACGTTCCTGCGGTTAGAATTGCATTTGGAACACACATGTTACTTAGTTCTTGAAACACTTCTTTTCTGTAGTCGCCTTTGAAGTTTCCTTGTTTCCTTAGTTAGAAAAGACATGTATTCATGTTTTAGTGGAGAAACGCATAGGAACTGTGTTTCAATGTGTTAGGCGTATTAGGAGAGTGTTTCTTAGTAGATGCTGTTGCAATACGTATTTTAGTTACTTCTGAGAGTCTTGTGTGTGAGAGAAGCTGGAATCACACTCAGAGTGCATAGTTTGATAAGTGCGCATTGACCACTATGTTGAAATAGCCATTGATAGTGTGTTTACATCTGTGTTGTGTTTCAGACGTTCCTGCGGTTAGAATTGCATTTGGAACACACATGTTACTTAGTTCTTGAAACACTTCTTTTCTGTAGTCGCCTTTGAAGTTTCAATGTTTCCTTAGTTAGAAAAGACATGTATTCATGTTTTAGTGGAGAAACGCATAGGAACTGTGTTTCAATGTGTTAGGCGTATTAGGAGAGTGTTTCTTAGTAGATGCTGTTGCAATACGTATTTTAGTTACTTCTGAGAGTCTTGTGTGTGAGAGAAGCTGGAATCACACTCAGAGTGCATAGTTTGATAAGTGCGCATTGACCGCTATGTTGAAATAGCCATTGATAGTGTGTTTACATCTGTGTTGTGTTTCAGACGTTCCTGCGGTTAGAATTGCATTTGGAACACACATGTTACTTAGTTCTTGAAACACTTCTTTTCTGTAGTCGCCTTTGAAGTTTCCTTGTTTCCTTAGTTAGAAAAGACATGTATTCATGTTTTAGTGGAGAAACGCATAGGAACTGTGTTTCAATGTGTTAGGCGTATTAGGAGAGTGTTTCTTAGTAGATGCTGTTGCAATACGTATTTTAGTTACTTCTGAGAGTCTTGTGTGTGAGAGAAGCTGGAATCACACTCAGAGTGCATAGTTTGATAAGTGCGCATTGACCGCTATGTTGAAATAGCCATTGATAGTGTGTTTACATCTGTGTTGTGTTTCAGACGTTCCTGCGGTTAGAATTGCATTTGGAACACACATGTTACTTAGTTCTTGAAACACTTCTTTTCTGTAGTCGCCTTTGAAGTTTCCTTGTTTCCTTAGTTAGAAAAGACATGTATTCATGTTTTAGTGGAGAAACGCATAGGAACTGTGTTTCAATGTGTTAGGCGTATTAGGAGAGTGTTTCTTAGTAGATGCTGTTGCAATACGTATTTTAGTTACTTCTGAGAGTCTTGTGTGTGAGAGAAGCTGGAATCACACTCAGAGTGCATAGTTTGATAAGTGCGCATTGACCGCTATGTTGAAATAGCCATTGATAGTGTGTTTACATCTGGTTGTGTTTCAGACGTTCCTGCGGTTAGAATTGCATTTGGAACACACATGTTACTTAGTTCTTGAAACACTTCTTTTCTGTAGTCGCCTTTGAAGTTTCAATGTTTCCTTAGTTAGAAAAGACATGTATTCATGTTTTAGTGGAGAAACGCATAGGAACTGTGTTTCAATGTGTTAGGCGTATTAGGAGAGTGTTTCTTAGTAGATGCTGTTGCAATACGTATTTTAGTTACTTCTGAGAGTCTTGTGTGTGAGAGAAGCTGGAATCACACTCAGAGTGCATAGTTTGATAAGTGCGCATTGACCGCTATGTTGAAATAGCCATTGATAGTGTGTTTACATCTGTGTTGTGTTTCAGACGTTCCTGCGGTTAGAATTGCATTTGGAACACACATGTTACTTAGTTCTTGAAACACTTCTTTTCTGTAGTCGCCTTTGAAGTTTCCTTGTTTCCTTAGTTAGAAAAGACATGTATTCATGTTTTAGTGGAGAAACGCATAGGAACTGTGTTTCAATGTGTTAGGCGTATTAGGAGAGTGTTTCTTAGTAGATGCTGTTGCAATACGTATTTTAGTTACTTCTGAGAGTCTTGTGTGTGAGAGAAGCTGGAATCACACTCAGAGTGCATAGTTTGATAAGTGCGCATTGACCGCTATGTTGAAATAGCCATTGATAGTGTGTTTACATCTGTGTTGTGTTTCAGACGTTCCTGCGGTTAGAATTGCATTTGGAACACACATGTTACTTAGTTCTTGAAACACTTCTTTTCTGTAGTCGCCTTTGAAGTTTCAATGTTTCCTTAGTTAGAAAAGACATGTATTCATGTTTTAGTGGAGAAACGCATAGGAACTGTGTTTCAATGTGTTAGGCGTATTAGGAGAGTGTTTCTTAGTAGATGCTGTTGCAATACGTATTTTAGTTACTTCTGAGAGTCTTGTGTGTGAGAGAAGCTGGAATCACACTCAGAGTGCATAGTTTGATAAGTGCGCATTGACCGCTATGTTGAAATAGCCATTGATAGTGTGTTTACATCTGTGTTGTGTTTCAGACGTTCCTGCGGTTAGAATTGCATTTGGAACACACATGTTACTTAGTTCTTGAAACACTTCTTTTCTGTAGTCGCCTTTGAAGTTTCAATGTTTCCTTAGTTAGAAAAGACATGTATTCATGTTTTAGTGGAGAAACGCATAGGAACTGTGTTTCAATGTGTTAGGCGTATTAGGAGAGTGTTTCTTAGTAGATGCTGTTGCAATACGTATTTTAGTTACTTCTGAGAGTCTTGTGTGTGAGAGAAGCTGGAATCACACTCAGAGTGCATAGTTTGATAAGTGCGCATTGACCGCTATGTTGAAATAGCCATTGATAGTGTGTTTACATCTGTGTTGTGTTTCAGACGTTCCTGCGGTTAGAATTGCATTTGGAACACACATGTTACTTAGTTCTTGAAACACTTCTTTTCTGTAGTCGCCTTTGAAGTTTCAATGTTTCCTTAGTTAGAAAAGACATGTATTCATGTTTTAGTGGAGAAACGCATAGGAACTGTGTTTCAATGTGTTAGGCGTATTAGGAGAGTGTTTCTTAGTAGATGCTGTTGCAATACGTATTTTAGTTACTTCTGAGAGTCTTGTGTGTGAGAGAAGCTGGAATCACACTCAGAGTGCATAGTTTGATAAGTGCGCATTGACCGCTATGTTGAAATAGCCATTGATAGTGTGTTTACATCTGTGTTGTGTTTCAGACGTTCCTGCGGTTAGAATTGCATTTGGAACACACATGTTACTTAGTTCTTGAAACACTTCTTTTCTGTAGTCGCCTTTGAAGTTTCAATGTTTCCTTAGTTAGAAAAGACATGTATTCATGTTTTAGTGGAGAAACGCATAGGAACTGTGTTTCAATGTGTTAGGCGTATTAGGAGAGTGTTTCTTAGTAGATGCTGTTGCAATACGTATTTTAGTTACTTCTGAGAGTCTTGTGTGTGAGAGAAGCTGGAATCACACTCAGAGTGCATAGTTTGATAAGTGCGCATTGACCGCTATGTTGAAATAGCCATTGATAGTGTGTTTACATCTGGTTGTGTTTCAGACGTTCCTGCGGTTAGAATTGCATTTGGAACACACATGTTACTTAGTTCTTGAAACACTTCTTTTCTGTAGTCGCCTTTGAAGTTTCAATGTTTCCTTAGTTAGAAAAGACATGTATTCATGTTTTAGTGGAGAAACGCATAGGAACTGTGTTTCAATGTGTTAGGCGTATTAGGAGAGTGTTTCTTAGTAGATGCTGTTGCAATACGTATTTTAGTTACTTCTGAGAGTCTTGTGTGTGAGAGAAGCTGGAATCACACTCAGAGTGCATAGTTTGATAAGTGCGCATTGACCGCTATGTTGAAATAGCCATTGATAGTGTGTTTACATCTGTGTTGTGTTTCAGACGTTCCTGCGGTTAGAATTGCATTTGGAACACACATGTTACTTAGTTCTTGAAACACTTCTTTTCTGTAGTCGCCTTTGAAGTTTCAATGTTTCCTTAGTTAGAAAAGACATGTATTCATGTTTTAGTGGAGAAACGCATAGGAACTGTGTTTCAATGTGTTAGGCGTATTAGGAGAGTGTTTCTTAGTAGATGCTGTTGCAATACGTATTTTAGTTACTTCTGAGAGTCTTGTGTGTGAGAGAAGCTGGAATCACACTCAGAGTGCATAGTTTGATAAGTGCGCATTGACCGCTATGTTGAAATAGCCATTGATAGTGTGTTTACATCTGGTTGTGTTTCAGACGTTCCTGCGGTTAGAATTGCATTTGGAACACACATGTTACTTAGTTCTTGAAACACTTCTTTTCTGTAGTCGCCTTTGAAGTTTCAATGTTTCCTTAGTTAGAAAAGACATGTATTCATGTTTTAGTGGAGAAACGCATAGGAACTGTGTTTCAATGTGTTAGGCGTATTAGGAGAGTGTTTCTTAGTAGATGCTGTTGCAATACGTATTTTAGTTACTTCTGAGAGTCTTGTGTGTGAGAGAAGCTGGAATCACACTCAGAGTGCATAGTTTGATAAGTGCGCATTGACCGCTATGTTGAAATAGCCATTGATAGTGTGTTTACATCTGGTTGTGTTTCAGACGTTCCTGCGGTTAGAATTGCATTTGGAACACACATGTTACTTAGTTCTTGAAACACTTCTTTTCTGTAGTCGCCTTTGAAGTTTCAATGTTTCCTTAGTTAGAAAAGACATGTATTCATGTTTTAGTGGAGAAACGCATAGGAACTGTGTTTCAATGTGTTAGGCGTATTAGGAGAGTGTTTCTTAGTAGATGCTGTTGCAATACGTATTTTAGTTACTTCTGAGAGTCTTGTGTGTGAGAGAAGCTGGAATCACACTCAGAGTGCATAGTTTGATAAGTGCGCATTGACCGCTATGTTGAAATAGCCATTGATAGTGTGTTTACATCTGTGTTGTGTTTCAGACGTTCCTGCGGTTAGAATTGCATTTGGAACACACATGTTACTTAGTTCTTGAAACACTTCTTTTCTGTAGTCGCCTTTGAAGTTTCAATGTTTCCTTAGTTAGAAAAGACATGTATTCATGTTTTAGTGGAGAAACGCATAGGAACTGTGTTTCAATGTGTTAGGCGTATTAGGAGAGTGTTTCTTAGTAGATGCTGTTGCAATACGTATTTTAGTTACTTCTGAGAGTCTTGTGTGTGAGAGAAGCTGGAATCACACTCAGAGTGCATAGTTTGATAAGTGCGCATTGACCGCTATGTTGAAATAGCCATTGATAGTGTGTTTACATCTGTGTTGTGTTTCAGACGTTCCTGCGGTTAGAATTGCATTTGGAACACACATGTTACTTAGTTCTTGAAACACTTCTTTTCTGTAGTCGCCTTTGAAGTTTCAATGTTTCCTTAGTTAGAAAAGACATGTATTCATGTTTTAGTGGAGAAACGCATAGGAACTGTGTTTCAATGTGTTAGGCGTATTAGGAGAGTGTTTCTTAGTAGATGCTGTTGCAATACGTATTTTAGTTACTTCTGAGAGTCTTGTGTGTGAGAGAAGCTGGAATCACACTCAGAGTGCATAGTTTGATAAGTGCGCATTGACCGCTATGTTGAAATAGCCATTGATAGTGTGTTTACATCTGGGTTGTGTTTCAGACGTTCCTGCGGTTAGAATTGCATTTGGAACACACATGTTACTTAGTTCTTGAAACACTTCTTTTCTGTAGTCGCCTTTGAAGTTTCAATGTTTCCTTAGTTAGAAAAGACATGTATTCATGTTTTAGTGGAGAAACGCATAGGAACTGTGTTTCAATGTGTTAGGCGTATTAGGAGAGTGTTTCTTAGTAGATGCTGTTGCAATACGTATTTTAGTTACTTCTGAGAGTCTTGTGTGTGAGAGAAGCTGGAATCACACTCAGAGTGCATAGTTTGATAAGTGCGCATTGACCGCTATGTTGAAATAGCCATTGATAGTGTGTTTACATCTGTGTTGTGTTTCAGACGTTCCTGCGGTTAGAATTGCATTTGGAACACACATGTTACTTAGTTCTTGAAACACTTCTTTTCTGTAGTCGCCTTTGAAGTTTCAATGTTTCCTTAGTTAGAAAAGACATGTATTCATGTTTTAGTGGAGAAACGCATAGGAACTGTGTTTCAATGTGTTAGGCGTATTAGGAGAGTGTTTCTTAGTAGATGCTGTTGCAATACGTATTTTAGTTACTTCTGAGAGTCTTGTGTGTGAGAGAAGCTGGAATCACACTCAGAGTGCATAGTTTGATAAGTGCGCATTGACCGCTATGTTGAAATAGCCATTGATAGTGTGTTTACATCTGTGTTGTGTTTCAGACGTTCCTGCGGTTAGAATTGCATTTGGAACACACATGTTACTTAGTTCTTGAAACACTTCTTTTCTGTAGTCGCCTTTGAAGTTTCAATGTTTCCTTAGTTAGAAAAGACATGTATTCATGTTTTAGTGGAGAAACGCATAGGAACTGTGTTTCAATGTGTTAGGCGTATTAGGAGAGTGTTTCTTAGTAGATGCTGTTGCAATACGTATTTTAGTTACTTCTGAGAGTCTTGTGTGTGAGAGAAGCTGGAATCACACTCAGAGTGCATAGTTTGATAAGTGCGCATTGACCGCTATGTTGAAATAGCCATTGATAGTGTGTTTACATCTGTGTTGTGTTTCAGACGTTCCTGCGGTTAGAATTGCATTTGGAACACACATGTTACTTAGTTCTTGAAACACTTCTTTTCTGTAGTCGCCTTTGAAGTTTCAATGTTTCCTTAGTTAGAAAAGACATGTATTCATGTTTTAGTGGAGAAACGCATAGGAACTGTGTTTCAATGTGTTAGGCGTATTAGGAGAGTGTTTCTTAGTAGATGCTGTTGCAATACGTATTTTAGTTACTTCTGAGAGTCTTGTGTGTGAGAGAAGCTGGAATCACACTCAGAGTGCATAGTTTGATAAGTGCGCATTGACCGCTATGTTGAAATAGCCATTGATAGTGTGTTTACATCTGTGTTGTGTTTCAGACGTTCCTGCGGTTAGAATTGCATTTGGAACACACATGTTACTTAGTTCTTGAAACACTTCTTTTCTGTAGTCGCCTTTGAAGTTTCAATGTTTCCTTAGTTAGAAAAGACATGTATTCATGTTTTAGTGGAGAAACGCATAGGAACTGTGTTTCAATGTGTTAGGCGTATTAGGAGAGTGTTTCTTAGTAGATGCTGTTGCAATACGTATTTTAGTTACTTCTGAGAGTCTTGTGTGTGAGAGAAGCTGGAATCACACTCAGAGTGCATAGTTTGATAAGTGCGCATTGACCGCTATGTTGAAATAGCCATTGATAGTGTGTTTACATCTGTGTTGTGTTTCAGACGTTCCTGCGGTTAGAATTGCATTTGGAACACACATGTTACTTAGTTCTTGAAACACTTCTTTTCTGTAGTCGCCTTTGAAGTTTCAATGTTTCCTTAGTTAGAAAAGACATGTATTCATGTTTTAGTGGAGAAACGCATAGGAACTGTGTTTCAATGTGTTAGGCGTATTAGGAGAGTGTTTCTTAGTAGATGCTGTTGCAATACGTATTTTAGTTACTTCTGAGAGTCTTGTGTGTGAGAGAAGCTGGAATCACACTCAGAGTGCATAGTTTGATAAGTGCGCATTGACCGCTATGTTGAAATAGCCATTGATAGTGTGTTTACATCTGTGTTGTGTTTCAGACGTTCCTGCGGTTAGAATTGCATTTGGAACACACATGTTACTTAGTTCTTGAAACACTTCTTTTCTGTAGTCGCCTTTGAAGTTTCAATGTTTCCTTAGTTAGAAAAGACATGTATTCATGTTTTAGTGGAGAAACGCATAGGAACTGTGTTTCAATGTGTTAGGCGTATTAGGAGAGTGTTTCTTAGTAGATGCTGTTGCAATACGTATTTTAGTTACTTCTGAGAGTCTTGTGTGTGAGAGAAGCTGGAATCACACTCAGAGTGCATAGTTTGATAAGTGCGCATTGACCGCTATGTTGAAATAGCCATTGATAGTGTGTTTACATCTGTGTTGTGTTTCAGACGTTCCTGCGGTTAGAATTGCATTTGGAACACACATGTTACTTAGTTCTTGAAACACTTCTTTTCTGTAGTCGCCTTTGAAGTTTCAATGTTTCCTTAGTTAGAAAAGACATGTATTCATGTTTTAGTGGAGAAACGCATAGGAACTGTGTTTCAATGTGTTAGGCGTATTAGGAGAGTGTTTCTTAGTAGATGCTGTTGCAATACGTATTTTAGTTACTTCTGAGAGTCTTGTGTGTGAGAGAAGCTGGAATCACACTCAGAGTGCATAGTTTGATAAGTGCGCATTGACCGCTATGTTGAAATAGCCATTGATAGTGTGTTTACATCTGTGTTGTGTTTCAGACGTTCCTGCGGTTAGAATTGCATTTGGAACACACATGTTACTTAGTTCTTGAAACACTTCTTTTCTGTAGTCGCCTTTGAAGTTTCCTTGTTTCCTTAGTTAGAAAAGACATGTATTCATGTTTTAGTGGAGAAACGCATAGGAACTGTGTTTCAATGTGTTAGGCGTATTAGGAGAGTGTTTCTTAGTAGATGCTGTTGCAATACGTATTTTAGTTACTTCTGAGAGTCTTGTGTGTGAGAGAAGCTGGAATCACACTCAGAGTGCATAGTTTGATAAGTGCGCATTGACCGCTATGTTGAAATAGCCATTGATAGTGTGTTTACATCTGTGTTGTGTTTCAGACGTTCCTGCGGTTAGAATTGCATTTGGAACACACATGTTACTTAGTTCTTGAAACACTTCTTTTCTGTAGTCGCCTTTGAAGTTTCAATGTTTCCTTAGTTAGAAAAGACATGTATTCATGTTTTAGTGGAGAAACGCATAGGAACTGTGTTTCAATGTGTTAGGCGTATTAGGAGAGTGTTTCTTAGTAGATGCTGTTGCAATACGTATTTTAGTTACTTCTGAGAGTCTTGTGTGTGAGAGAAGCTGGAATCACACTCAGAGTGCATAGTTTGATAAGTGCGCATTGACCGCTATGTTGAAATAGCCATTGATAGTGTGTTTACATCTGTGTTGTGTTTCAGACGTTCCTGCGGTTAGAATTGCATTTGGAACACACATGTTACTTAGTTCTTGAAACACTTCTTTTCTGTAGTCGCCTTTGAAGTTTCCTTGTTTCCTTAGTTAGAAAAGACATGTATTCATGTTTTAGTGGAGAAACGCATAGGAACTGTGTTTCAATGTGTTAGGCGTATTAGGAGAGTGTTTCTTAGTAGATGCTGTTGCAATACGTATTTTAGTTACTTCTGAGAGTCTTGTGTGTGAGAGAAGCTGGAATCACACTCAGAGTGCATAGTTTGATAAGTGCGCATTGACCACTATGTTGAAATAGCCATTGATAGTGTTTTACATCTGTGTTGTGTTTCAGACGTTCCTGCGGTTAGAATTGCATTTGGAACACACATGTTACTTAGTTCTTGAAACACTTCTTTTCTGTAGTCGCCTTTGAAGTTTCCTTGTT
The DNA here is from genome assembly GCA_026225945.1 of Cricetomys ansorgei. Lineage (NCBI taxonomy): Eukaryota > Metazoa > Chordata > Mammalia > Rodentia > Nesomyidae > Cricetomys > Cricetomys ansorgei. The sequence goes on along the minus strand of JAMJFZ010000331.1, from coordinate 60,903 downwards.
TCCTTAGTTAGAAAAGACATGTATTCATGTTTTAGTGGAGAAACGCATAGGAACTGTGTTTCAATGTGTTAGGCGTATTAGGAGAGTGTTTCTTAGTAGATGCTGTTGCAATACGTATTTTAGTTACTTCTGAGAGTCTTGTGTGTGAGAGAAGCTGGAATCACACTCAGAGTGCATAGTTTGATAAGTGCGCATTGACCGCTATGTTGAAATAGCCATTGATAGTGTGTTTACATCTGTGTTGTGTTTCAGACGTTCCTGCGGTTAGAATTGCATTTGGAACACACATGTTACTTAGTTCTTGAAACACTTCTTTTCTGTAGTCGCCTTTGAAGTTTCCTTGTTTCCTTAGTTAGAAAAGACATGTATTCATGTTTTAGTGGAGAAACGCATAGGAACTGTGTTTCAATGTGTTAGGCGTATTAGGAGAGTGTTTCTTAGTAGATGCTGTTGCAATACGTATTTTAGTTACTTCTGAGAGTCTTGTGTGTGAGAGAAGCTGGAATCACACTCAGAGTGCATAGTTTGATAAGTGCGCATTGACCACTATGTTGAAATAGCCATTGATAGTGTGTTTACATCTGTGTTGTGTTTCAGACGTTCCTGCGGTTAGAATTGCATTTGGAACACACATGTTACTTAGTTCTTGAAACACTTCTTTTCTGTAGTCGCCTTTGAAGTTTCCTTGTTTCCTTAGTTAGAAAAGACATGTATTCATGTTTTAGTGGAGAAACGCATAGGAACTGTGTTTCAATGTGTTAGGCGTATTAGGAGAGTGTTTCTTAGTAGATGCTGTTGCAATACGTATTTTAGTTACTTCTGAGAGTCTTGTGTGTGAGAGAAGCTGGAATCACACTCAGAGTGCATAGTTTGATAAGTGCGCATTGACCACTATGTTGAAATAGCCATTGATAGTGTGTTTACATCTGTGTTGTGTTTCAGACGTTCCTGCGGTTAGAATTGCATTTGGAACACACATGTTACTTAGTTCTTGAAACACTTCTTTTCTGTAGTCGCCTTTGAAGTTTCCTTGTTTCCTTAGTTAGAAAAGACATGTATTCATGTTTTAGTGGAGAAACGCATAGGAACTGTGTTTCAATGTGTTAGGCGTATTAGGAGAGTGTTTCTTAGTAGATGCTGTTGCAATACGTATTTTAGTTACTTCTGAGAGTCTTGTGTGTGAGAGAAGCTGGAATCACACTCAGAGTGCATAGTTTGATAAGTGCGCATTGACCACTATGTTGAAATAGCCATTGATAGTGTGTTTACATCTGTGTTGTGTTTCAGACGTTCCTGCGGTTAGAATTGCATTTGGAACACACATGTTACTTAGTTCTTGAAACACTTCTTTTCTGTAGTCGCCTTTGAAGTTTCCTTGTTTCCTTAGTTAGAAAAGACATGTATTCATGTTTTAGTGGAGAAACGCATAGGAACTGTGTTTCAATGTGTTAGGCGTATTAGGAGAGTGTTTCTTAGTAGATGCTGTTGCAATACGTATTTTAGTTACTTCTGAGAGTCTTGTGTGTGAGAGAAGCTGGAATCACACTCAGAGTGCATAGTTTGATAAGTGCGCATTGACCACTATGTTGAAATAGCCATTGATAGTGTGTTTACATCTGTGTTGTGTTTCAGACGTTCCTGCGGTTAGAATTGCATTTGGAACACACATGTTACTTAGTTCTTGAAACACTTCTTTTCTGTAGTCGCCTTTGAAGTTTCCTTGTTTCCTTAGTTAGAAAAGACATGTATTCATGTTTTAGTGGAGAAACGCATAGGAACTGTGTTTCAATGTGTTAGGCGTATTAGGAGAGTGTTTCTTAGTAGATGCTGTTGCAATACGTATTTTAGTTACTTCTGAGAGTCTTGTGTGTGAGAGAAGCTGGAATCACACTCAGAGTGCATAGTTTGATAAGTGCGCATTGACCACTATGTTGAAATAGCCATTGATAGTGTGTTTACATCTGTGTTGTGTTTCAGACGTTCCTGCGGTTAGAATTGCATTTGGAACACACATGTTACTTAGTTCTTGAAACACTTCTTTTCTGTAGTCGCCTTTGAAGTTTCCTGTTTCCTTAGTTAGAAAAGACATGTATTCATGTTTTAGTGGAGAAACGCATAGGAACTGTGTTTCAATGTGTTAGGCGTATTAGGAGAGTGTTTCTTAGTAGATGCTGTTGCAATACGTATTTTAGTTACTTCTGAGAGTCTTGTGTGTGAGAGAAGCTGGAATCACACTCAGAGTGCATAGTTTGATAAGTGCGCATTGACCACTATGTTGAAATAGCCATTGATAGTGTGTTTACATCTGTGTTGTGTTTCAGACGTTCCTGCGGTTAGAATTGCATTTGGAACACACATGTTACTTAGTTCTTGAAACACTTCTTTTCTGTAGTCGCCTTTGAAGTTTCCTTGTTTCCTTAGTTAGAAAAGACATGTATTCATGTTTTAGTGGAGAAACGCATAGGAACTGTGTTTCAATGTGTTAGGCGTATTAGGAGAGTGTTTCTTAGTAGATGCTGTTGCAATACGTATTTTAGTTACTTCTGAGAGTCTTGTGTGTGAGAGAAGCTGGAATCACACTCAGAGTGCATAGTTTGATAAGTGCGCATTGACCACTATGTTGAAATAGCCATTGATAGTGTGTTTACATCTGTGTTGTGTTTCAGACGTTCCTGCGGTTAGAATTGCATTTGGAACACACATGTTACTTAGTTCTTGAAACACTTCTTTTCTGTAGTCGCCTTTGAAGTTTCCTTGTTTCCTTAGTTAGAAAAGACATGTATTCATGTTTTAGTGGAGAAACGCATAGGAACTGTGTTTCAATGTGTTAGGCGTATTAGGAGAGTGTTTCTTAGTAGATGCTGTTGCAATACGTATTTTAGTTACTTCTGAGAGTCTTGTGTGTGAGAGAAGCTGGAATCACACTCAGAGTGCATAGTTTGATAAGTGCGCATTGACCACTATGTTGAAATAGCCATTGATAGTGTGTTTACATCTGTGTTGTGTTTCAGACGTTCCTGCGGTTAGAATTGCATTTGGAACACACATGTTACTTAGTTCTTGAAACACTTCTTTTCTGTAGTCGCCTTTGAAGTTTCCTTGTTTCCTTAGTTAGAAAAGACATGTATTCATGTTTTAGTGGAGAAACGCATAGGAACTGTGTTTCAATGTGTTAGGCGTATTAGGAGAGTGTTTCTTAGTAGATGCTGTTGCAATACGTATTTTAGTTACTTCTGAGAGTCTTGTGTGTGAGAGAAGCTGGAATCACACTCAGAGTGCATAGTTTGATAAGTGCGCATTGACCGCTATGTTGAAATAGCCATTGATAGTGTGTTTACATCTGTGTTGTGTTTCAGACGTTCCTGCGGTTAGAATTGCATTTGGAACACACATGTTACTTAGTTCTTGAAACACTTCTTTTCTGTAGTCGCCTTTGAAGTTTCCTTGTTTCCTTAGTTAGAAAAGACATGTATTCATGTTTTAGTGGAGAAACGCATAGGAACTGTGTTTCAATGTGTTAGGCGTATTAGGAGAGTGTTTCTTAGTAGATGCTGTTGCAATACGTATTTTAGTTACTTCTGAGAGTCTTGTGTGTGAGAGAAGCTGGAATCACACTCAGAGTGCATAGTTTGATAAGTGCGCATTGACCACTATGTTGAAATAGCCATTGATAGTGTGTTTACATCTGTGTTGTGTTTCAGACGTTCCTGCGGTTAGAATTGCATTTGGAACACACATGTTACTTAGTTCTTGAAACACTTCTTTTCTGTAGTCGCCTTTGAAGTTTCCTTGTTTCCTTAGTTAGAAAAGACATGTATTCATGTTTTAGTGGAGAAACGCATAGGAACTGTGTTTCAATGTGTTAGGCGTATTAGGAGAGTGTTTCTTAGTAGATGCTGTTGCAATACGTATTTTAGTTACTTCTGAGAGTCTTGTGTGTGAGAGAAGCTGGAATCACACTCAGAGTGCATAGTTTGATAAGTGCGCATTGACCACTATGTTGAAATAGCCATTGATAGTGTGTTTACATCTGTGTTGTGTTTCAGACGTTCCTGCGGTTAGAATTGCATTTGGAACACACATGTTACTTAGTTCTTGAAACACTTCTTTTCTGTAGTCGCCTTTGAAGTTTCCTTGTTTCCTTAGTTAGAAAAGACATGTATTCATGTTTTAGTGGAGAAACGCATAGGAACTGTGTTTCAATGTGTTAGGCGTATTAGGAGAGTGTTTCTTAGTAGATGCTGTTGCAATACGTATTTTAGTTACTTCTGAGAGTCTTGTGTGTGAGAGAAGCTGGAATCACACTCAGAGTGCATAGTTTGATAAGTGCGCATTGACCACTATGTTGAAATAGCCATTGATAGTGTGTTTACATCTGTGTTGTGTTTCAGACGTTCCTGCGGTTAGAATTGCATTTGGAACACACATGTTACTTAGTTCTTGAAACACTTCTTTTCTGTAGTCGCCTTTGAAGTTTCCTTGTTTCCTTAGTTAGAAAAGACATGTATTCATGTTTTAGTGGAGAAACGCATAGGAACTGTGTTTCAATGTGTTAGGCGTATTAGGAGAGTGTTTCTTAGTAGATGCTGTTGCAATACGTATTTTAGTTACTTCTGAGAGTCTTGTGTGTGAGAGAAGCTGGAATCACACTCAGAGTGCATAGTTTGATAAGTGCGCATTGACCACTATGTTGAAATAGCCATTGATAGTGTGTTTACATCTGTGTTGTGTTTCAGACGTTCCTGCGGTTAGAATTGCATTTGGAACACACATGTTACTTAGTTCTTGAAACACTTCTTTTCTGTAGTCGCCTTTGAAGTTTCCTTGTTTCCTTAGTTAGAAAAGACATGTATTCATGTTTTAGTGGAGAAACGCATAGGAACTGTGTTTCAATGTGTTAGGCGTATTAGGAGAGTGTTTCTTAGTAGATGCTGTTGCAATACGTATTTTAGTTACTTCTGAGAGTCTTGTGTGTGAGAGAAGCTGGAATCACACTCAGAGTGCATAGTTTGATAAGTGCGCATTGACCGCTATGTTGAAATAGCCATTGATAGTGTGTTTACATCTGTGTTGTGTTTCAGACGTTCCTGCGGTTAGAATTGCATTTGGAACACACATGTTACTTAGTTCTTGAAACACTTCTTTTCTGTAGTCGCCTTTGAAGTTTCAATGTTTCCTTAGTTAGAAAAGACATGTATTCATGTTTTAGTGGAGAAACGCATAGGAACTGTGTTTCAGTGTGTTAGGCGTATTAGGAGAGTGTTTCTTAGTAGATGCTGTTGCAATACGTATTTTAGTTACTTCTGAGAGTCTTGTGTGTGAGAGAAGCTGGAATCACACTCAGAGTGCATAGTTTGATAAGTGCGCATTGACCGCTATGTTGAAATAGCCATTGATAGTGTGTTTACATCTGGGTTGTGTTTCAGACGTTCCTGCGGTTAGAATTGCATTTGGAACACACATGTTACTTAGTTCTTGAAACACTTCTTTTCTGTAGTCGCCTTTGAAGTTTCAATGTTTCCTTAGTTAGAAAAGACATGTATTCATGTTTTAGTGGAGAAACGCATAGGAACTGTGTTTCAATGTGTTAGGCGTATTAGGAGAGTGTTTCTTAGTAGATGCTGTTGCAATACGTATTTTAGTTACTTCTGAGAGTCTTGTGTGTGAGAGAAGCTGGAATCACACTCAGAGTGCATAGTTTGATAAGTGCGCATTGACCGCTATGTTGAAATAGCCATTGATAGTGTGTTTACATCTGTGTTGTGTTTCAGACGTTCCTGCGGTTAGAATTGCATTTGGAACACACATGTTACTTAGTTCTTGAAACACTTCTTTTCTGTAGTCGCCTTTGAAGTTTCAATGTTTCCTTAGTTAGAAAAGACATGTATTCATGTTTTAGTGGAGAAACGCATAGGAACTGTGTTTCAATGTGTTAGGCGTATTAGGAGAGTGTTTCTTAGTAGATGCTGTTGCAATACGTATTTTAGTTACTTCTGAGAGTCTTGTGTGTGAGAGAAGCTGGAATCACACTCAGAGTGCATAGTTTGATAAGTGCGCATTGACCGCTATGTTGAAATAGCCATTGATAGTGTGTTTACATCTGGGTTGTGTTTCAGACGTTCCTGCGGTTAGAATTGCATTTGGAACACACATGTTACTTAGTTCTTGAAACACTTCTTTTCTGTAGTCGCCTTTGAAGTTTCAATGTTTCCTTAGTTAGAAAAGACATGTATTCATGTTTTAGTGGAGAAACGCATAGGAACTGTGTTTCAATGTGTTAGGCGTATTAGGAGAGTGTTTCTTAGTAGATGCTGTTGCAATACGTATTTTAGTTACTTCTGAGAGTCTTGTGTGTGAGAGAAGCTGGAATCACACTCAGAGTGCATAGTTTGATAAGTGCGCATTGACCGCTATGTTGAAATAGCCATTGATAGTGTGTTTACATCTGTGTTGTGTTTCAGACGTTCCTGCGGTTAGAATTGCATTTGGAACACACATGTTACTTAGTTCTTGAAACACTTCTTTTCTGTAGTCGCCTTTGAAGTTTCAATGTTTCCTTAGTTAGAAAAGACATGTATTCATGTTTTAGTGGAGAAACGCATAGGAACTGTGTTTCAGTGTGTTAGGCGTATTAGGAGAGTGTTTCTTAGTAGATGCTGTTGCAATACGTATTTTAGTTACTTCTGAGAGTCTTGTGTGTGAGAGAAGCTGGAATCACACTCAGAGTGCATAGTTTGATAAGTGCGCATTGACCGCTATGTTGAAATAGCCATTGATAGTGCGTTTACATCTGTGTTGTGTTTCAGACGTTCCTGCGGTTAGAATTGCATTTGGAACACACATGTTACTTAGTTCTTGAAACACTTCTTTTCTGTAGTCGCCTTTGAAGTTTCAATGTTTCCTTAGTTAGAAAAGACATGTATTCATGTTTTAGTGGAGAAACGCATAGGAACTGTGTTTCAATGTGTTAGGCGTATTAGGAGAGTGTTTCTTAGTAGATGCTGTTGCAATACGTATTTTAGTTACTTCTGAGAGTCTTGTGTGTGAGAGAAGCTGGAATCACACTCAGAGTGCATAGTTTGATAAGTGCGCATTGACCGCTATGTTGAAATAGCCATTGATAGTGTGTTTACATCTGTGTTGTGTTTCAGACGTTCCTGCGGTTAGAATTGCATTTGGAACACACATGTTACTTAGTTCTTGAAACACTTCTTTTCTGTAGTCGCCTTTGAAGTTTCAATGTTTCCTTAGTTAGAAAAGACATGTATTCATGTTTTAGTGGAGAAACGCATAGGAACTGTGTTTCAATGTGTTAGGCGTATTAGGAGAGTGTTTCTTAGTAGATGCTGTTGCAATACGTATTTTAGTTACTTCTGAGAGTCTTGTGTGTGAGAGAAGCTGGAATCACACTCAGAGTGCATAGTTTGATAAGTGCGCATTGACCGCTATGTTGAAATAGCCATTGATAGTGTGTTTACATCTGTGTTGTGTTTCAGACGTTCCTGCGGTTAGAATTGCATTTGGAACACACATGTTACTTAGTTCTTGAAACACTTCTTTTCTGTAGTCGCCTTTGAAGTTTCAATGTTTCCTTAGTTAGAAAAGACATGTATTCATGTTTTAGTGGAGAAACGCATAGGAACTGTGTTTCAGTGTGTTAGGCGTATTAGGAGAGTGTTTCTTAGTAGATGCTGTTGCAATACGTATTTTAGTTACTTCTGAGAGTCTTGTGTGTGAGAGAAGCTGGAATCACACTCAGAGTGCATAGTTTGATAAGTGCGCATTGACCGCTATGTTGAAATAGCCATTGATAGTGTGTTTACATCTGTGTTGTGTTTCAGACGTTCCTGCGGTTAGAATTGCATTTGGAACACACATGTTACTTAGTTCTTGAAACACTTCTTTTCTGTAGTCGCCTTTGAAGTTTCAATGTTTCCTTAGTTAGAAAAGACATGTATTCATGTTTTAGTGGAGAAACGCATAGGAACTGTGTTTCAATGTGTTAGGCGTATTAGGAGAGTGTTTCTTAGTAGATGCTGTTGCAATACGTATTTTAGTTACTTCTGAGAGTCTTGTGTGTGAGAGAAGCTGGAATCACACTCAGAGTGCATAGTTTGATAAGTGCGCATTGACCGCTATGTTGAAATAGCCATTGATAGTGTGTTTACATCTGTGTTGTGTTTCAGACGTTCCTGCGGTTAGAATTGCATTTGGAACACACATGTTACTTAGTTCTTGAAACACTTCTTTTCTGTAGTCGCCTTTGAAGTTTCAATGTTTCCTTAGTTAGAAAAGACATGTATTCATGTTTTAGTGGAGAAACGCATAGGAACTGTGTTTCAATGTGTTAGGCGTATTAGGAGAGTGTTTCTTAGTAGATGCTGTTGCAATACGTATTTTAGTTACTTCTGAGAGTCTTGTGTGTGAGAGAAGCTGGAATCACACTCAGAGTGCATAGTTTGATAAGTGCGCATTGACCGCTATGTTGAAATAGCCATTGATAGTGCGTTTACATCTGTGTTGTGTTTCAGACGTTCCTGCGGTTAGAATTGCATTTGGAACACACATGTTACTTAGTTCTTGAAACACTTCTTTTCTGTAGTCGCCTTTGAAGTTTCAATGTTTCCTTAGTTAGAAAAGACATGTATTCATGTTTTAGTGGAGAAACGCATAGGAACTGTGTTTCAATGTGTTAGGCGTATTAGGAGAGTGTTTCTTAGTAGATGCTGTTGCAATACGTATTTTAGTTACTTCTGAGAGTCTTGTGTGTGAGAGAAGCTGGAATCACACTCAGAGTGCATAGTTTGATAAGTGCGCATTGACCGCTATGTTGAAATAGCCATTGATAGTGTGTTTACATCTGTGTTGTGTTTCAGACGTTCCTGCGGTTAGAATTGCATTTGGAACACACATGTTACTTAGTTCTTGAAACACTTCTTTTCTGTAGTCGCCTTTGAAGTTTCAATGTTTCCTTAGTTAGAAAAGACATGTATTCATGTTTTAGTGGAGAAACGCATAGGAACTGTGTTTCAATGTGTTAGGCGTATTAGGAGAGTGTTTCTTAGTAGATGCTGTTGCAATACGTATTTTAGTTACTTCTGAGAGTCTTGTGTGTGAGAGAAGCTGGAATCACACTCAGAGTGCATAGTTTGATAAGTGCGCATTGACCGCTATGTTGAAATAGCCATTGATAGTGTGTTTACATCTGTGTTGTGTTTCAGACGTTCCTGCGGTTAGAATTGCATTTGGAACACACATGTTACTTAGTTCTTGAAACACTTCTTTTCTGTAGTCGCCTTTGAAGTTTCAATGTTTCCTTAGTTAGAAAAGACATGTATTCATGTTTTAGTGGAGAAACGCATAGGAACTGTGTTTCAATGTGTTAGGCGTATTAGGAGAGTGTTTCTTAGTAGATGCTGTTGCAATACGTATTTTAGTTACTTCTGAGAGTCTTGTGTGTGAGAGAAGCTGGAATCACACTCAGAGTGCATAGTTTGATAAGTGCGCATTGACCGCTATGTTGAAATAGCCATTGATAGTGTGTTTACATCTGTGTTGTGTTTCAGACGTTCCTGCGGTTAGAATTGCATTTGGAACACACATGTTACTTAGTTCTTGAAACACTTCTTTTCTGTAGTCGCCTTTGAAGTTTCAATGTTTCCTTAGTTAGAAAAGACATGTATTCATGTTTTAGTGGAGAAACGCATAGGAACTGTGTTTCAATGTGTTAGGCGTATTAGGAGAGTGTTTCTTAGTAGATGCTGTTGCAATACGTATTTTAGTTACTTCTGAGAGTCTTGTGTGTGAGAGAAGCTGGAATCACACTCAGAGTGCATAGTTTGATAAGTGCGCATTGACCGCTATGTTGAAATAGCCATTGATAGTGTGTTTACATCTGTGTTGTGTTTCAGACGTTCCTGCGGTTAGAATTGCATTTGGAACACACATGTTACTTAGTTCTTGAAACACTTCTTTTCTGTAGTCGCCTTTGAAGTTTCAATGTTTCCTTAGTTAGAAAAGACATGTATTCATGTTTTAGTGGAGAAACGCATAGGAACTGTGTTTCAATGTGTTAGGCGTATTAGGAGAGTGTTTCTTAGTAGATGCTGTTGCAATACGTATTTTAGTTACTTCTGAGAGTCTTGTGTGTGAGAGAAGCTGGAATCACACTCAGAGTGCATAGTTTGATAAGTGCGCATTGACCGCTATGTTGAAATAGCCATTGATAGTGTGTTTACATCTGTGTTGTGTTTCAGACGTTCCTGCGGTTAGAATTGCATTTGGAACACACATGTTACTTAGTTCTTGAAACACTTCTTTTCTGTAGTCGCCTTTGAAGTTTCAATGTTTCCTTAGTTAGAAAAGACATGTATTCATGTTTTAGTGGAGAAACGCATAGGAACTGTGTTTCAATGTGTTAGGCGTATTAGGAGAGTGTTTCTTAGTAGATGCTGTTGCAATACGTATTTTAGTTACTTCTGAGAGTCTTGTGTGTGAGAGAAGCTGGAATCACACTCAGAGTGCATAGTTTGATAAGTGCGCATTGACCGCTATGTTGAAATAGCCATTGATAGTGTGTTTACATCTGTGTTGTGTTTCAGACGTTCCTGCGGTTAGAATTGCATTTGGAACACACATGTTACTTAGTTCTTGAAACACTTCTTTTCTGTAGTCGCCTTTGAAGTTTCAATGTTTCCTTAGTTAGAAAAGACATGTATTCATGTTTTAGTGGAGAAACGCATAGGAACTGTGTTTCAATGTGTTAGGCGTATTAGGAGAGTGTTTCTTAGTAGATGCTGTTGCAATACGTATTTTAGTTACTTCTGAGAGTCTTGTGTGTGAGAGAAGCTGGAATCACACTCAGAGTGCATAGTTTGATAAGTGCGCATTGACCGCTATGTTGAAATAGCCATTGATAGTGTGTTTACATCTGTGTTGTGTTTCAGACGTTCCTGCGGTTAGAATTGCATTTGGAACACACATGTTACTTAGTTCTTGAAACACTTCTTTTCTGTAGTCGCCTTTGAAGTTTCAATGTTTCCTTAGTTAGAAAAGACATGTATTCATGTTTTAGTGGAGAAACGCATAGGAACTGTGTTTCAATGTGTTAGGCGTATTAGGAGAGTGTTTCTTAGTAGATGCTGTTGCAATACGTATTTTAGTTACTTCTGAGAGTCTTGTGTGTGAGAGAAGCTGGAATCACACTCAGAGTGCATAGTTTGATAAGTGCGCATTGACCGCTATGTTGAAATAGCCATTGATAGTGTGTTTACATCTGTGTTGTGTTTCAGACGTTCCTGCGGTTAGAATTGCATTTGGAACACACATGTTACTTAGTTCTTGAAACACTTCTTTTCTGTAGTCGCCTTTGAAGTTTCTTGTTTCCTTAGTTAGAAAAGACATGTATTCATGTTTTAGTGGAGAAACGCATAGGAACTGTGTTTCAATGTGTTAGGCGTATTAGGAGAGTGTTTCTTAGTAGATGCTGTTGCAATACGTATTTTAGTTACTTCTGAGAGTCTTGTGTGTGAGAGAAGCTGGAATCACACTCAGAGTGCATAGTTTGATAAGTGCGCATTGACCGCTATGTTGAAATAGCCATTGATAGTGTGTTTACATCTGTGTTGTGTTTCAGACGTTCCTGCGGTTAGAATTGCATTTGGAACACACATGTTACTTAGTTCTTGAAACACTTCTTTTCTGTAGTCGCCTTTGAAGTTTCAATGTTTCCTTAGTTAGAAAAGACATGTATTCATGTTTTAGTGGAGAAACGCATAGGAACTGTGTTTCAATGTGTTAGGCGTATTAGGAGAGTGTTTCTTAGTAGATGCTGTTGCAATACGTATTTTAGTTACTTCTGAGAGTCTTGTGTGTGAGAGAAGCTGGAATCACACTCAGAGTGCATAGTTTGATAAGTGCGCATTGACCGCTATGTTGAAATAGCCATTGATAGTGTGTTTACATCTGTGTTGTGTTTCAGACGTTCCTGCGGTTAGAATTGCATTTGGAACACACATGTTACTTAGTTCTTGAAACACTTCTTTTCTGTAGTCGCCTTTGAAGTTTCAATGTTTCCTTAGTTAGAAAAGACATGTATTCATGTTTTAGTGGAGAAACGCATAGGAACTGTGTTTCAATGTGTTAGGCGTATTAGGAGAGTGTTTCTTAGTAGATGCTGTTGCAATACGTATTTTAGTTACTTCTGAGAGTCTTGTGTGTGAGAGAAGCTGGAATCACACTCAGAGTGCATAGTTTGATAAGTGCGCATTGACCGCTATGTTGAAATAGCCATTGATAGTGTGTTTACATCTGTGTTGTGTTTCAGACGTTCCTGCGGTTAGAATTGCATTTGGAACACACATGTTACTTAGTTCTTGAAACACTTCTTTTCTGTAGTCGCCTTTGAAGTTTCAATGTTTCCTTAGTTAGAAAAGACATGTATTCATGTTTTAGTGGAGAAACGCATAGGAACTGTGTTTCAATGTGTTAGGCGTATTAGGAGAGTGTTTCTTAGTAGATGCTGTTGCAATACGTATTTTAGTTACTTCTGAGAGTCTTGTGTGTGAGAGAAGCTGGAATCACACTCAGAGTGCATAGTTTGATAAGTGCGCATTGACCGCTATGTTGAAATAGCCATTGATAGTGTGTTTACATCTGTGTTGTGTTTCAGACGTTCCTGCGGTTAGAATTGCATTTGGAACACACATGTTACTTAGTTCTTGAAACACTTCTTTTCTGTAGTCGCCTTTGAAGTTTCTTGTTTCCTTAGTTAGAAAAGACATGTATTCATGTTTTAGTGGAGAAACGCATAGGAACTGTGTTTCAATGTGTTAGGCGTATTAGGAGAGTGTTTCTTAGTAGATGCTGTTGCAATACGTATTTTAGTTACTTCTGAGAGTCTTGTGTGTGAGAGAAGCTGGAATCACACTCAGAGTGCATAGTTTGATAAGTGCGCATTGACCGCTATGTTGAAATAGCCATTGATAGTGTGTTTACATCTGTGTTGTGTTTCAGACGTTCCTGCGGTTAGAATTGCATTTGGAACACACATGTTACTTAGTTCTTGAAACACTTCTTTTCTGTAGTCGCCTTTGAAGTTTCAATGTTTCCTTAGTTAGAAAAGACATGTATTCATGTTTTAGTGGAGAAACGCATAGGAACTGTGTTTCAATGTGTTAGGCGTATTAGGAGAGTGTTTCTTAGTAGATGCTGTTGCAATACGTATTTTAGTTACTTCTGAGAGTCTTGTGTGTGAGAGAAGCTGGAATCACACTCAGAGTGCATAGTTTGATAAGTGCGCATTGACCGCTATGTTGAAATAGCCATTGATAGTGTGTTTACATCTGTGTTGTGTTTCAGACGTTCCTGCGGTTAGAATTGCATTTGGAACACACATGTTACTTAGTTCTTGAAACACTTCTTTTCTGTAGTCGCCTTTGAAGTTTCTTGTTTCCTTAGTTAGAAAAGACATGTATTCATGTTTTAGTGGAGAAACGCATAGGAACTGTGTTTCAATGTGTTAGGCGTATTAGGAGAGTGTTTCTTAGTAGATGCTGTTGCAATACGTATTTTAGTTACTTCTGAGAGTCTTGTGTGTGAGAGAAGCTGGAATCACACTCAGAGTGCATAGTTTGATAAGTGCGCATTGACCGCTATGTTGAAATAGCCATTGATAGTGTGTTTACATCTGTGTTGTGTTTCAGACGTTCCTGCGGTTAGAATTGCATTTGGAACACACATGTTACTTAGTTCTTGAAACACTTCTTTTCTGTAGTCGCCTTTGAAGTTTCAATGTTTCCTTAGTTAGAAAAGACATGTATTCATGTTTTAGTGGAGAAACGCATAGGAACTGTGTTTCAATGTGTTAGGCGTATTAGGAGAGTGTTTCTTAGTAGATGCTGTTGCAATACGTATTTTAGTTACTTCTGAGAGTCTTGTGTGTGAGAGAAGCTGGAATCACACTCAGAGTGCATAGTTTGATAAGTGCGCATTGACCGCTATGTTGAAATAGCCATTGATAGTGTGTTTACATCTGTGTTGTGTTTCAGACGTTCCTGCGGTTAGAATTGCATTTGGAACACACATGTTACTTAGTTCTTGAAACACTTCTTTTCTGTAGTCGCCTTTGAAGTTTCCTTGTTTCCTTAGTTAGAAAAGACATGTATTCATGTTTTAGTGGAGAAACGCATAGGAACTGTGTTTCAATGTGTTAGGCGTATTAGGAGAGTGTTTCTTAGTAGATGCTGTTGCAATACGTATTTTAGTTACTTCTGAGAGTCTTGTGTGTGAGAGAAGCTGGAATCACACTCAGAGTGCATAGTTTGATAAGTGCGCATTGACCGCTATGTTGAAATAGCCATTGATAGTGTGTTTACATCTGTGTTGTGTTTCAGACGTTCCTGCGGTTAGAATTGCATTTGGAACACACATGTTACTTAGTTCTTGAAACACTTCTTTTCTGTAGTCGCCTTTGAAGTTTCAATGTTTCCTTAGTTAGAAAAGACATGTATTCATGTTTTAGTGGAGAAACGCATAGGAACTGTGTTTCAATGTGTTAGGCGTATTAGGAGAGTGTTTCTTAGTAGATGCTGTTGCAATACGTATTTTAGTTACTTCTGAGAGTCTTGTGTGTGAGAGAAGCTGGAATCACACTCAGAGTGCATAGTTTGATAAGTGCGCATTGACCGCTATGTTGAAATAGCCATTGATAGTGTGTTTACATCTGTGTTGTGTTTCAGACGTTCCTGCGGTTAGAATTGCATTTGGAACACACATGTTACTTAGTTCTTGAAACACTTCTTTTCTGTAGTCGCCTTTGAAGTTTCTTGTTTCCTTAGTTAGAAAAGACATGTATTCATGTTTTAGTGGAGAAACGCATAGGAACTGTGTTTCAATGTGTTAGGCGTATTAGGAGAGTGTTTCTTAGTAGATGCTGTTGCAATACGTATTTTAGTTACTTCTGAGAGTCTTGTGTGTGAGAGAAGCTGGAATCACACTCAGAGTGCATAGTTTGATAAGTGCGCATTGACCGCTATGTTGAAATAGCCATTGATAGTGTGTTTACATCTGTGTTGTGTTTCAGACGTTCCTGCGGTTAGAATTGCATTTGGAACACACATGTTACTTAGTTCTTGAAACACTTCTTTTCTGTAGTCGCCTTTGAAGTTTCTTGTTTCCTTAGTTAGAAAAGACATGTATTCATGTTTTAGTGGAGAAACGCATAGGAACTGTGTTTCAATGTGTTAGGCGTATTAGGAGAGTGTTTCTTAGTAGATGCTGTTGCAATACGTATTTTAGTTACTTCTGAGAGTCTTGTGTGTGAGAGAAGCTGGAATCACACTCAGAGTGCATAGTTTGATAAGTGCGCATTGACCGCTATGTTGAAATAGCCATTGATAGTGTGTTTACATCTGTGTTGTGTTTCAGACGTTCCTGCGGTTAGAATTGCATTTGGAACACACATGTTACTTAGTTCTTGAAACACTTCTTTTCTGTAGTCGCCTTTGAAGTTTCTTGTTTCCTTAGTTAGAAAAGACATGTATTCATGTTTTAGTGGAGAAACGCATAGGAACTGTGTTTCAATGTGTTAGGCGTATTAGGAGAGTGTTTCTTAGTAGATGCTGTTGCAATACGTATTTTAGTTACTTCTGAGAGTCTTGTGTGTGAGAGAAGCTGGAATCACACTCAGAGTGCATAGTTTGATAAGTGCGCATTGACCGCTATGTTGAAATAGCCATTGATAGTGTGTTTACATCTGTGTTGTGTTTCAGACGTTCCTGCGGTTAGAATTGCATTTGGAACACACATGTTACTTAGTTCTTGAAACACTTCTTTTCTGTAGTCGCCTTTGAAGTTTCAATGTTTCCTTAGTTAGAAAAGACATGTATTCATGTTTTAGTGGAGAAACGCATAGGAACTGTGTTTCAATGTGTTAGGCGTATTAGGAGAGTGTTTCTTAGTAGATGCTGTTGCAATACGTATTTTAGTTACTTCTGAGAGTCTTGTGTGTGAGAGAAGCTGGAATCACACTCAGAGTGCATAGTTTGATAAGTGCGCATTGACCGCTATGTTGAAATAGCCATTGATAGTGTGTTTACATCTGTGTTGTGTTTCAGACGTTCCTGCGGTTAGAATTGCATTTGGAACACACATGTTACTTAGTTCTTGAAACACTTCTTTTCTGTAGTCGCCTTTGAAGTTTCTTGTTTCCTTAGTTAGAAAAGACATGTATTCATGTTTTAGTGGAGAAACGCATAGGAACTGTGTTTCAATGTGTTAGGCGTATTAGGAGAGTGTTTCTTAGTAGATGCTGTTGCAATACGTATTTTAGTTACTTCTGAGAGTCTTGTGTGTGAGAGAAGCTGGAATCACACTCAGAGTGCATAGTTTGATAAGTGCGCATTGACCGCTATGTTGAAATAGCCATTGATAGTGTGTTTACATCTGTGTTGTGTTTCAGACGTTCCTGCGGTTAGAATTGCATTTGGAACACACATGTTACTTAGTTCTTGAAACACTTCTTTTCTGTAGTCGCCTTTGAAGTTTCTTGTTTCCTTAGTTAGAAAAGACATGTATTCATGTTTTAGTGGAGAAACGCATAGGAACTGTGTTTCAATGTGTTAGGCGTATTAGGAGAGTGTTTCTTAGTAGATGCTGTTGCAATACGTATTTTAGTTACTTCTGAGAGTCTTGTGTGTGAGAGAAGCTGGAATCACACTCAGAGTGCATAGTTTGATAAGTGCGCATTGACCGCTATGTTGAAATAGCCATTGATAGTGTGTTTACATCTGTTGTTGTGTTTCAGACGTTCCTGCGGTTAGAATTGCATTTGGAACACACATGTTACTTAGTTCTTGAAACACTTCTTTTCTGTAGTCGCCTTTGAAGTTTCTTGTTTCCTTAGTTAGAAAAGACATGTATTCATGTTTTAGTGGAGAAACGCATAGGAACTGTGTTTCAATGTGTTAGGCGTATTAGGAGAGTGTTTCTTAGTAGATGCTGTTGCAATACGTATTTTAGTTACTTCTGAGAGTCTTGTGTGTGAGAGAAGCTGGAATCACACTCAGAGTGCATAGTTTGATAAGTGCGCATTGACCGCTATGTTGAAATAGCCATTGATAGTGTGTTTACATCTGTGTTGTGTTTCAGACGTTCCTGCGGTTAGAATTGCATTTGGAACACACATGTTACTTAGTTCTTGAAACACTTCTTTTCTGTAGTCGCCTTTGAAGTTTCTTGTTTCCTTAGTTAGAAAAGACATGTATTCATGTTTTAGTGGAGAAACGCATAGGAACTGTGTTTCAATGTGTTAGGCGTATTAGGAGAGTGTTTCTTAGTAGATGCTGTTGCAATACGTATTTTAGTTACTTCTGAGAGTCTTGTGTGTGAGAGAAGCTGGAATCACACTCAGAGTGCATAGTTTGATAAGTGCGCATTGACCGCTATGTTGAAATAGCCATTGATAGTGTGTTTACATCTGTGTTGTGTTTCAGACGTTCCTGCGGTTAGAATTGCATTTGGAACACACATGTTACTTAGTTCTTGAAACACTTCTTTTCTGTAGTCGCCTTTGAAGTTTCTTGTTTCCTTAGTTAGAAAAGACATGTATTCATGTTTTAGTGGAGAAACGCATAGGAACTGTGTTTCAATGTGTTAGGCGTATTAGGAGAGTGTTTCTTAGTAGATGCTGTTGCAATACGTATTTTAGTTACTTCTGAGAGTCTTGTGTGTGAGAGAAGCTGGAATCACACTCAGAGTGCATAGTTTGATAAGTGCGCATTGACCGCTATGTTGAAATAGCCATTGATAGTGTGTTTACATCTGTGTTGTGTTTCAGACGTTCCTGCGGTTAGAATTGCATTTGGAACACACATGTTACTTAGTTCTTGAAACACTTCTTTTCTGTAGTCGCCTTTGAAGTTTCAATGTTTCCTTAGTTAGAAAAGACATGTATTCATGTTTTAGTGGAGAAACGCATAGGAACTGTGTTTCAATGTGTTAGGCGTATTAGGAGAGTGTTTCTTAGTAGATGCTGTTGCAATACGTATTTTAGTTACTTCTGAGAGTCTTGTGTGTGAGAGAAGCTGGAATCACACTCAGAGTGCATAGTTTGATAAGTGCGCATTGACCGCTATGTTGAAATAGCCATTGATAGTGTGTTTACATCTGTGTTGTGTTTCAGACGTTCCTGCGGTTAGAATTGCATTTGGAACACACATGTTACTTAGTTCTTGAAACACTTCTTTTCTGTAGTCGCCTTTGAAGTTTCTTGTTTCCTTAGTTAGAAAAGACATGTATTCATGTTTTAGTGGAGAAACGCATAGGAACTGTGTTTCAATGTGTTAGGCGTATTAGGAGAGTGTTTCTTAGTAGATGCTGTTGCAATACGTATTTTAGTTACTTCTGAGAGTCTTGTGTGTGAGAGAAGCTGGAATCACACTCAGAGTGCATAGTTTGATAAGTGCGCATTGACCGCTATGTTGAAATAGCCATTGATAGTGTGTTTACATCTGGGTTGTGTTTCAGACGTTCCTGCGGTTAGAATTGCATTTGGAACACACATGTTACTTAGTTCTTGAAACACTTCTTTTCTGTAGTCGCCTTTGAAGTTTCAATGTTTCCTTAGTTAGAAAAGACATGTATTCATGTTTTAGTGGAGAAACGCATAGGAACTGTGTTTCAATGTGTTAGGCGTATTAGGAGAGTGTTTCTTAGTAGATGCTGTTGCAATACGTATTTTAGTTACTTCTGAGAGTCTTGTGTGTGAGAGAAGCTGGAATCACACTCAGAGTGCATAGTTTGATAAGTGCGCATTGACCGCTATGTTGAAATAGCCATTGATAGTGTGTTTACATCTGTGTTGTGTTTCAGACGTTCCTGCGGTTAGAATTGCATTTGGAACACACATGTTACTTAGTTCTTGAAACACTTCTTTTCTGTAGTCGCCTTTGAAGTTTCCTTGTTTCCTTAGTTAGAAAAGACATGTATTCATGTTTTAGTGGAGAAACGCATAGGAACTGTGTTTCAATGTGTTAGGCGTATTAGGAGAGTGTTTCTTAGTAGATGCTGTTGCAATACGTATTTTAGTTACTTCTGAGAGTCTTGTGTGTGAGAGAAGCTGGAATCACACTCAGAGTGCATAGTTTGATAAGTGCGCATTGACCGCTATGTTGAAATAGCCATTGATAGTGTGTTTACATCTGTGTTGTGTTTCAGACGTTCCTGCGGTTAGAATTGCATTTGGAACACACATGTTACTTAGTTCTTGAAACACTTCTTTTCTGTAGTCGCCTTTGAAGTTTCTTGTTTCCTTAGTTAGAAAAGACATGTATTCATGTTTTAGTGGAGAAACGCATAGGAACTGTGTTTCAATGTGTTAGGCGTATTAGGAGAGTGTTTCTTAGTAGATGCTGTTGCAATACGTATTTTAGTTACTTCTGAGAGTCTTGTGTGTGAGAGAAGCTGGAATCACACTCAGAGTGCATAGTTTGATAAGTGCGCATTGACCACTATGTTGAAATAGCCATTGATAGTGTGTTTACATCTGTGTTGTGTTTCAGACGTTCCTGCGGTTAGAATTGCATTTGGAACACACATGTTACTTAGTTCTTGAAACACTTCTTTTCTGTAGTCGCCTTTGAAGTTTCCTTGTTTCCTTAGTTAGAAAAGACATGTATTCATGTTTTAGTGGAGAAACGCATAGGAACTGTGTTTCAATGTGTTAGGCGTATTAGGAGAGTGTTTCTTAGTAGATGCTGTTGCAATACGTATTTTAGTTACTTCTGAGAGTCTTGTGTGTGAGAGAAGCTGGAATCACACTCAGAGTGCATAGTTTGATAAGTGCGCATTGACCACTATGTTGAAATAGCCATTGATAGTGTGTTTACATCTGTGTTGTGTTTCAGACGTTCCTGCGGTTAGAATTGCATTTGGAACACACATGTTACTTAGTTCTTGAAACACTTCTTTTCTGTAGTCGCCTTTGAAGTTTCCTTGTTTCCTTAGTTAGAAAAGACATGTATTCATGTTTTAGTGGAGAAACGCATAGGAACTGTGTTTCAATGTGTTAGGCGTATTAGGAGAGTGTTTCTTAGTAGATGCTGTTGCAATACGTATTTTAGTTACTTCTGAGAGTCTTGTGTGTGAGAGAAGCTGGAATCACACTCAGAGTGCATAGTTTGATAAGTGCGCATTGACCACTATGTTGAAATAGCCATTGATAGTGTGTTTACATCTGTGTTGTGTTTCAGACGTTCCTGCGGTTAGAATTGCATTTGGAACACACATGTTACTTAGTTCTTGAAACACTTCTTTTCTGTAGTCGCCTTTGAAGTTTCCTTGTTTCCTTAGTTAGAAAAGACATGTATTCATGTTTTAGTGGAGAAACGCATAGGAACTGTGTTTCAATGTGTTAGGCGTATTAGGAGAGTGTTTCTTAGTAGATGCTGTTGCAATACGTATTTTAGTTACTTCTGAGAGTCTTGTGTGTGAGAGAAGCTGGAATCACACTCAGAGTGCATAGTTTGATAAGTGCGCATTGACCACTATGTTGAAATAGCCATTGATAGTGTGTTTACATCTGTGTTGTGTTTCAGACGTTCCTGCGGTTAGAATTGCATTTGGAACACACATGTTACTTAGTTCTTGAAACACTTCTTTTCTGTAGTCGCCTTTGAAGTTTCCTTGTTTCCTTAGTTAGAAAAGACATGTATTCATGTTTTAGTGGAGAAACGCATAGGAACTGTGTTTCAATGTGTTAGGCGTATTAGGAGAGTGTTTCTTAGTAGATGCTGTTGCAATACGTATTTTAGTTACTTCTGAGAGTCTTGTGTGTGAGAGAAGCTGGAATCACACTCAGAGTGCATAGTTTGATAAGTGCGCATTGACCACTATGTTGAAATAGCCATTGATAGTGTGTTTACATCTGTGTTGTGTTTCAGACGTTCCTGCGGTTAGAATTGCATTTGGAACACACATGTTACTTAGTTCTTGAAACACTTCTTTTCTGTAGTCGCCTTTGAAGTTTCCTTGTTTCCTTAGTTAGAAAAGACATGTATTCATGTTTTAGTGGAGAAACGCATAGGAACTGTGTTTCAATGTGTTAGGCGTATTAGGAGAGTGTTTCTTAGTAGATGCTGTTGCAATACGTATTTTAGTTACTTCTGAGAGTCTTGTGTGTGAGAGAAGCTGGAATCACACTCAGAGTGCATAGTTTGATAAGTGCGCATTGACCACTATGTTGAAATAGCCATTGATAGTGTGTTTACATCTGTGTTGTGTTTCAGACGTTCCTGCGGTTAGAATTGCATTTGGAACACACATGTTACTTAGTTCTTGAAACACTTCTTTTCTGTAGTCGCCTTTGAAGTTTCCTTGTTTCCTTAGTTAGAAAAGACATGTATTCATGTTTTAGTGGAGAAACGCATAGGAACTGTGTTTCAATGTGTTAGGCGTATTAGGAGAGTGTTTCTTAGTAGATGCTGTTGCAATACGTATTTTAGTTACTTCTGAGAGTCTTGTGTGTGAGAGAAGCTGGAATCACACTCAGAGTGCATAGTTTGATAAGTGCGCATTGACCACTATGTTGAAATAGCCATTGATAGTGTGTTTACATCTGTGTTGTGTTTCAGACGTTCCTGCGGTTAGAATTGCATTTGGAACACACATGTTACTTAGTTCTTGAAACACTTCTTTTCTGTAGTCGCCTTTGAAGTTTCCTTGTTTCCTTAGTTAGAAAAGACATGTATTCATGTTTTAGTGGAGAAACGCATAGGAACTGTGTTTCAATGTGTTAGGCGTATTAGGAGAGTGTTTCTTAGTAGATGCTGTTGCAATACGTATTTTAGTTACTTCTGAGAGTCTTGTGTGTGAGAGAAGCTGGAATCACACTCAGAGTGCATAGTTTGATAAGTGCGCATTGACCACTATGTTGAAATAGCCATTGATAGTGTGTTTACATCTGTGTTGTGTTTCAGACGTTCCTGCGGTTAGAATTGCATTTGGAACACACATGTTACTTAGTTCTTGAAACACTTCTTTTCTGTAGTCGCCTTTGAAGTTTCCTTGTTTCCTTAGTTAGAAAAGACATGTATTCATGTTTTAGTGGAGAAACGCATAGGAACTGTGTTTCAATGTGTTAGGCGTATTAGGAGAGTGTTTCTTAGTAGATGCTGTTGCAATACGTATTTTAGTTACTTCTGAGAGTCTTGTGTGTGAGAGAAGCTGGAATCACACTCAGAGTGCATAGTTTGATAAGTGCGCATTGACCACTATGTTGAAATAGCCATTGATAGTGTGTTTACATCTGTGTTGTGTTTCAGACGTTCCTGCGGTTAGAATTGCATTTGGAACACACATGTTACTTAGTTCTTGAAACACTTCTTTTCTGTTAGTCGCCTTTGCAGTTTCCTTGTTTCCTTAGTTAGAAAAGACATGTATTCATGTTTTAGTGGAGAAACGCATAGGAACTGTGTTTCAATGTGTTAGGCGTATTAGGAGAGTGTTTCTTAGTAGATGCTGTTGCAATACGTATTTTAGTTACTTCTGAGAGTCTTGTGTGTGAGAGAAGCTGGAATCACACTCAGAGTGCATAGTTTGATAAGTGCGCATTGACCACTATGTTGAAATAGCCATTGATAGTGTGTTTACATCTGTGTTGTGTTTCAGACGTTCCTGCGGTTAGAATTGCATTTGGAACACACATGTTACTCAGTTCTTGAAACACTTCTTTTCTGTAGTCGCCTTTGCAGTTTCCTTGTTTCCTTAGTTAGAAAAGACATGTATTCATGTTTTAGTGGAGAAACGCATAGGAACTGTGTTTCAATGTGTTAGGCGTATTAGGAGAGTGTTTCTTAGTAGATGCTGTTGCAATACGTATTTTAGTTACTTCTGAGAGTCTTGTGTGTGAGAGAAGCTGGAATCACACTCAGAGTGCATAGTTTGATAAGGCGCATTGACCACTATGTTGAAATAGCCATTGATAGTGTGTTTACATCTGTGTTGTGTTTCAGACGTTCCTGCGGTTAGAATTGCATTTGGAACACACATGTTACTCAGTTCTTGAAACACTTCTTTTCTGTAGTCGCCTTTGAAGTTTCCTTGTTTCCTTAGTTAGAAAAGACATGTATTCATGTTTTAGTGGAGAAACGCATAGGAACTGTGTTTCAATGTGTTAGGCGTATTAGGAGAGTGTTTCTTAGTAGATGCTGTTGCAATACGTATTTTAGTTACTTCTGAGAGTCTTGTGTGTGAGAGAAGCTGGAATCACACTCAGAGTGCATAGTTTGATAAGTGCGCATTGACCACTATGTTGAAATAGCCATTGATAGTGTGTTTACATCTGTGTTGTGTTTCAGACGTTCCTGCGGTTAGAATTGCATTTGGAACACACATGTTACTTAGTTCTTGAAACACTTCTTTTCTGTAGTCGCCTTTGAAGTTTCCTTGTTTCCTTAGTTAGAAAAGACATGTATTCATGTTTTAGTGGAGAAACGCATAGGAACTGTGTTTCAATGTGTTAGGCGTATTAGGAGAGTGTTTCTTAGTAGATGCTGTTGCAATACGTATTTTAGTTACTTCTGAGAGTCTTGTGTGTGAGAGAAGCTGGAATCACACTCAGAGTGCATAGTTTGATAAGTGCGCATTGACCACTATGTTGAAATAGCCATTGATAGTGTGTTTACATCTGTGTTGTGTTTCAGACGTTCCTGCGGTTAGAATTGCATTTGGAACACACATGTTACTCAGTTCTTGAAACACTTCTTTTCTGTAGTCGCCTTTGAAGTTTCCTTGTTTCCTTAGTTAGAAAAGACATGTATTCATGTTTTAGTGGAGAAACGCATAGGAACTGTGTTTCAATGTGTTAGGCGTATTAGGAGAGTGTTTCTTAGTAGATGCTGTTGCAATACGTATTTTAGTTACTTCTGAGAGTCTTGTGTGTGAGAGAAGCTGGAATCACACTCAGAGTGCATAGTTTGATAAGTGCGCATTGACCACTATGTTGAAATAGCCATTGATAGTGTGTTTACATCTGTGTTGTGTTTCAGACGTTCCTGCGGTTAGAATTGCATTTGGAACACACATGTTACTTAGTTCTTGAAACACTTCTTTTCTGTAGTCGCCTTTGAAGTTTCCTTGTTTCCTTAGTTAGAAAAGACATGTATTCATGTTTTAGTGGAGAAACGCATAGGAACTGTGTTTCAATGTGTTAGGCGTATTAGGAGAGTGTTTCTTAGTAGATGCTGTTGCAATACGTATTTTAGTTACTTCTGAGAGTCTTGTGTGTGAGAGAAGCTGGAATCACACTCAGAGTGCATAGTTTGATAAGTGCGCATTGACCACTATGTTGAAATAGCCATTGATAGTGTGTTTACATCTGTGTTGTGTTTCAGACGTTCCTGCGGTTAGAATTGCATTTGGAACACACATGTTACTCAGTTCTTGAAACACTTCTTTTCTGTAGTCGCCTTTGAAGTTTCCTTGTTTCCTTAGTTAGAAAAGACATGTATTCATGTTTTAGTGGAGAAACGCATAGGAACTGTGTTTCAATGTGTTAGGCGTATTAGGAGAGTGTTTCTTAGTAGATGCTGTTGCAATACGTATTTTAGTTACTTCTGAGAGTCTTGTGTGTGAGAGAAGCTGGAATCACACTCAGAGTGCATAGTTTGATAAGTGCGCATTGACCACTATGTTGAAATAGCCATTGATAGTGTGTTTACATCTGTGTTGTGTTTCAGACGTTCCTGCGGTTAGAATTGCATTTGGAACACACATGTTACTCAGTTCTTGAAACACTTCTTTTCTGTAGTCGCCTTTGAAGTTTCCTTGTTTCCTTAGTTAGAAAAGACATGTATTCATGTTTTAGTGGAGAAACGCATAGGAACTGTGTTTCAATGTGTTAGGCGTATTAGGAGAGTGTTTCTTAGTAGATGCTGTTGCAATACGTATTTTAGTTACTTCTGAGAGTCTTGTGTGTGAGAGAAGCTGGAATCACACTCAGAGTGCATAGTTTGATAAGTGCGCATTGACCACTATGTTGAAATAGCCATTGATAGTGTGTTTACATCTGTGTTGTGTTTCAGACGTTCCTGCGGTTAGAATTGCATTTGGAACACACATGTTACTTAGTTCTTGAAACACTTCTTTTCTGTAGTCGCCTTTGAAGTTTCCTTGTTTCCTTAGTTAGAAAAGACATGTATTCATGTTTTAGTGGAGAAACGCATAGGAACTGTGTTTCAATGTGTTAGGCGTATTAGGAGAGTGTTTCTTAGTAGATGCTGTTGCAATACGTATTTTAGTTACTTCTGAGAGTCTTGTGTGTGAGAGAAGCTGGAATCACACTCAGAGTGCATAGTTTGATAAGTGCGCATTGACCACTATGTTGAAATAGCCATTGATAGTGTGTTTACATCTGTGTTGTGTTTCAGACGTTCCTGCGGTTAGAATTGCATTTGGAACACACATGTTACTTAGTTCTTGAAACACTTCTTTTCTGTAGTCGCCTTTGAAGTTTCCTTGTTTCCTTAGTTAGAAAAGACATGTATTCATGTTTTAGTGGAGAAACGCATAGGAACTGTGTTTCAATGTGTTAGGCGTATTAGGAGAGTGTTTCTTAGTAGATGCTGTTGCAATACGTATTTTAGTTACTTCTGAGAGTCTTGTGTGTGAGAGAAGCTGGAATCACACTCAGAGTGCATAGTTTGATAAGTGCGCATTGACCACTATGTTGAAATAGCCATTGATAGTGTGTTTACATCTGTGTTGTGTTTCAGACGTTCCTGCGGTTAGAATTGCATTTGGAACACACATGTTACTTAGTTCTTGAAACACTTCTTTTCTGTAGTCGCCTTTGAAGTTTCCTTGTTTCCTTAGTTAGAAAAGACATGTATTCATGTTTTAGTGGAGAAACGCATAGGAACTGTGTTTCAATGTGTTAGGCGTATTAGGAGAGTGTTTCTTAGTAGATGCTGTTGCAATACGTATTTTAGTTACTTCTGAGAGTCTTGTGTGTGAGAGAAGCTGGAATCACACTCAGAGTGCATAGTTTGATAAGTGCGCATTGACCACTATGTTGAAATAGCCATTGATAGTGTGTTTACATCTGTGTTGTGTTTCAGACGTTCCTGCGGTTAGAATTGCATTTGGAACACACATGTTACTTAGTTCTTGAAACACTTCTTTTCTGTAGTCGCCTTTGAAGTTTCCTTGTTTCCTTAGTTAGAAAAGACATGTATTCATGTTTTAGTGGAGAAACGCATAGGAACTGTGTTTCAATGTGTTAGGCGTATTAGGAGAGTGTTTCTTAGTAGATGCTGTTGCAATACGTATTTTAGTTACTTCTGAGAGTCTTGTGTGTGAGAGAAGCTGGAATCACACTCAGAGTGCATAGTTTGATAAGTGCGCATTGACCACTATGTTGAAATAGCCATTGATAGTGTGTTTACATCTGTGTTGTGTTTCAGACGTTCCTGCGGTTAGAATTGCATTTGGAACACACATGTTACTTAGTTCTTGAAACACTTCTTTTCTGTAGTCGCCTTTGAAGTTTCCTTGTTTCCTTAGTTAGAAAAGACATGTATTCATGTTTTAGTGGAGAAACGCATAGGAACTGTGTTTCAATGTGTTAGGCGTATTAGGAGAGTGTTTCTTAGTAGATGCTGTTGCAATACGTATTTTAGTTACTTCTGAGAGTCTTGTGTGTGAGAGAAGCTGGAATCACACTCAGAGTGCATAGTTTGATAAGTGCGCATTGACCACTATGTTGAAATAGCCATTGATAGTGTGTTTACATCTGTGTTGTGTTTCAGACGTTCCTGCGGTTAGAATTGCATTTGGAACACACATGTTACTTAGTTCTTGAAACACTTCTTTTCTGTAGTCGCCTTTGAAGTTTCCTTGTTTCCTTAGTTAGAAAAGACATGTATTCATGTTTTAGTGGAGAAACGCATAGGAACTGTGTTTCAATGTGTTAGGCGTATTAGGAGAGTGTTTCTTAGTAGATGCTGTTGCAATACGTATTTTAGTTACTTCTGAGAGTCTTGTGTGTGAGAGAAGCTGGAATCACACTCAGAGTGCATAGTTTGATAAGTGCGCATTGACCACTATGTTGAAATAGCCATTGATAGTGTGTTTACATCTGTGTTGTGTTTCAGACGTTCCTGCGGTTAGAATTGCATTTGGAACACACATGTTACTTAGTTCTTGAAACACTTCTTTTCTGTAGTCGCCTTTGAAGTTTCCTTGTTTCCTTAGTTAGAAAAGACATGTATTCATGTTTTAGTGGAGAAACGCATAGGAACTGTGTTTCAATGTGTTAGGCGTATTAGGAGAGTGTTTCTTAGTAGATGCTGTTGCAATACGTATTTTAGTTACTTCTGAGAGTCTTGTGTGTGAGAGAAGCTGGAATCACACTCAGAGTGCATAGTTTGATAAGTGCGCATTGACCACTATGTTGAAATAGCCATTGATAGTGTGTTTACATCTGTGTTGTGTTTCAGACGTTCCTGCGGTTAGAATTGCATTTGGAACACACATGTTACTTAGTTCTTGAAACACTTCTTTTCTGTAGTCGCCTTTGAAGTTTCCTTGTTTCCTTAGTTAGAAAAGACATGTATTCATGTTTTAGTGGAGAAACGCATAGGAACTGTGTTTCAATGTGTTAGGCGTATTAGGAGAGTGTTTCTTAGTAGATGCTGTTGCAATACGTATTTTAGTTACTTCTGAGAGTCTTGTGTGTGAGAGAAGCTGGAATCACACTCAGAGTGCATAGTTTGATAAGTGCGCATTGACCACTATGTTGAAATAGCCATTGATAGTGTGTTTACATCTGTGTTGTGTTTCAGACGTTCCTGCGGTTAGAATTGCATTTGGAACACACATGTTACTTAGTTCTTGAAACACTTCTTTTCTGTAGTCGCCTTTGAAGTTTCCTTGTTTCCTTAGTTAGAAAAGACATGTATTCATGTTTTAGTGGAGAAACGCATAGGAACTGTGTTTCAATGTGTTAGGCGTATTAGGAGAGTGTTTCTTAGTAGATGCTGTTGCAATACGTATTTTAGTTACTTCTGAGAGTCTTGTGTGTGAGAGAAGCTGGAATCACACTCAGAGTGCATAGTTTGATAAGTGCGCATTGACCACTATGTTGAAATAGCCATTGATAGTGTGTTTACATCTGTGTTGTGTTTCAGACGTTCCTGCGGTTAGAATTGCATTTGGAACACACATGTTACTTAGTTCTTGAAACACTTCTTTTCTGTAGTCGCCTTTGAAGTTTCCTTGTTTCCTTAGTTAGAAAAGACATGTATTCATGTTTTAGTGGAGAAACGCATAGGAACTGTGTTTCAATGTGTTAGGCGTATTAGGAGAGTGTTTCTTAGTAGATGCTGTTGCAATACGTATTTTAGTTACTTCTGAGAGTCTTGTGTGTGAGAGAAGCTGGAATCACACTCAGAGTGCATAGTTTGATAAGTGCGCATTGACCACTATGTTGAAATAGCCATTGATAGTGTGTTTACATCTGTGTTGTGTTTCAGACGTTCCTGCGGTTAGAATTGCATTTGGAACACACATGTTACTTAGTTCTTGAAACACTTCTTTTCTGTAGTCGCCTTTGAAGTTTCCTGTTTCCTTAGTTAGAAAAGACATGTATTCATGTTTTAGTGGAGAAACGCATAGGAACTGTGTTTCAATGTGTTAGGCGTATTAGGAGAGTGTTTCTTAGTAGATGCTGTTGCAATACGTATTTTAGTTACTTCTGAGAGTCTTGTGTGTGAGAGAAGCTGGAATCACACTCAGAGTGCATAGTTTGATAAGGCGCATTGACCACTATGTTGAAATAGCCATTGATAGTGTGTTTACATCTGTGTTGTGTTTCAGACGTTCCTGCGGTTAGAATTGCATTTGGAACACACATGTTACTTAGTTCTTGAAACACTTCTTTTCTGTAGTCGCCTTTGAAGTTTCCTTGTTTCCTTAGTTAGAAAAGACATGTATTCATGTTTTAGTGGAGAAACGCATAGGAACTGTGTTTCAATGTGTTAGGCGTATTAGGAGAGTGTTTCTTAGTAGATGCTGTTGCAATACGTATTTTAGTTACTTCTGAGAGTCTTGTGTGTGAGAGAAGCTGGAATCACACTCAGAGTGCATAGTTTGATAAGTGCGCATTGACCACTATGTTGAAATAGCCATTGATAGTGTGTTTACATCTGTGTTGTGTTTCAGACGTTCCTGCGGTTAGAATTGCATTTGGAACACACATGTTACTTAGTTCTTGAAACACTTCTTTTCTGTAGTCGCCTTTGAAGTTTCCTTGTTTCCTTAGTTAGAAAAGACATGTATTCATGTTTTAGTGGAGAAACGCATAGGAACTGTGTTTCAATGTGTTAGGCGTATTAGGAGAGTGTTTCTTAGTAGATGCTGTTGCAATACGTATTTTAGTTACTTCTGAGAGTCTTGTGTGTGAGAGAAGCTGGAATCACACTCAGAGTGCATAGTTTGATAAGTGCGCATTGACCACTATGTTGAAATAGCCATTGATAGTGTGTTTACATCTGTGTTGTGTTTCAGACGTTCCTGCGGTTAGAATTGCATTTGGAACACACATGTTACTTAGTTCTTGAAACACTTCTTTTCTGTAGTCGCCTTTGAAGTTTCCTTGTTTCCTTAGTTAGAAAAGACATGTATTCATGTTTTAGTGGAGAAACGCATAGGAACTGTGTTTCAATGTGTTAGGCGTATTAGGAGAGTGTTTCTTAGTAGATGCTGTTGCAATACGTATTTTAGTTACTTCTGAGAGTCTTGTGTGTGAGAGAAGCTGGAATCACACTCAGAGTGCATAGTTTGATAAGTGCGCATTGACCACTATGTTGAAATAGCCATTGATAGTGTGTTTACATCTGTGTTGTGTTTCAGACGTTCCTGCGGTTAGAATTGCATTTGGAACACACATGTTACTTAGTTCTTGAAACACTTCTTTTCTGTAGTCGCCTTTGAAGTTTCCTTGTTTCCTTAGTTAGAAAAGACATGTATTCATGTTTTAGTGGAGAAACGCATAGGAACTGTGTTTCAATGTGTTAGGCGTATTAGGAGAGTGTTTCTTAGTAGATGCTGTTGCAATACGTATTTTAGTTACTTCTGAGAGTCTTGTGTGTGAGAGAAGCTGGAATCACACTCAGAGTGCATAGTTTGATAAGTGCGCATTGACCACTATGTTGAAATAGCCATTGATAGTGTGTTTACATCTGTGTTGTGTTTCAGACGTTCCTGCGGTTAGAATTGCATTTGGAACACACATGTTACTTAGTTCTTGAAACACTTCTTTTCTGTAGTCGCCTTTGAAGTTTCCTTGTTTCCTTAGTTAGAAAAGACATGTAATTCATGTTTTAGTGGAGAAACGCATAGGAACTGTGTTTCAATGTGTTAGGCGTATTAGGAGAGTGTTTCTTAGTAGATGCTGTTGCAATACGTATTTTAGTTACTTCTGAGAGTCTTGTGTGTGAGAGAAGCTGGAATCACACTCAGAGTGCATAGTTTGATAAGTGCGCATTGACCACTATGTTGAAATAGCCATTGATAGTGTGTTTACATCTGTGTTGTGTTTCAGACGTTCCTGCGGTTAGAATTGCATTTGGAACACACATGTTACTTAGTTCTTGAAACACTTCTTTTCTGTAGTCGCCTTTGAAGTTTCCTTGTTTCCTTAGTTAGAAAAGACATGTATTCATGTTTTAGTGGAGAAACGCATAGGAACTGTGTTTCAATGTGTTAGGCGTATTAGGAGAGTGTTTCTTAGTAGATGCTGTTGCAATACGTATTTTAGTTACTTCTGAGAGTCTTGTGTGTGAGAGAAGCTGGAATCACACTCAGAGTGCATAGTTTGATAAGTGCGCATTGACCACTATGTTGAAATAGCCATTGATAGTGTGTTTACATCTGTGTTGTGTTTCAGACGTTCCTGCGGTTAGAATTGCATTTGGAACACACATGTTACTTAGTTCTTGAAACACTTCTTTTCTGTAGTCGCCTTTGAAGTTTCCTGTTTCCTTAGTTAGAAAAGACATGTATTCATGTTTTAGTGGAGAAACGCATAGGAACTGTGTTTCAATGTGTTAGGCGTATTAGGAGAGTGTTTCTTAGTAGATGCTGTTGCAATACGTATTTTAGTTACTTCTGAGAGTCTTGTGTGTGAGAGAAGCTGGAATCACACTCAGAGTGCATAGTTTGATAAGTGCGCATTGACCACTATGTTGAAATAGCCATTGATAGTGTGTTTACATCTGTGTTGTGTTTCAGACGTTCCTGCGGTTAGAATTGCATTTGGAACACACATGTTACTTAGTTCTTGAAACACTTCTTTTCTGTAGTCGCCTTTGCAAGTTTCCTTGTTTCCTTAGTTAGAAAAGACATGTATTCATGTTTTAGTGGAGAAACGCATAGGAACTGTGTTTCAATGTGTTAGGCGTATTAGGAGAGTGTTTCTTAGTAGATGCTGTTGCAATACGTATTTTAGTTACTTCTGAGAGTCTTGTGTGTGAGAGAAGCTGGAATCACACTCAGAGTGCATAGTTTGATAAGTGCGCATTGACCACTATGTTGAAATAGCCATTGATAGTGTGTTTACATCTGTGTTGTGTTTCAGACGTTCCTGCGGTTAGAATTGCATTTGGAACACACATGTTACTTAGTTCTTGAAACACTTCTTTTCTGTAGTCGCCTTTGAAGTTTCCTTGTTTCCTTAGTTAGAAAAGACATGTATTCATGTTTTAGTGGAGAAACGCATAGGAACTGTGTTTCAATGTGTTAGGCGTATTAGGAGAGTGTTTCTTAGTAGATGCTGTTGCAATACGTATTTTAGTTACTTCTGAGAGTCTTGTGTGTGAGAGAAGCTGGAATCACACTCAGAGTGCATAGTTTGATAAGTGCGCATTGACCACTATGTTGAAATAGCCATTGATAGTGTGTTTACATCTGTGTTGTGTTTCAGACGTTCCTGCGGTTAGAATTGCATTTGGAACACACATGTTACTTAGTTCTTGAAACACTTCTTTTCTGTAGTCGCCTTTGAAGTTTCCTTGTTTCCTTAGTTAGAAAAGACATGTATTCATGTTTTAGTGGAGAAACGCATAGGAACTGTGTTTCAATGTGTTAGGCGTATTAGGAGAGTGTTTCTTAGTAGATGCTGTTGCAATACGTATTTTAGTTACTTCTGAGAGTCTTGTGTGTGAGAGAAGCTGGAATCACACTCAGAGTGCATAGTTTGATAAGTGCGCATTGACCACTATGTTGAAATAGCCATTGATAGTGTGTTTACATCTGTGTTGTGTTTCAGACGTTCCTGCGGTTAGAATTGCATTTGGAACACACATGTTACTTTAGTTCTTGAAACACTTCTTTTCTGTAGTCGCCTTTGAAGTTTCCTTGTTTCCTTAGTTAGAAAAGACATGTATTCATGTTTTAGTGGAGAAACGCATAGGAACTGTGTTTCAATGTGTTAGGCGTATTAGGAGAGTGTTTCTTAGTAGATGCTGTTGCAATACGTATTTTAGTTACTTCTGAGAGTCTTGTGTGTGAGAGAAGCTGGAATCACACTCAGAGTGCATAGTTTGATAAGTGCGCATTGACCGCTATGTTGAAATAGCCATTGATAGTGTGTTTACATCTGTGTTGTGTTTCAGACGTTCCTGCGGTTAGAATTGCATTTGGAACACACATGTTACTTAGTTCTTGAAACACTTCTTTTCTGTAGTCGCCTTTGAAGTTTCCTGTTTCCTTAGTTAGAAAAGACATGTATTCATGTTTTAGTGGAGAAACGCATAGGAACTGTGTTTCAATGTGTTAGGCGTATTAGGAGAGTGTTTCTTAGTAGATGCTGTTGCAATACGTATTTTAGTTACTTCTGAGAGTCTTGTGTGTGAGAGAAGCTGGAATCACACTCAGAGTGCATAGTTTGATAAGTGCGCATTGACCGCTATGTTGAAATAGCCATTGATAGTGTGTTTACATCTGGTTGTGTTTCAGACGTTCCTGCGGTTAGAATTGCATTTGGAACACACATGTTACTTAGTTCTTGAAACACTTCTTTTCTGTAGTCGCCTTTGAAGTTTCCTTGTTTCCTTAGTTAGAAAAGACATGTATTCATGTTTTAGTGGAGAAACGCATAGGAACTGTGTTTCAATGTGTTAGGCGTATTAGGAGAGTGTTTCTTAGTAGATGCTGTTGCAATACGTATTTTAGTTACTTCTGAGAGTCTTGTGTGTGAGAGAAGCTGGAATCACACTCAGAGTGCATAGTTTGATAAGTGCGCATTGACCGCTATGTTGAAATAGCCATTGATAGTGTGTTTACATCTGTGTTGTGTTTCAGACGTTCCTGCGGTTAGAATTGCATTTGGAACACACATGTTACTTAGTTCTTGAAACACTTCTTTTCTGTAGTCGCCTTTGAAGTTTCCTTGTTTCCTTAGTTAGAAAAGACATGTATTCATGTTTTAGTGGAGAAACGCATAGGAACTGTGTTTCAATGTGTTAGGCGTATTAGGAGAGTGTTTCTTAGTAGATGCTGTTGCAATACGTATTTTAGTTACTTCTGAGAGTCTTGTGTGTGAGAGAAGCTGGAATCACACTCAGAGTGCATAGTTTGATAAGTGCGCATTGACCGCTATGTTGAAATAGCCATTGATAGTGTGTTTACATCTGTGTTGTGTTTCAGACGTTCCTGCGGTTAGAATTGCATTTGGAACACACATGTTACTTAGTTCTTGAAACACTTCTTTTCTGTAGTCGCCTTTGAAGTTTCCTTGTTTCCTTAGTTAGAAAAGACATGTATTCATGTTTTAGTGGAGAAACGCATAGGAACTGTGTTTCAATGTGTGTTAGGCGTATTAGGAGAGTGTTTCTTAGTAGATGCTGTTGCAATACGTATTTTAGTTACTTCTGAGAGTCTTGTGTGTGAGAGAAGCTGGAATCACACTCAGAGTGCATAGTTTGATAAGTGCGCATTGACCGCTATGTTGAAATAGCCATTGATAGTGTGTTTACATCTGTGTTGTGTTTCAGACGTTCCTGCGGTTAGAATTGCATTTGGAACACACATGTTACTTAGTTCTTGAAACACTTCTTTTCTGTAGTCGCCTTTGAAGTTTCCTTGTTTCCTTAGTTAGAAAAGACATGTATTCATGTTTTAGTGGAGAAACGCATAGGAACTGTGTTTCAATGTGTTAGGCGTATTAGGAGAGTGTTTCTTAGTAGATGCTGTTGCAATACGTATTTTAGTTACTTCTGAGAGTCTTGTGTGTGAGAGAAGCTGGAATCACACTCAGAGTGCATAGTTTGATAAGTGCGCATTGACCGCTATGTTGAAATAGCCATTGATCAGTGTGTTTACATCTGTGTTGTGTTTCAGACGTTCCTGCGGTTAGAATTGCATTTGGAACACACATGTTACTTAGTTCTTGAAACACTTCTTTTCTGTAGTCGCCTTTGAAGTTTCCTTGTTTCCTTAGTTAGAAAAGACATGTATTCATGTTTTAGTGGAGAAACGCATAGGAACTGTGTTTCAATGTGTTAGGCGTATTAGGAGAGTGTTTCTTAGTAGATGCTGTTGCAATACGTATTTTAGTTACTTCTGAGAGTCTTGTGTGTGAGAGAAGCTGGAATCACACTCAGAGTGCATAGTTTGATAAGTGCGCATTGACCGCTATGTTGAAATAGCCATTGATAGTGTGTTTACATCTGTGTTGTGTTTCAGACGTTCCTGCGGTTAGAATTGCATTTGGAACACACATGTTACTTAGTTCTTGAAACACTTCTTTTCTGTAGTCGCCTTTGAAGTTTCAATTGTTTCCTTAGTTAGAAAAGACATGTATTCATGTGATTTAGTGGAGAAACGCATAGGAACTGTGTTTCAATGTGTTAGGCGTATTAGGAGAGTGTTTCTTAGTAGATGCTGTTGCAATACGTATTTTAGTTACTTCTGAGAGTCTTGTGTGTGAGAGAAGCTGGAATCACACTCAGAGTGCATAGTTTGATAAGTGCGCATTGACCGCTATGTTGAAATAGCCATTGATAGTGTGTTTACATCTGTGTTGTGTTTCAGACGTTCCTGCGGTTAGAATTGCATTTGGAACACACATGTTACTTAGTTCTTGAAACACTTCTTTTCTGTAGTCGCCTTTGAAGTTTCCTTGTTTCCTTAGTTAGAAAAGACATGTATTCATGTTTTAGTGGAGAAACGCATAGGAACTGTGTTTCAATGTGTTAGGCGTATTAGGAGAGTGTTTCTTAGTAGATGCTGTTGCAATACGTATTTTAGTTACTTCTGAGAGTCTTGTGTGTGAGAGAAGCTGGAATCACACTCAGAGTGCATAGTTTGATAAGTGCGCATTGACCGCTATGTTGAAATAGCCATTGATAGTGTGTTTACATCTGTGTTGTGTTTCAGACGTTCCTGCGGTTAGAATTGCATTTGGAACACACATGTTACTTAGTTCTTGAAACACTTCTTTTCTGTAGTCGCCTTTGAAGTTTCCTTGTTTCCTTAGTTAGAAAAGACATGTATTCATGTTTTAGTGGAGAAACGCATAGGAACTGTGTTTCAATGTGTTAGGCGTATTAGGAGAGTGTTTCTTAGTAGATGCTGTTGCAATACGTATTTTAGTTACTTCTGAGAGTCTTGTGTGTGAGAGAAGCTGGAATCACACTCAGAGTGCATAGTTTGATAAGTGCGCATTGACCGCTATGTTGAAATAGCCATTGATAGTGTGTTTACATCTGTGTTGTGTTTCAGACGTTCCTGCGGTTAGAATTGCATTTGGAACACACATGTTACTTAGTTCTTGAAACACTTCTTTTCTGTAGTCGCCTTTGAAGTTTCCATGTTTCCTTAGTTAGAAAAGACATGTATTCATGTTTTAGTGGAGAAACGCATAGGAACTGTGTTTCAATGTGTTAGGCGTATTAGGAGAGTGTTTCTTAGTAGATGCTGTTGCAATACGTATTTTAGTTACTTCTGAGAGTCTTGTGTGTGAGAGAAGCTGGAATCACACTCAGAGTGCATAGTTTGATAAGTGCGCATTGACCGCTATGTTGAAATAGCCATTGATAGTGTGTTTACATCTGTGTTGTGTTTCAGACGTTCCTGCGGTTAGAATTGCATTTGGAACACACATGTTACTTAGTTCTTGAAACACTTCTTTTCTGTAGTCGCCTTTGAAGTTTCCTTGTTTCCTTAGTTAGAAAAGACATGTATTCATGTTTTAGTGGAGAAACGCATAGGAACTGTGTTTCAATGTGTTAGGCGTATTAGGAGAGTGTTTCTTAGTAGATGCTGTTGCAATACGTATTTTAGTTACTTCTGAGAGTCTTGTGTGTGAGAGAAGCTGGAATCACACTCAGAGTGCATAGTTTGATAAGTGCGCATTGACCGCTATGTTGAAATAGCCATTGATAGTGTGTTTACATCTGTGTTGTGTTTCAGACGTTCCTGCGGTTAGAATTGCATTTGGAACACACATGTTACTTAGTTCTTGAAACACTTCTTTTCTGTAGTCGCCTTTGAAGTTTCCTTGTTTCCTTAGTTAGAAAAGACATGTATTCATGTTTTAGTGGAGAAACGCATAGGAACTGTGTTTCAATGTGTTAGGCGTATTAGGAGAGTGTTTCTTAGTAGATGCTGTTGCAATACGTATTTTAGTTACTTCTGAGAGTCTTGTGTGTGAGAGAAGCTGGAATCACACTCAGAGTGCATAGTTTGATAAGTGCGCATTGACCGCTATGTTGAAATAGCCATTGATAGTGTGTTTACATCTGTGTTGTGTTTCAGACGTTCCTGCGGTTAGAATTGCATTTGGAACACACATGTTACTTAGTTTCTTGAAACACTTCTTTTCTGTAGTCGCCTTTGAAGTTTCAATGTTTCCTTAGTTAGAAAAGACATGTATTCATGTTTTAGTGGAGAAACGCATAGGAACTGTGTTTCAATGTGTTAGGCGTATTAGGAGAGTGTTTCTTAGTAGATGCTGTTGCAATACGTATTTTAGTTACTTCTGAGAGTCTTGTGTGTGAGAGAAGCTGGAATCACACTCAGAGTGCATAGTTTGATAAGTGCGCATTGACCGCTATGTTGAAATAGCCATTGATAGTGTGTTTACATCTGGTTGTGTTTCAGACGTTCCTGCGGTTAGAATTGCATTTGGAACACACATGTTACTTAGTTCTTGAAACACTTCTTTTCTGTAGTCGCCTTTGAAGTTTCCTTGTTTCCTTAGTTAGAAAAGACATGTATTCATGTTTTAGTGGAGAAACGCATAGGAACTGTGTTTCAATGTGTTAGGCGTATTAGGAGAGTGTTTCTTAGTAGATGCTGTTGCAATACGTATTTTAGTTACTTCTGAGAGTCTTGTGTGTGAGAGAAGCTGGAATCACACTCAGAGTGCATAGTTTGATAAGTGCGCATTGACCGCTATGTTGAAATAGCCATTGATAGTGTGTTTACATCTGGTTGTGTTTCAGACGTTCCTGCGGTTAGAATTGCATTTGGAACACACATGTTACTTAGTTCTTGAAACACTTCTTTTCTGTAGTCGCCTTTGAAGTTTCAATGTTTCCTTAGTTAGAAAAGACATGTATTCATGTTTTAGTGGAGAAACGCATAGGAACTGTGTTTCAATGTGTTAGGCGTATTAGGAGAGTGTTTCTTAGTAGATGCTGTTGCAATACGTATTTTAGTTACTTCTGAGAGTCTTGTGTGTGAGAGAAGCTGGAATCACACTCAGAGTGCATAGTTTGATAAGTGCGCATTGACCGCTATGTTGAAATAGCCATTGATAGTGTGTTTACATCTGGTTTGTGTTTCAGACGTTCCTGCGGTTAGAATTGCATTTGGAACACACATGTTACTTAGTTCTTGAAACACTTCTTTTCTGTAGTCGCCTTTGAAGTTTCAATGTTTCCTTAGTTAGAAAAGACATGTATTCATGTTTTAGTGGAGAAACGCATAGGAACTGTGTTTCAATGTGTTAGGCGTATTAGGAGAGTGTTTCTTAGTAGATGCTGTTGCAATACGTATTTTAGTTACTTCTGAGAGTCTTGTGTGTGAGAGAAGCTGGAATCACACTCAGAGTGCATAGTTTGATAAGTGCGCATTGACCGCTATGTTGAAATAGCCATTGATAGTGTGTTTACATCTGTGTTGTGTTTCAGACGTTCCTGCGGTTAGAATTGCATTTGGAACACACATGTTACTTAGTTCTTGAAACACTTCTTTTCTGTAGTCGCCTTTGAAGTTTCAATGTTTCCTTAGTTAGAAAAGACATGTATTCATGTTTTAGTGGAGAAACGCATAGGAACTGTGTTTCAATGTGTTAGGCGTATTAGGAGAGTGTTTCTTAGTAGATGCTGTTGCAATACGTATTTTAGTTACTTCTGAGAGTCTTGTGTGTGAGAGAAGCTGGAATCACACTCAGAGTGCATAGTTTGATAAGTGCGCATTGACCGCTATGTTGAAATAGCCATTGATAGTGTGTTTACATCTGGTTGTGTTTCAGACGTTCCTGCGGTTAGAATTGCATTTGGAACACACATGTTACTTAGTTCTTGAAACACTTCTTTTCTGTAGTCGCCTTTGAAGTTTCAATGTTTCCTTAGTTAGAAAAGACATGTATTCATGTTTTAGTGGAGAAACGCATAGGAACTGTGTTTCAATGTGTTAGGCGTATTAGGAGAGTGTTTCTTAGTAGATGCTGTTGCAATACGTATTTTAGTTACTTCTGAGAGTCTTGTGTGTGAGAGAAGCTGGAATCACACTCAGAGTGCATAGTTTGATAAGTGCGCATTGACCGCTATGTTGAAATAGCCATTGATAGTGTGTTTACTACATCTGTGTTGTGTTTCAGACGTTCCTGCGGTTAGAATTGCATTTGGAACACACATGTTACTTAGTTCTTGAAACACTTCTTTTCTGTAGTCGCCTTTGAAGTTTCAATGTTTCCTTAGTTAGAAAAGACATGTATTCATGTTTTAGTGGAGAAACGCATAGGAACTGTGTTTCAATGTGTTAGGCGTATTAGGAGAGTGTTTCTTAGTAGATGCTGTTGCAATACGTATTTTAGTTACTTCTGAGAGTCTTGTGTGTGAGAGAAGCTGGAATCACACTCAGAGTGCATAGTTTGATAAGTGCGCATTGACCGCTATGTTGAAATAGCCATTGATAGTGTGTTTACATCTGTGTTGTGTTTCAGACGTTCCTGCGGTTAGAATTGCATTTGGAACACACATGTTACTTAGTTCTTGAAACACTTCTTTTCTGTAGTCGCCTTTGAAGTTTCAATGTTTCCTTAGTTAGAAAAGACATGTATTCATGTTTTAGTGGAGAAACGCATAGGAACTGTGTTTCAATGTGTTAGGCGTATTAGGAGAGTGTTTCTTAGTAGATGCTGTTGCAATACGTATTTTAGTTACTTCTGAGAGTCTTGTGTGTGAGAGAAGCTGGAATCACACTCAGAGTGCATAGTTTGATAAGTGCGCATTGACCGCTATGTTGAAATAGCCATTGATAGTGTGTTTACATCTGGTTGTGTTTCAGACGTTCCTGCGGTTAGAATTGCATTTGGAACACACATGTTACTTAGTTCTTGAAACACTTCTTTTCTGTAGTCGCCTTTGAAGTTTCAATGTTTCCTTAGTTAGAAAAGACATGTATTCATGTTTTAGTGGAGAAACGCATAGGAACTGTGTTTCAATGTGTTAGGCGTATTAGGAGAGTGTTTCTTAGTAGATGCTGTTGCAATACGTATTTTAGTTACTTCTGAGAGTCTTGTGTGTGAGAGAAGCTGGAATCACACTCAGAGTGCATAGTTTGATAAGTGCGCATTGACCGCTATGTTGAAATAGCCATTGATAGTGTGTTTACATCTGGTTGTGTTTCAGACGTTCCTGCGGTTAGAATTGCATTTGGAACACACATGTTACTTAGTTCTTGAAACACTTCTTTTCTGTAGTCGCCTTTGAAGTTTCAATGTTTCCTTAGTTAGAAAAGACATGTATTCATGTTTTAGTGGAGAAACGCATAGGAACTGTGTTTCAATGTGTTAGGCGTATTAGGAGAGTGTTTCTTAGTAGATGCTGTTGCAATACGTATTTTAGTTACTTCTGAGAGTCTTGTGTGTGAGAGAAGCTGGAATCACACTCAGAGTGCATAGTTTGATAAGTGCGCATTGACCGCTATGTTGAAATAGCCATTGATAGTGTGTTTACATCTGGTTGTGTTTCAGACGTTCCTGCGGTTAGAATTGCATTTGGAACACACATGTTACTTAGTTCTTGAAACACTTCTTTTCTGTAGTCGCCTTTGAAGTTTCAATTGTTTCCTTAGTTAGAAAAGACATGTATTCATGTTTTAGTGGAGAAACGCATAGGAACTGTGTTTCAATGTGTTAGGCGTATTAGGAGAGTGTTTCTTAGTAGATGCTGTTGCAATACGTATTTTAGTTACTTCTGAGAGTCTTGTGTGTGAGAGAAGCTGGAATCACACTCAGAGTGCATAGTTTGATAAGTGCGCATTGACCGCTATGTTGAAATAGCCATTGATAGTGTGTTTACATCTGGGTTGTGTTTCAGACGTTCCTGCGGTTAGAATTGCATTTGGAACACACATGTTACTTAGTTCTTGAAACACTTCTTTTCTGTAGTCGCCTTTGAAGTTTCAATGTTTCCTTAGTTAGAAAAGACATGTATTCATGTTTTAGTGGAGAAACGCATAGGAACTGTGTTTCAATGTGTTAGGCGTATTAGGAGAGTGTTTCTTAGTAGATGCTGTTGCAATACGTATTTTAGTTACTTCTGAGAGTCTTGTGTGTGAGAGAAGCTGGAATCACACTCAGAGTGCATAGTTTGATAAGTGCGCATTGACCGCTATGTTGAAATAGCCATTGATAGTGTGTTTACATCTGGTTGTGTTTCAGACGTTCCTGCGGTTAGAATTGCATTTGGAACACACATGTTACTTAGTTCTTGAAACACTTCTTTTCTGTAGTCGCCTTTGAAGTTTCAATGTTTCCTTAGTTAGAAAAGACATGTATTCATGTTTTAGTGGAGAAACGCATAGGAACTGTGTTTCAATGTGTTAGGCGTATTAGGAGAGTGTTTCTTAGTAGATGCTGTTGCAATACGTATTTTAGTTACTTCTGAGAGTCTTGTGTGTGAGAGAAGCTGGAATCACACTCAGAGTGCATAGTTTGATAAGTGCGCATTGACCGCTATGTTGAAATAGCCATTGATAGTGTGTTTACATCTGGTTGTGTTTCAGACGTTCCTGCGGTTAGAATTGCATTTGGAACACACATGTTACTTAGTTCTTGAAACACTTCTTCTTGAAACACTTCTTCTTCTGTAGTCGCCTTTGAAGTTTCAATGTTTCCTTAGTTAGAAAAGACATGTATTCATGTTTTAGTGGAGAAACGCATAGGAACTGTGTTTCAATGTGTTAGGCGTATTAGGAGAGTGTTTCTTAGTAGATGCTGTTGCAATACGTATTTTAGTTACTTCTGAGAGTCTTGTGTGTGAGAGAAGCTGGAATCACACTCAGAGTGCATAGTTTGATAAGTGCGCATTGACCGCTATGTTGAAATAGCCATTGATAGTGTGTTTACATCTGTGTTGTGTTTCAGACGTTCCTGCGGTTAGAATTGCATTTGGAACACACATGTTACTTAGTTCTTGAAACACTTCTTTTCTGTAGTCGCCTTTGAAGTTTCAATGTTTCCTTAGTTAGAAAAGACATGTATTCATGTTTTAGTGGAGAAACGCATAGGAACTGTGTTTCAATGTGTTAGGCGTATTAGGAGAGTGTTTCTTAGTAGATGCTGTTGCAATACGTATTTTAGTTACTTCTGAGAGTCTTGTGTGTGAGAGAAGCTGGAATCACACTCAGAGTGCATAGTTTGATAAGTGCGCATTGACCGCTATGTTGAAATAGCCATTGATAGTGTGTTTACATCTGTGTTGTGTTTCAGACGTTCCTGCGGTTAGAATTGCATTTGGAACACACATGTTACTTAGTTCTTGAAACACTTCTTTTCTGTAGTCGCCTTTGAAGTTTCAATGTTTCCTTAGTTAGAAAAGACATGTATTCATGTTTTAGTGGAGAAACGCATAGGAACTGTGTTTCAATGTGTTAGGCGTATTAGGAGAGTGTTTCTTAGTAGATGCTGTTGCAATACGTATTTTAGTTACTTCTGAGAGTCTTGTGTGTGAGAGAAGCTGGAATCACACTCAGAGTGCATAGTTTGATAAGTGCGCATTGACCGCTATGTTGAAATAGCCATTGATAGTGTGTTTACATCTGTGTTGTGTTTCAGACGTTCCTGCGGTTAGAATTGCATTTGGAACACACATGTTACTTAGTTCTTGAAACACTTCTTTTCTGTAGTCGCCTTTGAAGTTTCAATGTTTCCTTAGTTAGAAAAGACATGTATTCATGTTTTAGTGGAGAAACGCATAGGAACTGTGTTTCAATGTGTTAGGCGTATTAGGAGAGTGTTTCTTAGTAGATGCTGTTGCAATACGTATTTTAGTTACTTCTGAGAGTCTTGTGTGTGAGAGAAGCTGGAATCACACTCAGAGTGCATAGTTTGATAAGTGCGCATTGACCGCTATGTTGAAATAGCCATTGATAGTGTGTTTACATCTGTGTTGTGTTTCAGACGTTCCTGCGGTTAGAATTGCATTTGGAACACACATGTTACTTAGTTCTTGAAACACTTCTTTTCTGTAGTCGCCTTTGAAGTTTCAATGTTTCCTTAGTTAGAAAAGACATGTATTCATGTTTTAGTGGAGAAACGCATAGGAACTGTGTTTCAATGTGTTAGGCGTATTAGGAGAGTGTTGGTCTTAGTAGATGCTGTTGCAATACGTATTTTAGTTACTTCTGAGAGTCTTGTGTGTGAGAGAAGCTGGAATCACACTCAGAGTGCATAGTTTGATAAGTGCGCATTGACCGCTATGTTGAAATAGCCATTGATAGTGTGTTTACATCTGGTTGTGTTTCAGACGTTCCTGCGGTTAGAATTGCATTTGGAACACACATGTTACTTAGTTCTTGAAACACTTCTTTTCTGTAGTCGCCTTTGAAGTTTCAATGTTTCCTTAGTTAGAAAAGACATGTATTCATGTTTTAGTGGAGAAACGCATAGGAACTGTGTTTCAATGTGTTAGGCGTATTAGGAGAGTGTTTCTTAGTAGATGCTGTTGCAATACGTATTTTAGTTACTTCTGAGAGTCTTGTGTGTGAGAGAAGCTGGAATCACACTCAGAGTGCATAGTTTGATAAGTGCGCATTGACCGCTATGTTGAAATAGCCATTGATAGTGTGTTTACATCTGTGTTGTGTTTCAGACGTTCCTGCGGTTAGAATTGCATTTGGAACACACATGTTACTTAGTTCTTGAAACACTTCTTTTCTGTAGTCGCCTTTGAAGTTTCAATGTTTCCTTAGTTAGAAAAGACATGTATTCATGTTTTAGTGGAGAAACGCATAGGAACTGTGTTTCAATGTGTTAGGCGTATTAGGAGAGTGTTTCTTAGTAGATGCTGTTGCAATACGTATTTTAGTTACTTCTGAGAGTCTTGTGTGTGAGAGAAGCTGGAATCACACTCAGAGTGCATAGTTTGATAAGTGCGCATTGACCGCTATGTTGAAATAGCCATTGATAGTGTGTTTACATCTGTGTTGTGTTTCAGACGTTCCTGCGGTTAGAATTGCATTTGGAACACACATGTTACTTAGTTCTTGAAACACTTCTTTTCTGTAGTCGCCTTTGAAGTTTCAATGTTTCCTTAGTTAGAAAAGACATGTATTCATGTTTTAGTGGAGAAACGCATAGGAACTGTGTTTCAATGTGTTAGGCGTATTAGGAGAGTGTTTCTTAGTAGATGCTGTTGCAATACGTATTTTAGTTACTTCTGAGAGTCTTGTGTGTGAGAGAAGCTGGAATCACACTCAGAGTGCATAGTTTGATAAGTGCGCATTGACCGCTATGTTGAAATAGCCATTGATAGTGTGTTTACATCTGTGTTGTGTTTCAGACGTTCCTGCGGTTAGAATTGCATTTGGAACACACATGTTACTTAGTTCTTGAAACACTTCTTTTCTGTAGTCGCCTTTGAAGTTTCAATGTTTCCTTAGTTAGAAAAGACATGTATTCATGTTTTAGTGGAGAAACGCATAGGAACTGTGTTTCAATGTGTTAGGCGTATTAGGAGAGTGTTTCTTAGTAGATGCTGTTGCAATACGTATTTTAGTTACTTCTGAGAGTCTTGTGTGTGAGAGAAGCTGGAATCACACTCAGAGTGCATAGTTTGATAAGTGCGCATTGACCGCTATGTTGAAATAGCCATTGATAGTGTGTTTACATCTGTGTTGTGTTTCAGACGTTCCTGCGGTTAGAATTGCATTTGGAACACACATGTTACTTAGTTCTTGAAACACTTCTTTTCTGTAGTCGCCTTTGAAGTTTCAATTGTTTCCTTAGTTAGAAAAGACATGTATTCATGTTTTAGTGGAGAAACGCATAGGAACTGTGTTTCAATGTGTTAGGCGTATTAGGAGAGTGTTTCTTAGTAGATGCTGTTGCAATACGTATTTTAGTTACTTCTGAGAGTCTTGTGTGTGAGAGAAGCTGGAATCACACTCAGAGTGCATAGTTTGATAAGTGCGCATTGACCGCTATGTTGAAATAGCCATTGATAGTGTGTTTACATCTGTGTTGTGTTTCAGACGTTCCTGC
Source organism: Cricetomys ansorgei (assembly GCA_026225945.1). Taxonomy (NCBI): domain Eukaryota; kingdom Metazoa; phylum Chordata; class Mammalia; order Rodentia; family Nesomyidae; genus Cricetomys; species Cricetomys ansorgei. The sequence continues at coordinate 16,130 of JAMJFZ010000331.1, read as the reverse complement.
GGTTAGAATTGCATTTGGAACACACATGTTACTTAGTTCTTGAAACACTTCTTTTCTGTAGTCGCCTTTGAAGTTTCAATGTTTCCTTAGTTAGAAAAGACATGTATTCATGTTTTAGTGGAGAAACGCATAGGAACTGTGTTTCAATGTGTTAGGCGTATTAGGAGAGTGTTTCTTAGTAGATGCTGTTGCAATACGTATTTTAGTTACTTCTGAGAGTCTTGTGTGTGAGAGAAGCTGGAATCACACTCAGAGTGCATAGTTTGATAAGTGCGCATTGACCGCTATGTTGAAATAGCCATTGATAGTGTGTTTACATCTGGTTGTGTTTCAGACGTTCCTGCGGTTAGAATTGCATTTGGAACACACATGTTACTTAGTTCTTGAAACACTTCTTTTCTGTAGTCGCCTTTGAAGTTTCAATGTTTCCTTAGTTAGAAAAGACATGTATTCATGTTTTAGTGGAGAAACGCATAGGAACTGTGTTTCAATGTGTTAGGCGTATTAGGAGAGTGTTTCTTAGTAGATGCTGTTGCAATACGTATTTTAGTTACTTCTGAGAGTCTTGTGTGTGAGAGAAGCTGGAATCACACTCAGAGTGCATAGTTTGATAAGTGCGCATTGACCGCTATGTTGAAATAGCCATTGATAGTGTGTTTACATCTGGTTGTGTTTCAGACGTTCCTGCGGTTAGAATTGCATTTGGAACACACATGTTACTTAGTTCTTGAAACACTTCTTTTCTGTAGTCGCCTTTGAAGTTTCAATGTTTCCTTAGTTAGAAAAGACATGTATTCATGTTTTAGTGGAGAAACGCATAGGAACTGTGTTTCAATGTGTTAGGCGTATTAGGAGAGTGTTTCTTAGTAGATGCTGTTGCAATACGTATTTTAGTTACTTCTGAGAGTCTTGTGTGTGAGAGAAGCTGGAATCACACTCAGAGTGCATAGTTTGATAAGTGCGCATTGACCGCTATGTTGAAATAGCCATTGATAGTGTGTTTACATCTGTGTTGTGTTTCAGACGTTCCTGCGGTTAGAATTGCATTTGGAACACACATGTTACTTAGTTCTTGAAACACTTCTTTTCTGTAGTCGCCTTTGAAGTTTCAATGTTTCCTTAGTTAGAAAAGACATGTATTCATGTTTTAGTGGAGAAACGCATAGGAACTGTGTTTCAATGTGTTAGGCGTATTAGGAGAGTGTTTCTTAGTAGATGCTGTTGCAATACGTATTTTAGTTACTTCTGAGAGTCTTGTGTGTGAGAGAAGCTGGAATCACACTCAGAGTGCATAGTTTGATAAGTGCGCATTGACCGCTATGTTGAAATAGCCATTGATAGTGTGTTTACATCTGTGTTGTGTTTCAGACGTTCCTGCGGTTAGAATTGCATTTGGAACACACATGTTACTTAGTTCTTGAAACACTTCTTTTCTGTAGTCGCCTTTGAAGTTTCAATGTTTCCTTAGTTAGAAAAGACATGTATTCATGTTTTAGTGGAGAAACGCATAGGAACTGTGTTTCAATGTGTTAGGCGTATTAGGAGAGTGTTTCTTAGTAGATGCTGTTGCAATACGTATTTTAGTTACTTCTGAGAGTCTTGTGTGTGAGAGAAGCTGGAATCACACTCAGAGTGCATAGTTTGATAAGTGCGCATTGACCGCTATGTTGAAATAGCCATTGATAGTGTGTTTACATCTGGTTGTGTTTCAGACGTTCCTGCGGTTAGAATTGCATTTGGAACACACATGTTACTTAGTTCTTGAAACACTTCTTTTCTGTAGTCGCCTTTGAAGTTTCCTTGTTTCCTTAGTTAGAAAAGACATGTATTCATGTTTTAGTGGAGAAACGCATAGGAACTGTGTTTCAATGTGTTAGGCGTATTAGGAGAGTGTTTCTTAGTAGATGCTGTTGCAATACGTATTTTAGTTACTTCTGAGAGTCTTGTGTGTGAGAGAAGCTGGAATCACACTCAGAGTGCATAGTTTGATAAGTGCGCATTGACCGCTATGTTGAAATAGCCATTGATAGTGTGTTTACATCTGTGTTGTGTTTCAGACGTTCCTGCGGTTAGAATTGCATTTGGAACACACATGTTACTTAGTTCTTGAAACACTTCTTTTCTGTAGTCGCCTTTGAAGTTTCAATGTTTCCTTAGTTAGAAAAGACATGTATTCATGTTTTAGTGGAGAAACGCATAGGAACTGTGTTTCAATGTGTTAGGCGTATTAGGAGAGTGTTTCTTAGTAGATGCTGTTGCAATACGTATTTTAGTTACTTCTGAGAGTCTTGTGTGTGAGAGAAGCTGGAATCACACTCAGAGTGCATAGTTTGATAAGTGCGCATTGACCGCTATGTTGAAATAGCCATTGATAGTGTGTTTACATCTGGTTGTGTTTCAGACGTTCCTGCGGTTAGAATTGCATTTGGAACACACATGTTACTTAGTTCTTGAAACACTTCTTTTCTGTAGTCGCCTTTGAAGTTTCCTTGTTTCCTTAGTTAGAAAAGACATGTATTCATGTTTTAGTGGAGAAACGCATAGGAACTGTGTTTCAATGTGTTAGGCGTATTAGGAGAGTGTTTCTTAGTAGATGCTGTTGCAATACGTATTTTAGTTACTTCTGAGAGTCTTGTGTGTGAGAGAAGCTGGAATCACACTCAGAGTGCATAGTTTGATAAGTGCGCATTGACCGCTATGTTGAAATAGCCATTGATAGTGTGTTTACATCTGTGTTGTGTTTCAGACGTTCCTGCGGTTAGAATTGCATTTGGAACACACATGTTACTTAGTTCTTGAAACACTTCTTTTCTGTAGTCGCCTTTGAAGTTTCCTTGTTTCCTTAGTTAGAAAAGACATGTATTCATGTTTTAGTGGAGAAACGCATAGGAACTGTGTTTCAATGTGTTAGGCGTATTAGGAGAGTGTTTCTTAGTAGATGCTGTTGCAATACGTATTTTAGTTACTTCTGAGAGTCTTGTGTGTGAGAGAAGCTGGAATCACACTCAGAGTGCATAGTTTGATAAGTGCGCATTGACCGCTATGTTGAAATAGCCATTGATAGTGTGTTTACATCTGTGTTGTGTTTCAGACGTTCCTGTGCGGTTAGAATTGCATTTGGAACACACATGTTACTTAGTTCTTGAAACACTTCTTTTCTGTAGTCGCCTTTGAAGTTTCCTTGTTTCCTTAGTTAGAAAAGACATGTATTCATGTTTTAGTGGAGAAACGCATAGGAACTGTGTTTCAATGTGTTAGGCGTATTAGGAGAGTGTTTCTTAGTAGATGCTGTTGCAATACGTATTTTAGTTACTTCTGAGAGTCTTGTGTGTGAGAGAAGCTGGAATCACACTCAGAGTGCATAGTTTGATAAGTGCGCATTGACCGCTATGTTGAAATAGCCATTGATAGTGTGTTTACATCTGTGTTGTGTTTCAGACGTTCCTGCGGTTAGAATTGCATTTGGAACACACATGTTACTTAGTTCTTGAAACACTTCTTTTCTGTAGTCGCCTTTGAAGTTTCCTTGTTTCCTTAGTTAGAAAAGACATGTATTCATGTTTTAGTGGAGAAACGCATAGGAACTGTGTTTCAATGTGTTAGGCGTATTAGGAGAGTGTTTCTTAGTAGATGCTGTTGCAATACGTATTTTAGTTACTTCTGAGAGTCTTGTGTGTGAGAGAAGCTGGAATCACACTCAGAGTGCATAGTTTGATAAGTGCGCATTGACCGCTATGTTGAAATAGCCATTGATAGTGTGTTTACATCTGTGTTGTGTTTCAGACGTTCCTGCGGTTAGAATTGCATTTGGAACACACATGTTACTTAGTTCTTGAAACACTTCTTTTCTGTAGTCGCCTTTGAAGTTTCCTGTTTCCTTAGTTAGAAAAGACATGTATTCATGTTTTAGTGGAGAAACGCATAGGAACTGTGTTTCAATGTGTTAGGCGTATTAGGAGAGTGTTTCTTAGTAGATGCTGTTGCAATACGTATTTTAGTTACTTCTGAGAGTCTTGTGTGTGAGAGAAGCTGGAATCACACTCAGAGTGCATAGTTTGATAAGTGCGCATTGACCGCTATGTTGAAATAGCCATTGATAGTAGTGTTTACATCTGTGTTGTGTTTCAGACGTTCCTGCGGTTAGAATTGCATTTGGAACACACATGTTACTTAGTTCTTGAAACACTTCTTTTCTGTAGTCGCCTTTGAAGTTTCCTTGTTTCCTTAGTTAGAAAAGACATGTATTCATGTTTTAGTGGAGAAACGCATAGGAACTGTGTTTCAATGTGTTAGGCGTATTAGGAGAGTGTTTCTTAGTAGATGCTGTTGCAATACGTATTTTAGTTACTTCTGAGAGTCTTGTGTGTGAGAGAAGCTGGAATCACACTCAGAGTGCATAGTTTGATAAGTGCGCATTGACCGCTATGTTGAAATAGCCATTGATAGTGTGTTTACATCTGTGTTGTGTTTCAGACGTTCCTGCGGTTAGAATTGCATTTGGAACACACATGTTACTTAGTTCTTGAAACACTTCTTTTCTGTAGTCGCCTTTGAAGTTTCCTTGTTTCCTTAGTTAGAAAAGACATGTATTCATGTTTTAGTGGAGAAACGCATAGGAACTGTGTTTCAATGTGTTAGGCGTATTAGGAGAGTGTTTCTTAGTAGATGCTGTTGCAATACGTATTTTAGTTACTTCTGAGAGTCTTGTGTGTGAGAGAAGCTGGAATCACACTCAGAGTGCATAGTTTGATAAGTGCGCATTGACCGCTATGTTGAAATAGCCATTGATAGTGTGTTTACATCTGTGTTGTGTTTCAGACGTTCCTGCGGTTAGAATTGCATTTGGAACACACATGTTACTTAGTTCTTGAAACACTTCTTTTCTGTAGTCGCCTTTGAAGTTTCCTTGTTTCCTTAGTTAGAAAAGACATGTATTCATGTTTTAGTGGAGAAACGCATAGGAACTGTGTTTCAATGTGTTAGGCGTATTAGGAGAGTGTTTCTTAGTAGATGCTGTTGCAATACGTATTTTAGTTACTTCTGAGAGTCTTGTGTGTGAGAGAAGCTGGAATCACACTCAGAGTGCATAGTTTGATAAGTGCGCATTGACCGCTATGTTGAAATAGCCATTGATAGTGTGTTTACATCTGTGTTGTGTTTCAGACGTTCCTGCGGTTAGAATTGCATTTGGAACACACATGTTACTTAGTTCTTGAAACACTTCTTTTCTGTAGTCGCCTTTGAAGTTTCCTTGTTTCCTTAGTTAGAAAAGACATGTATTCATGTTTTAGTGGAGAAACGCATAGGAACTGTGTTTCAATGTGTTAGGCGTATTAGGAGAGTGTTTCTTAGTAGATGCTGTTGCAATACGTATTTTAGTTACTTCTGAGAGTCTTGTGTGTGAGAGAAGCTGGAATCACACTCAGAGTGCATAGTTTGATAAGTGCGCATTGACCGCTATGTTGAAATAGCCATTGATAGTGTGTTTACATCTGTGTTGTGTTTCAGACGTTCCTGCGGTTAGAATTGCATTTGGAACACACATGTTACTTAGTTCTTGAAACACTTCTTTTCTGTAGTCGCCTTTGAAGTTTCCTCTGTTTCCTTAGTTAGAAAAGACATGTATTCATGTTTTAGTGGAGAAACGCATAGGAACTGTGTTTCAATGTGTTAGGCGTATTAGGAGAGTGTTTCTTAGTAGATGCTGTTGCAATACGTATTTTAGTTACTTCTGAGAGTCTTGTGTGTGAGAGAAGCTGGAATCACACTCAGAGTGCATAGTTTGATAAGTGCGCATTGACCGCTATGTTGAAATAGCCATTGATAGTGTGTTTACATCTGTGTTGTGTTTCAGACGTTCCTGCGGTTAGAATTGCATTTGGAACACACATGTTACTTAGTTCTTGAAACACTTCTTTTCTGTAGTCGCCTTTGAAGTTTCAATGTTTCCTTAGTTAGAAAAGACATGTATTCATGTTTTAGTGGAGAAACGCATAGGAACTGTGTTTCAATGTGTTAGGCGTATTAGGAGAGTGTTTCTTAGTAGATGCTGTTGCAATACGTATTTTAGTTACTTCTGAGAGTCTTGTGTGTGAGAGAAGCTGGAATCACACTCAGAGTGCATAGTTTGATAAGTGCGCATTGACCGCTATGTTGAAATAGCCATTGATAGTGTGTTTACATCTGTGTTGTGTTTCAGACGTTCCTGCGGTTAGAATTGCATTTGGAACACACATGTTACTTAGTTCTTGAAACACTTCTTTTCTGTAGTCGCCTTTGAAGTTTCAATGTTTCCTTAGTTAGAAAAGACATGTATTCATGTTTTAGTGGAGAAACGCATAGGAACTGTGTTTCAATGTGTTAGGCGTATTAGGAGAGTGTTTCTTAGTAGATGCTGTTGCAATACGTATTTTAGTTACTTCTGAGAGTCTTGTGTGTGAGAGAAGCTGGAATCACACTCAGAGTGCATAGTTTGATAAGTGCGCATTGACCGCTATGTTGAAATAGCCATTGATAGTGTGTTTACATCTGTGTTGTGTTTCAGACGTTCCTGCGGTTAGAATTGCATTTGGAACACACATGTTACTTAGTTCTTGAAACACTTCTTTTCTGTAGTCGCCTTTGAAGTTTCAATGTTTCCTTAGTTAGAAAAGACATGTATTCATGTTTTAGTGGAGAAACGCATAGGAACTGTGTTTCAATGTGTTAGGCGTATTAGGAGAGTGTTTCTTAGTAGATGCTGTTGCAATACGTATTTTAGTTACTTCTGAGAGTCTTGTGTGTGAGAGAAGCTGGAATCACACTCAGAGTGCATAGTTTGATAAGTGCGCATTGACCGCTATGTTGAAATAGCCATTGATAGTGTGTTTACATCTGTGTTGTGTTTCAGACGTTCCTGCGGTTAGAATTGCATTTGGAACACACATGTTACTTAGTTCTTGAAACACTTCTTTTCTGTAGTCGCCTTTGAAGTTTCAATGTTTCCTTAGTTAGAAAAGACATGTATTCATGTTTTAGTGGAGAAACGCATAGGAACTGTGTTTCAATGTGTTAGGCGTATTAGGAGAGTGTTTCTTAGTAGATGCTGTTGCAATACGTATTTTAGTTACTTCTGAGAGTCTTGTGTGTGAGAGAAGCTGGAATCACACTCAGAGTGCATAGTTTGATAAGTGCGCATTGACCGCTATGTTGAAATAGCCATTGATAGTGTGTTTACATCTGTGTTGTGTTTCAGACGTTCCTGCGGTTAGAATTGCATTTGGAACACACATGTTACTTAGTTCTTGAAACACTTCTTTTCTGTAGTCGCCTTTGAAGTTTCAATGTTTCCTTAGTTAGAAAAGACATGTATTCATGTTTTAGTGGAGAAACGCATAGGAACTGTGTTTCAGTGTGTTAGGCGTATTAGGAGAGTGTTTCTTAGTAGATGCTGTTGCAATACGTATTTTAGTTACTTCTGAGAGTCTTGTGTGTGAGAGAAGCTGGAATCACACTCAGAGTGCATAGTTTGATAAGTGCGCATTGACCGCTATGTTGAAATAGCCATTGATAGTGCGTTTACATCTGGGTTGTGTTTCAGACGTTCCTGCGGTTAGAATTGCATTTGGAACACACATGTTACTTAGTTCTTGAAACACTTCTTTTCTGTAGTCGCCTTTGAAGTTTCAATGTTTCCTTAGTTAGAAAAGACATGTATTCATGTTTTAGTGGAGAAACGCATAGGAACTGTGTTTCAGTGTGTTAGGCGTATTAGGAGAGTGTTTCTTAGTAGATGCTGTTGCAATACGTATTTTAGTTACTTCTGAGAGTCTTGTGTGTGAGAGAAGCTGGAATCACACTCAGAGTGCATAGTTTGATAAGTGCGCATTGACCGCTATGTTGAAATAGCCATTGATAGTGCGTTTACATCTGGGTTGTGTTTCAGACGTTCCTGCGGTTAGAATTGCATTTGGAACACACATGTTACTTAGTTCTTGAAACACTTCTTTTCTGTAGTCGCCTTTGAAGTTTCAATGTTTCCTTAGTTAGAAAAGACATGTATTCATGTTTTAGTGGAGAAACGCATAGGAACTGTGTTTCAGTGTGTTAGGCGTATTAGGAGAGTGTTTTCTTAGTAGATGCTGTTGCAATACGTATTTTAGTTACTTCTGAGAGTCTTGTGTGTGAGAGAAGCTGGAATCACACTCAGAGTGCATAGTTTGATAAGTGCGCATTGACCGCTATGTTGAAATAGCCATTGATAGTGCGTTTACATCTGGGTTGTGTTTCAGACGTTCCTGCGGTTAGAATTGCATTTGGAACACACATGTTACTTAGTTCTTGAAACACTTCTTTTCTGTAGTCGCCTTTGAAGTTTCAATGTTTCCTTAGTTAGAAAAGACATGTATTCATGTTTTAGTGGAGAAACGCATAGGAACTGTGTTTCAGTGTGTTAGGCGTATTAGGAGAGTGTTTCTTAGTAGATGCTGTTGCAATACGTATTTTAGTTACTTCTGAGAGTCTTGTGTGTGAGAGAAGCTGGAATCACACTCAGAGTGCATAGTTTGATAAGTGCGCATTGACCGCTATGTTGAAATAGCCATTGATAGTGCGTTTACATCTGGGTTGTGTTTCAGACGTTCCTGCGGTTAGAATTGCATTTGGAACACACATGTTACTTAGTTCTTGAAACACTTCTTTTCTGTAGTCGCCTTTGAAGTTTCAATGTTTCCTTAGTTAGAAAAGACATGTATTCATGTTTTAGTGGAGAAACGCATAGGAACTGTGTTTCAGTGTGTTAGGCGTATTAGGAGAGTGTTTCTTAGTAGATGCTGTTGCAATACGTATTTTAGTTACTTCTGAGAGTCTTGTGTGTGAGAGAAGCTGGAATCACACTCAGAGTGCATAGTTTGATAAGTGCGCATTGACCGCTATGTTGAAATAGCCATTGATAGTGCGTTTACATCTGGGTTGTGTTTCAGACGTTCCTGCGGTTAGAATTGCATTTGGAACACACATGTTACTTAGTTCTTGAAACACTTCTTTTCTGTAGTCGCCTTTGAAGTTTCAATGTTTCCTTAGTTAGAAAAGACATGTATTCATGTTTTAGTGGAGAAACGCATAGGAACTGTGTTTCAGTGTGTTAGGCGTATTAGGAGAGTGTTTCTTAGTAGATGCTGTTGCAATACGTATTTTAGTTACTTCTGAGAGTCTTGTGTGTGAGAGAAGCTGGAATCACACTCAGAGTGCATAGTTTGATAAGTGCGCATTGACCGCTATGTTGAAATAGCCATTGATAGTGCGTTTACATCTGGGTTGTGTTTCAGACGTTCCTGCGGTTAGAATTGCATTTGGAACACACATGTTACTTAGTTCTTGAAACACTTCTTTTCTGTAGTCGCCTTTGAAGTTTCAATGTTTCCTTAGTTAGAAAAGACATGTATTCATGTTTTAGTGGAGAAACGCATAGGAACTGTGTTTCAGTGTGTTAGGCGTATTAGGAGAGTGTTTCTTAGTAGATGCTGTTGCAATACGTATTTTAGTTACTTCTGAGAGTCTTGTGTGTGAGAGAAGCTGGAATCACACTCAGAGTGCATAGTTTGATAAGTGCGCATTGACCGCTATGTTGAAATAGCCATTGATAGTGTGTTTACATCTGGGTTGTGTTTCAGACGTTCCTGCGGTTAGAATTGCATTTGGAACACACATGTTACTTAGTTCTTGAAACACTTCTTTTCTGTAGTCGCCTTTGAAGTTTCAATGTTTCCTTAGTTAGAAAAGACATGTATTCATGTTTTAGTGGAGAAACGCATAGGAACTGTGTTTCAATGTGTTAGGCGTATTAGGAGAGTGTTTCTTAGTAGATGCTGTTGCAATACGTATTTTAGTTACTTCTGAGAGTCTTGTGTGTGAGAGAAGCTGGAATCACACTCAGAGTGCATAGTTTGATAAGTGCGCATTGACCGCTATGTTGAAATAGCCATTGATAGTGCGTTTACATCTGGGTTGTGTTTCAGACGTTCCTGCGGTTAGAATTGCATTTGGAACACACATGTTACTTAGTTCTTGAAACACTTCTTTTCTGTAGTCGCCTTTGAAGTTTCAATGTTTCCTTAGTTAGAAAAGACATGTATTCATGTTTTAGTGGAGAAACGCATAGGAACTGTGTTTCAGTGTGTTAGGCGTATTAGGAGAGTGTTTCTTAGTAGATGCTGTTGCAATACGTATTTTAGTTACTTCTGAGAGTCTTGTGTGTGAGAGAAGCTGGAATCACACTCAGAGTGCATAGTTTGATAAGTGCGCATTGACCGCTATGTTGAAATAGCCATTGATAGTGTGTTTACATCTGGGTTGTGTTTCAGACGTTCCTGCGGTTAGAATTGCATTTGGAACACACATGTTACTTAGTTCTTGAAACACTTCTTTTCTGTAGTCGCCTTTGAAGTTTCAATGTTTCCTTAGTTAGAAAAGACATGTATTCATGTTTTAGTGGAGAAACGCATAGGAACTGTGTTTCAATGTGTTAGGCGTATTAGGAGAGTGTTTCTTAGTAGATGCTGTTGCAATACGTATTTTAGTTACTTCTGAGAGTCTTGTGTGTGAGAGAAGCTGGAATCACACTCAGAGTGCATAGTTTGATAAGTGCGCATTGACCGCTATGTTGAAATAGCCATTGATAGTGCGTTTACATCTGGGTTGTGTTTCAGACGTTCCTGCGGTTAGAATTGCATTTGGAACACACATGTTACTTAGTTCTTGAAACACTTCTTTTCTGTAGTCGCCTTTGAAGTTTCAATGTTTCCTTAGTTAGAAAAGACATGTATTCATGTTTTAGTGGAGAAACGCATAGGAACTGTGTTTCAGTGTGTTAGGCGTATTAGGAGAGTGTTTCTTAGTAGATGCTGTTGCAATACGTATTTTAGTTACTTCTGAGAGTCTTGTGTGTGAGAGAAGCTGGAATCACACTCAGAGTGCATAGTTTGATAAGTGCGCATTGACCGCTATGTTGAAATAGCCATTGATAGTGTGTTTACATCTGGGTTGTGTTTCAGACGTTCCTGCGGTTAGAATTGCATTTGGAACACACATGTTACTTAGTTCTTGAAACACTTCTTTTTCTGTAGTCGCCTTTGAAGTTTCAATGTTTCCTTAGTTAGAAAAGACATGTATTCATGTTTTAGTGGAGAAACGCATAGGAACTGTGTTTCAGTGTGTTAGGCGTATTAGGAGAGTGTTTCTTAGTAGATGCTGTTGCAATACGTATTTTAGTTACTTCTGAGAGTCTTGTGTGTGAGAGAAGCTGGAATCACACTCAGAGTGCATAGTTTGATAAGTGCGCATTGACCGCTATGTTGAAATAGCCATTGATAGTGCGTTTACATCTGGGTTGTGTTTCAGACGTTCCTGCGGTTAGAATTGCATTTGGAACACACATGTTACTTAGTTCTTGAAACACTTCTTTTCTGTAGTCGCCTTTGAAGTTTCAATGTTTCCTTAGTTAGAAAAGACATGTATTCATGTTTTAGTGGAGAAACGCATAGGAACTGTGTTTCAGTGTGTTAGGCGTATTAGGAGAGTGTTTCTTAGTAGATGCTGTTGCAATACGTATTTTAGTTACTTCTGAGAGTCTTGTGTGTGAGAGAAGCTGGAATCACACTCAGAGTGCATAGTTTGATAAGTGCGCATTGACCGCTATGTTGAAATAGCCATTGATAGTGCGTTTACATCTGGGTTGTGTTTCAGACGTTCCTGCGGTTAGAATTGCATTTGGAACACACATGTTACTTAGTTCTTGAAACACTTCTTTTCTGTAGTCGCCTTTGAAGTTTCAATGTTTCCTTAGTTAGAAAAGACATGTATTCATGTTTTAGTGGAGAAACGCATAGGAACTGTGTTTCAGTGTGTTAGGCGTATTAGGAGAGTGTTTCTTAGTAGATGCTGTTGCAATACGTATTTTAGTTACTTCTGAGAGTCTTGTGTGTGAGAGAAGCTGGAATCACACTCAGAGTGCATAGTTTGATAAGTGCGCATTGACCGCTATGTTGAAATAGCCATTGATAGTGCGTTTACATCTGGGTTGTGTTTCAGACGTTCCTGCGGTTAGAATTGCATTTGGAACACACATGTTACTTAGTTCTTGAAACACTTCTTTTCTGTAGTCGCCTTTGAAGTTTCAATGTTTCCTTAGTTAGAAAAGACATGTATTCATGTTTTAGTGGAGAAACGCATAGGAACTGTGTTTCAGTGTGTTAGGCGTATTAGGAGAGTGTTTCTTAGTAGATGCTGTTGCAATACGTATTTTAGTTACTTCTGAGAGTCTTGTGTGTGAGAGAAGCTGGAATCACACTCAGAGTGCATAGTTTGATAAGTGCGCATTGACCGCTATGTTGAAATAGCCATTGATAGTGTGTTTACATCTGTGTTGTGTTTCAGACGTTCCTGCGGTTAGAATTGCATTTGGAACACACATGTTACTTAGTTCTTGAAACACTTCTTTTCTGTAGTCGCCTTTGAAGTTTCAATGTTTCCTTAGTTAGAAAAGACATGTATTCATGTTTTAGTGGAGAAACGCATAGGAACTGTGTTTCAGTGTGTTAGGCGTATTAGGAGAGTGTTTCTTAGTAGATGCTGTTGCAATACGTATTTTAGTTACTTCTGAGAGTCTTGTGTGTGAGAGAAGCTGGAATCACACTCAGAGTGCATAGTTTGATAAGTGCGCATTGACCGCTATGTTGAAATAGCCATTGATAGTGCGTTTACATCTGGGTTGTGTTTCAGACGTTCCTGCGGTTAGAATTGCATTTGGAACACACATGTTACTTAGTTCTTGAAACACTTCTTTTCTGTAGTCGCCTTTGAAGTTTCAATGTTTCCTTAGTTAGAAAAGACATGTATTCATGTTTTAGTGGAGAAACGCATAGGAACTGTGTTTCAGTGTGTTAGGCGTATTAGGAGAGTGTTTCTTAGTAGATGCTGTTGCAATACGTATTTTAGTTACTTCTGAGAGTCTTGTGTGTGAGAGAAGCTGGAATCACACTCAGAGTGCATAGTTTGATAAGTGCGCATTGACCGCTATGTTGAAATAGCCATTGATAGTGCGTTTACATCTGGTTGTGTTTCAGACGTTCCTACGGTTAGAATTGCATTTGGAACACACATGTTACTTAGTTCTTGAAACACTTCTTTTCTGTAGTCGCCTTTGAAGTTTCTCTGTTTCCTTAGTTAGAAAAGACATGTATTCATGTTTTAGTGGAGAAACGCATAGGAACTGTGTTTCAATGTGTTAGGCGTATTAGGAGAGTGTTTCTTAGTAGATGCTGTTGCAATACGTATTTTAGTTACTTCTGAGAGTCTTGTGTGTGAGAGAAGCTGGAATCACACTCAGAGTGCATAGTTTGATAAGTGCGCATTGACCACTATGTTGAAATAGCCATTGATAGGTGTGTTTACATCTGTGTTGTGTTTCAGACGTTCCTACGGTTAGAATTGCATTTGGAACACACATGTTACTTAGTTCTTGAAACACTTCTTTTCTGTAGTCGCCTTTGAAGTTTCTCTGTTTCCTTAGTTAGAAAAGACATGTATTCATGTTTTAGTGGAGAAACGCATAGGAACTGTGTTTCAATGTGTTAGGCGTATTAGGAGAGTGTTTCTTAGTAGATGCTGTTGCAATACGTATTTTAGTTACTTCTGAGAGTCTTGTGTGTGAGAGAAGCTGAGCTGAATCACACTCAGAGTGCATAGTTTGATAAGTGCGCATTGACCGCTATGTTGAAATAGCCATTGATAGTGTGTTTACATCTGTGTTGTGTTTCAGACGTTCCTGCGGTTAGAATTGCATTTGGAACACACATGTTACTTAGTTCTTGAAACACTTCTTTTCTGTAGTCGCCTTTGAAGTTTCTCTGTTTCCTTAGTTAGAAAAGACATGTATTCATGTTTTAGTGGAGAAACGCATAGGAACTGTGTTTCAATGTGTTAGGCGTATTAGGAGAGTGTTTCTTAGTAGATGCTGTTGCAATACGTATTTTAGTTACTTCTGAGAGTCTTGTGTGTGAGAGAAGCTGGAATCACACTCAGAGTGCATAGTTTGATAAGTGCGCATTGACCACTATGTTGAAATAGCCATTGATAGTGTGTTTACATCTGTGTTGTGTTTCAGACGTTCCTGCGGTTAGAATTGCATTTGGAACACACATGTTACTTAGTTCTTGAAACACTTCTTTTCTGTAGTCGCCTTTGAAGTTTCTCTGTTTCCTTAGTTAGAAAAGACATGTATTCATGTTTTAGTGGAGAAACGCATAGGAACTGTGTTTCAATGTGTTAGGCGTATTAGGAGAGTGTTTCTTAGTAGATGCTGTTGCAATACGTATTTTAGTTACTTCTGAGAGTCTTGTGTGTGAGAGAAGCTGGAATCACACTCAGAGTGCATAGTTTGATAAGTGCGCATTGACCACTATGTTGAAATAGCCATTGATAGTGTGTTTACATCTGTGTTGTGTTTCAGACGTTCCTACGGTTAGAATTGCATTTGGAACACACATGTTACTTAGTTCTTGAAACACTTCTTTTGTGTAGTCGCCTTTGAAGTTTCTCTGTTTCCTTAGTTAGAAAAGACATGTATTCATGTTTTAGTGGAGAGAAACGCATAGGAACTGTGTTTCAATGTGTTAGGCGTATTAGGAGAGTGTTTCTTAGTAGATGCTGTTGCAATACGTATTTTAGTTACTTCTGAGAGTCTTGTGTGTGAGAGAAGCTGGAATCACACTCAGAGTGCATAGTTTGATAAGTGCGCATTGACCACTATGTTGAAATAGCCATTGATAGTGTGTTTACATCTGTGTTGTGTTTCAGACGTTCCTACGGTTAGAATTGCATTTGGAACACACATGTTACTTAGTTCTTGAAACACTTCTTTTCTGTAGTCGCCTTTGAAGTTTCTCTGTTTCCTTAGTTAGAAAAGACATGTATTCATGTTTTAGTGGAGAAACGCATAGGAACTGTGTTTCAATGTGTTAGGCGTATTAGGAGAGTGTTTCTTAGTAGATGCTGTTGCAATACGTATTTTAGTTACTTCTGAGAGTCTTGTGTGTGAGAGAAGCTGGAATCACACTCAGAGTGCATAGTTTGATAAGTGCGCATTGACCACTATGTTGAAATAGCCATTGATAGTGTGTTTACATCTGTGTTGTGTTTCAGACGTTCCTACGGTTAGAATTGCATTTGGAACACACATGTTACTTAGTTCTTGAAACACTTCTTTTCTGTAGTCGCCTTTGAAGTTTCTCTGTTTCCTTAGTTAGAAAAGACATGTATTCATGTTTTAGTGGAGAAACGCATAGGAACTGTGTTTCAATGTGTTAGGCGTATTAGGAGAGTGTTTCTTAGTAGATGCTGTTGCAATACGTATTTTAGTTACTTCTGAGAGTCTTGTGTGTGAGAGAAGCTGGAATCACACTCAGAGTGCATAGTTTGATAAGTGCGCATTGACCACTATGTTGAAATAGCCATTGATAGTGTGTTTACATCTGTGTTGTGTTTCAGACGTTCCTACGGTTAGAATTGCATTTGGAACACACATGTTACTTAGTTCTTGAAACACTTCTTTTCTGTAGTCGCCTTTGAAGTTTCTCTGTTTCCTTAGTTAGAGAAAAGACATGTATTCATGTTTTAGTGCGAGAAAAGCATAAAGACCTGTTAGCGACATAGAGTGTTTCAATGTTGTGTTAGGCGTATTTTTAGGACTGAGAACTGCTTTCTGTGCAATAGATGCTGTTTGCAATAATGTATTTTAGTTACTTCTGAGAGTCTTGTGTGTGAGAGAAGCTGGAATCACACTCAGAGTGCATAGTTTGATAAGTGCGCATTGACCGCTATGTTGAAATAGCCATTGATAGTGTGTTTACATCTGTGTTGTGTTTCAGACGTTCCTACGGTTAGAATTGCATTTGGAACACACATGTTACTTAGTTCTTGAAACACTTCTTTTCTGTAGTCGCCTTTGAAGTTTCTCTGTTTCCTTAGTTAGAAAAGACATGTATTCATGTTTTAGTGGAGAAACGCATAGGAACTGTGTTTCAATGTGTTAGGCGTATTAGGAGAGTGTTTCTTAGTAGATGCTGTTGCAATACGTATTTTAGTTACTTCTGAGA
>JAMJFZ010003317.1:85000-168403 GCA_026225945.1 Cricetomys ansorgei | reverse complement strand
AAGACACGGGCCCCAGTTCACCCGTGCCATGCCCTTCAGTGTAAGCACTGGCTCCAAATTTCCCATCTGCCCAGGAAGACATGTGACTGGACTTAGAAGAGAGCCCTACGGTGACAATGGCCTGGCTTGGGGTGCACTTCATGCCATGCTGAATGCCTGTGGAGGAGAGCCTTCTCCTGTAGCAGGCTACGGCCCCAGAGTACGGATGTGCCATGTACAGCAACAGGAAGGAAGCAAGCATTTATCTTCTATCTAGCGCACGCCTTTAATCCCAGCACTCGGGAGGCAGAGGCAGGCGGATCTCTGAGAGTTCGAGGCCAGCCCTGGTCCTACAGAGTGAGTTCCAGGACAGCCAGAGCCACGTAGTGAAAAAACCAAAAGACAAACAAGAAAAGAAACAATCTTCTAGAGCAAATACCTTTGAGTCTCTTCTCAGCCTCCAAATGAAAGTCCCAAATATCCACCCCACGCATTCAGACTTAGCAACAGAAACGTGAGATATCAGAGGCGTTGACGCTGAGAACGACAAAGTGTCTAAGGATAGACAGTGGAGCTTGGGGAGTCACCGCTCCATGCAGACCCCAGAGCCACAGCTGTGGGATGCTGGGAACCAAAGCGTTCAGCAAGTCTCAGCATGTTGCCGGCTGCAGCAGGCCAGCTACAGGTTAGCTCAGGGTGCACAGAGCACTCTGGGCAGAAAGCTCCCTAGACCTGGGCTGAGGGCTGTGTTGCCTAGGAGTGAGCATGCTCAGAGAAAAGAAAAGAGAGCTTAGCATCCCCAGCTCTAAAGTGGAGGTCGCCATCTTTAGTCCAGAGCAAGGTGGCGAGGGTGAAGTTGGCCCGGCCTGACACAGAGTCACCCTGTCAGCAGAAGTGAGCTAGATTTCAGGAACTTTGTGCAACTTCCCTGTGTCTGCTTTGCAGATACCCCTCCCCCCCCCCATTTCCCCATGTAAACCCCCTCCTACGAGAAGGATCTGTGGGAGGGAGGGAGGGTGTGAGGAGCTACGAGGAACAGGGAAGTTGCTGTCCCTGCATCTGGATGATGGCCAGTTTTAGGGGGACCCCCAAGGATGGGGTGAAGCGGTAGTGGCTTGTGGGAAGGGATGAGGAGATTGAGGGAAGAAAGAACCTTCTAATCCTAGGAGCTGACCTTGAACTCTCCACCCAACAAGCGGTGGCTAAAGGGCAGAGAGGCAAACTTCCTGATAGGAAGCCATAGTCAGTGCAAAGCCAGCAAGCACATAGTCAGCACATGCACATAGTCAGCCTGGCCTTTGGTTGAAACTTAGGTCTGACACCATCAGGGTCTAGGTCAGTGGTTCTCAAACTTCCTAACGCTGTGACCCTTTAAGACAGTCCCTCAAGTTGTGGCGACCTCCGGCCATAGATTATTCCTGTTGCTACTTCACAACTGTAATTTTGCTACTGTTATGTATATGTCTGATACGCAGATGGTCTTAGGCGACCCCTGAGAAAGGGTTCATGAAAGTGTAAGGCTGGGGCCAAATATCATCCTAGCAGGCGTTTCTCACTTGTACACAAAGGTGGCTACAGCTTGGGTCCACCTGCTGGACAGACACGTGGACCTTAGGCCTGCCTCCTCAGGGAATAGGACACGCTCCTGAACAAGCTCCAGCCAGGGGTTGGGGCCCCCGGAAGGGCTTCCTTCCTGTGACCAGCTTTTCTGTCTATCTGTAGGTGCCCAGGAGTTGGTGAGGATGGACAGGTAAGATCCACAGTGACTTTGAGAATCTTTCCGGGACCAGGTGTCAGGGAAGGGGTGTTTCTGTGTGATGTGGGACACGGCTGGGCTGGTGGGCTGCTCTGTGCACCGATACCTTCACCCATGCTAGGTCCTGATTCTGCTTGGGGGTGCCGTAGTGGGCACCTTTGGGATTCAGTGGTCAACCCAGCTCTGTCTGGGGCAGATGCTATTAACGTGCAAAGGAAGCACGTATCCACCACGTACATGGTGGGTAGCTTGGCCATGCCAGGCAACTCCAGGAGAAAGCTGTCAGGCTGAGCAGGCGGGAGCAAGCCAGTGGGCTGCTCTGGGTGCGCCGGGTTGTGGTGGTCAGAGATAGGCAGGAAAGCAATGTTGTCTGGTGCTCGGGCATGGACTGGCTTGGATGGGCCCAGAAATTCACCAGCCTCAGAAGCTCAGTCCCTGTCCTACAGTGTGATTGAAGGAGACAGCTTCTCAGCTAGGTCAATGAAATTCTACTGGTAATCCCACTAGAACTGTGGAGTTAGAAGGTTGTCGCGGGTTGCTCTCATCCCAGTGGGGAAGAGAAGGCGGGGAGACATAGAGGCTCTGAGTGGTGCTTAAAACCCCGAATTCTGCTTCTCTAGCAGCAACACCCAAGGAATCGAAAACCCAGGATTTGAGGTCTCTCCATCCTTCCAGGGATGCCTGAGGCTAAGACCAGGCCCCCACTGTCCTACGTGGCCCAGCGGCAACCTTCGGAGTCCGGGCGGCACCTGCTCTCAGACCCCAGCACCCCCCTGTCTCCTCCGGGCCCTGGGGATGTCTTCTTCCCATCCTTGGGTGAGTGTCACCTGACTGACAGATGGTAGGATCCCATGCTCTGCAGGGCCCCCCCATCACCGGGGAGTCTTCACGGTGCAGAGTTGAACAGGGGGCACCTCCATTCGCTTCTGTATCCTTTCTTTTACAGATCCAGTCCCTGACTCCCCTAATTCTGAAGCCGTGTAAACCAATCAGGGGGACCATGGACAATGGTGCCTTAATCAGGGCAGGTGCGTCTGATCTACGGCTGGCCCTTCAAACAGACCGTTAGGTATTGACCCCAGCCTCCTCTCTCCTGCTTTGAGTCTAGACTCTGCTTTACAAGATGCACAGACCCTTCCCCCCCTGCCATTTCTGGATGCCACAGGGGGGGCCAGGGAGAAGATGCTGGATTGCTCATTGCTGTTCTCAAGACCTTGGGATGCTGGGTTCTCCCTAGAGACTTGACTTTACCAGCCACAGATGCCAAATGACCTACATCCTAAGAAGTCCCAGAATGCCCAGCTTGGCAGCGGCCTTTCTTCATGGGAACTCACGGCGCAGATGGCATGAGGCGGGCGCCTTGATACCCTTCCAACCAAAAGACACGAGATGTCAGACGCCTGTGCGCTGCGGGTGTATGCTGGCTGGCCTTGCTGTCCTGCCTGAGGGTGCTCCTCCGTTCGCCTGACTCTATCCTCTGGACTCCGGAGCTTGGTTTGCCTGTGCCTCTCCCTCTAGGGGGTGCTTCCCCCAGCAGCCTTCCATCAGCTGAGGCTGTCAACAGTTCAAGTGACTCTGGGCAGCCATTGCCTGTGGGCGGTCCACAGAGCTCAGAGGCCAGAGGCTCTGAAACAGGAAGTTCATGTTGGGTCCCGGAGCCACTGTGAGCTCACTGCTGTCTTGAGCAATGGGAGGCCAGACCGTCCATACATAGAGGAGGGGTGGGGGGTGAGGGCATGATGGGAGAGGTGAGTGGGGACTGGCTTCCCTCCTGCCCTGTTACTCACCGCCTCCCACTGTTCGGCGCGGGGCCTCCACAATGTCCTACCTAAGTGTTAAGGGATGCTATTAAAAAACGGTATGTGGTAAGAGCTATAAAGGGCTTCGAATAGATTGGAGGGGCTAGCTTTAAGGCCCTGGGGGTACAGGGCCTGGGGGGTCGCTCTAAGACTCCTTCCTCTCCTGACCACTGTCTTTTGAGCATCACTTAGGGTGGCACGCAGGCACGCAGAAGAGCTTGTCCCTGAGTTAAAGCTACTGTGGTCTCCCATCTCCAGGTCTGGCAATGACCTGGGTACACAAGGGAGTCCCTCATGAAGGCTTTGAAATACATAGAGGAAGGATAGTCCCCTTTGAGGTAGGAATGGGGCAGCTGATCTCTGAGAGCGAGGCAAATCACCTTCCAGCCTCCAATAGGACAGGACCACCCCCCCCAACCCCCCAGTATTGGGATAGCGGCAGCCGATGCTGGCACGCCACTCCCTGCAGCCTGGGCTGGCTGGGCAGAACTTGGCATCATACCGAGGGCCTGCGGCACGGAGACACCCACTCGCTGCCTGGGGACAGAGGGTAGGGAAAGACGAGAGCAGCTCCAGGCTGGAATACAGCAGTAAGCCAACTGCCCGGAGCCCAGACAAGTTGTCTGGTAAGGCCCTAGGACATAGGTCCCTGTGGGATGCCAGGTACGCCTGGGGCTCGGGGTTCCTAGAGACTTTGTATCATCGCAGGAGTGTTGGAGTGGCCGGGACACCAGTGCCACAACTCCTGTCTTGTCCCCAGGGCCCCGCCGTCTACATCTGTTTTCATAGAAGGTGCAGTTACTACAGAAGACAGAGCGCGTTGCTCTTTTGGCTTTTGGGGCACCAGGCTGAAGCAGAGACGTGCCAGCTGTTTTGTGGCAGGGCTGTGGGGGCCCCTGTCAAAGGGGAAAAAGCCCACAGACCAGACATAGAATGAATATAGCCTGTCCCCTGGGGGAGGCCGTCCCGTCTTCAGCCCTAAGCTTCAGACCTTGCCACCAAGATGGTTTCTAAGAACCCCACTGTCGGACCCCTGCCTGGCTGATGCTCTGTGGAAAGGGGAGGAGGCTCCCAGCAGAACAGCCTCTCACTTCCTGCCCAGCTTCCTCCTGCAGGGCTCTCGTTGCCTCTTCTCTTCTGGACCCTGCAAGTGAGGGCATGTCAGCTTCGTGGTTTCCTGTTTTTGGTGTAGTTTTCTTGTGTGGTCCAGGTTCTAGCTACATCCATGAACGTGGGCCCTGCTACCTCCCTGCTGCTGGGGAGGGGTGGGGGTGGGGGATGGAGGTTCCCTGAAGTACAGGCCCTGGGGGGCGAGAGATAGGGGTGGTGGCGATGAGACACAGGGAGGAACTGAGCTTCCAAGAGAAGGAAGGAGCCCTGTAGCCTCGCCAGCCATATTGGATTCTTGGCACTAGCAGGAGCCTAGGGAGGGAGGTCTGTATTTTGTCCTTAGGGGATCTGTCAGAAATTGGGGGGGTTGGTGGTGCTTTGCCTATCTTTGGAGGTTCACGGTGAAGCTCTCCCTGGGACTAGGATGGGAGGGACCAGTAAGAAAGTTTTCTGATACAGCATGGACTTTTTGACAAGCCAAAGGGCCCCTGGTAGCTGTTGTGGAGCAAGCTGGCCCTGCTGGAGTGTACCTTGGACCAGCTTCTCAAAGGACCAGTCCTGGGGCTGCCCTACTTCCACCTGGCCAGTGTTTTCCTTGCACGAAGCAGCTGAGAACCCAGGCAGAGGCTGTTACCTTCTTCAAGAGCTGTTCCCTGGGAGAAGGACTTAGAGGAACAGCTAGGCTGAGGGCCCCAGAGGGCTGCTTGTCTCTATGAACCCACGCACTGGTAGGGTGCTACCTCCTGGAAAAGTGCTTCCTGAGTGTGAGCTGGGCAGCACCCCCCAGGGCTGACCCGCTATGGCAGGAACCAAACTAAGGTCTTCTCAGGGAACTAAAATAGGCAAAAGAGGAACCGGGGGTGCCAAGCAGGACAGTGTGTGTGTGGGGGGCAAAAGTCTCTTGAAGACACACAGCCCAGCTGAGTGCCTGTCCCAGACCACGGAGAGCATGGACCACCTCGCCCACGCCCTGCACGCCTGCTGCTTCTTCACAATGAATAGAGGTTCTGGGAGGGTGGGCCTATTAATAGTCTGTGCCTGCCTGGGGAGCTGATGGCTAATTCAGAGACCTTGGGTAACTGGACTGAACCAGGACCCCAAGAATCTACTCTGGGGACCGCTTACATTAGTCAAGGCCTCTTTACTTTTATCTGCTCTGGTTCCTAGTTTCGTCTGGGCCTGCTAGGATCTCCATAAATGGCATCATCGCTTTGACCTTGGAATGCCAAGGGATAATAAGCATTTCACTGGGGTTCCCCCGTTCTGATCTGCTGCGGTGTGGCTTCCTGGAATATATGGTGAGAAGAGTTCTGATGTAATAATATAGCTGATAAGAAGTGTGCTGGGATCGATTAGTAATGTCTGCCATGGACACAGGAAAAGAGAAGTGGTCAGTATGGATACCGTATCTTAATCTTTAAAATATGCTTCCCAAAAGATTTTCCATGTGCCTCTTGTGTTTGTTTTGACATCCCTCTCTATGTCAATCCTGAAAGCCTTTTTGTGTGGCGTGTGTATGAAGCACGCACGTGTGTATATTGTGTGTGCGTGCATATGGAAGCCAGAAGTCAGCATCAGGTGTCTTCCTCCATTTTCTGCGATGCATTCTTTTTTTAAAGATTTATATACTTTATGACTGTGTTTTGCCTGGATGTATGTCTATGCACCATGTGTGTGCCTGTTCAATCTCTTGGAACTGGGGTTATTGATAGTCAGGAGCTGTCGTGTGAGTGCTGGGAATCAAACCCGGGTCCTTGGCAAGAGCAAGGAATGTTCTTAATTACTGATTGCATTTGGAAGCATACATTTTAAAAGTGTTATGTGTATGGGTGTTTGCCCGCATGTATGTATAAGCACCACACGTGTGCCTGGTGCCTGTGGAGGCCAGTAGGGAACTGGATCGCTTGGAAATGGAGTTAGAGATAGTTGTGAGCTACCGTGTGGGTGGAATCAAACCTGGGTCCTCTGGAAATGGAGCAAGTCCTCTTAACCACTGAACCATCTCTCTAGTGCCTCTACTCATTTTTGACAGACCCCTCGGGGAACCTGGAGCTCCCCAATAGGCTGGGCTGACTGAGCAGCAAGTTCTGTGGGTCTGCGTGCTTCGCTCCCCCCATACCCCCCATCCGCTGCACTAAGGTCGCAGATGACATGCAGCCATGCCTGGCTTTTCATGTGGATGCTAGAGACATGAACTCCAGTTCTCATGCTTGTGTGGCAAGCACTGCACCTCCTGAACCATCGCCCCTCCCCAACCCAGAGTCTTCACTGTCCCCATTTAATGGGAAGGGAAATGGCGGACCTGAAACACTCATGTTTTGTGGCTGGTGTCTGATGCTGGCTCTCCTGCCTCTCAGGCCTATTCGCCTTCCATTCCTTAAACCAAACAGCTTTCTAGCGCAGGGACCTGCTGTTGCCCTCACCCTGTTTATACTGGACCCCTGAGAGGTGAAACCGAGCCTACACGTTCACGGAGCCAGTTCATTCTGTACCAGGAATATATTCGCATTTCTGCTCTCTGCTCTGGCCTTCCCGTGGCCCCAGAGGACCTGTGCTAAGGTGGTAGGTCCCTTCTACCCTGGTTACCCCCTTCCCTTCCTGGTAACCACAGGGCCACGTGACTTCTGGCAGACACGGTGGTCTACCCACCCCACTTGTTTGCATGGTGGGGGTGCGGTAAGGGAAAAGAGACCTTGATCTGACCACCAAGTCCCAGGGAGCTCAGCCAGCTGTGTGTCCAGCATCTGGAGAGGTGTCAGAAGGTCTCTCAACAAGCAAGGTGAGTTGCAGGTGGTGCTTAATGGCTGCCTATCCTTTTGCTCCTTTGCAGCATATTTAATAAAACTGCTTTTTTTTTTTTTTTTTTTTTTAAGTCAAAGTGAAAGGCAGAGCTGGGTTACACTTACTGGCCTGGGGCAGGTCTGTCTGCCTGATCCAAACACAGGGAAATGGCCAGGCTGGGGGCCAGGGTCCAGAGGCAGGGAAGCCAGCGACCCAGCTGCTGAGGCCTGCTTTAGACAATGTAACGAGTCCCTAGGGGGGGCATTCCCAGCTCACAGTCTACCCTGGAGCCACTGCGGGGGCCTGTGGAAAGAGTGGGGTGCAGACTTTCTCCCCAGTAGCCCTGAGAAGTCGGGGTTATCTGAGACTGGATTTCCTGCTGCGGGCTGTCATTCATATGTCAAAGAGGGCTCCTTCCCTCCCGAAAACCTCCTGCCAAGGTGCCTCAGGGCCAGGGCTCAGCCCCTGACCTGCTCCTTCCTCCCTAGACCCAGCCCTTCCGCCTGCAGGGGCCCCTGGATGGCCACTTGGGCTTTGCCATAGTCCTGTCTTTCCTGCCTGTGGCTTGGAGCTAATGGGGTCCCAAGCAGTACAATGATTTCCTCTGGCAGGGTGGCAGGCCATTGTGTGGCAGGCCTGGGGCTGGCCCGGATGACTCTCGCAGCTCAGCCGCCCCTGGCCTGGACGACACAGGCTCAAGGCTGCGGATAGGAATGTCCGGCTTTGGGAGGCACAGGGTGTGATCCAGGGAAGAGAGAAAGGGAGGTTTGTGGACACGGGGGCTCCTCTGGGATGCTGGGAACTTCTTAGCAGCTGATTCCTCAACCCTACAAAACAATACCTGTGGCCTGGTGAGACGACTCAGTGGGTGAAGGCGTTTGCAGACAAGCCTGATGATCTGAGTTCAAACCCAGAACCTGCGCGGTGGAAGGAGAGAACCGAGTAGATTCTCCTGCAGTAGGCTGTCCTATGATCTTTACGTGGGTGCTGTGGCAGGCGAGCGCGTGTCCCCCATACGCATACCCCTCCCCCACAAAATAAACAAATTAGTAAATAAATATATATTTTTAAATGATACGGCCTAGAAAGCCTTCCTGGTCCCTAGCCCTGAGCTCTCAGCACTGGGTCTTGACCTGTGTCCTGCAGGCCTGGGACTGCGGTATCCTAGCCTCTGGCAAGGCCAGAGTAGATGGCTCCCTCAGATAAAACAGGGAGGATGTGCAGTCAGAGGCTGAGAACTGTCCAGGGCTGACCTCCAGCTCTGAGACACACCCTCTCGCCTCTGTCTGAGCTGGTCCTCGGACCGTAACATGAATGTGTTCGGCTGGTCCACAGGACTGACAGGTAGACACAGGCCTAGGGCCCACATCCCTAGGCAGAGGGGAAAGAGCTCTGCCATCGTCTCTCAGACTGTGTCCCTGAGGCCAGTGCGGGTTCTTCACTGACTGGGGATTTCATGTCAAAGGGCTGGGGGGGTGTGGCTCAGTCGGTAGAGTTTCCCCATGACGTCATGTTTCCACAAAGCCCTGAGTTGGGTCCCCAGCAGTCTGGGCCTGTCTAGGCTACCGGAAAGCATCTCAAAAAGAAAGTCAAATAACAGAGCTCTTTCTTCTACGCCAAGAAACAAGAACACTCCAAAGAGTGGATTTTCCTCACTTCAGTTTTTCCTCCTGTGATTCTTCCCCTCAGCGTTAGCTTTTTTTTTTTTTTTCCCAACCAAGAAGTCCAAGAAACGCCAATTGCCAGCTATTGATCACAAAATCAATCTTTGTCATTATCGAGATTGTATGTGCAAGAACGCGACCTGACTTACGACTCCAGCCGAGGGTCTAGTACTTGTAGCCAAATGTATCTCTGAAGGTGATTAAAACTGTGGCCTTCCATGTCATCACAAAAGACAGTTACCACCCCCCCCCTCCCCTCGCCGCCGCCAAACACATACCAATCAGTTACCCGTGTCCTATTTAGCCTACAACGAGCGTGTGTGATTGAGCTTGCGGACACCAAGCTGCCCGGGAGCTGAGGATGCTGGTTAGAACGCCGGGCGGAGTGAGTCTTGTCCCCTACTTCAAAATATGAGCAATGCTCCTGGGACAGTTGGCTCACGCCCTACGCCCTTGCCAGACGGACGAATGCCAGCCTGGACCTGCTGTGCCCCCCTGCAGGGCCACTGTTACAGTGGTACCTAAGACATCTCTTGGAGACAGGAAGCAGCAGAGCAAAAATGCATCCACTCTTGACATTCATTGAGGCCACACTCTGCGCAGACTGGCAGATGAGAGTCTCCCCCACCTTCCCTGTTTACCAAGCCCCTGTGGCAGCCTGAGCTAATTCAATTCCCCAAACACCAGCTCTGCAGATCTTATCTGCCTTCTACAGGCGACAAGGATGACATTCTAGGTACCAAATCATAGACCACTCCTCCGGCACCTGCACCTAGTCTGCGGGCCACGCCTCTTCCTCCTCCAGCTCTGCAAACCATGGACATCATAGAACCACGACCTGTGGTCCTATTCACCCAAGTGTCGGATAGGACTACAACCCTCAGCCCTTCCCACCCCCAGCGTGTGACAATGTGACACGCCAATGTGGTGCAGGGGGAGGGTCGGAGGGCTGCATTGCCTTCCGGTTGAGTGTGGCCCTGCAGTACATAGTTTGGTCACAAATCCTACTTTACTTACTCTCTGACCAAGGCCTGCTATCATGCTCATGTGAGACCAGAGGATGGACAGAGAGACCCAGTAAAGTGCAGGCTAGAGAGACCTCATCCCCCACCTGACACACAGCTACCCATGAGGCTCCTGGGCTGTGAGCTAAAGGCACACAACCTAGGAGCTATCAGTGATTTTGAGGGGCTACAAGAGGCTTCACCCCACTGGCTTCCCATGCACTGTCCCATCCATCTCCATTGCTCACCGACAGTGTGGGGGTACCCTCGTCTTCCACGGTCACCACCAGATGGTAGAAATCCTGGCGCTCTCGGTCAGGTGGGGCGGGGCGGGTGGCAATTTCACCACTGATGCGGTCCATACGGAAAGTCATATCCTCGTTGCCCTCGGTGATGTAATAGGACAGGACGCTGTTGATCCCAATGTCACGGTCGGTGGCTCTCACCTGGACCACAGACGTGCCTCCACCCACATTCTGGCAGGAGAGCAGGAAGTGGTTACCCCAGGCTCGAGGCCTTTAAGGAAAAGCCTAGCTCTGCTCTGGGCAACCCGGAGGTTTTTGCTTGGGCCCCTGGAAGCTCTGCTTTGTGTCCTCTGGGGTGAGGACGTCAGGATGCTGGTAGACAACCTGCTTTGGATACCGCCTACATGATGGGTCCTGTGTGAGACCCGTGATTCAGGTCCAAACCTGTGAGCTCAGATTGGATGCTCGCTCTCACATATGAAAACTTCGGGGGCAGAGGAAGGATGCATACATACCCACACAGCCAATCAGAGGCTATTGTGGGCATCTGCCCTGACAGCAGGGCTCTACCCTAAACCATCTTCCTTCATGAGCAGCCCCTGGCGCAATGCCCAGCAAAGCTTGGGAAAAAAAAAAACTCCCTGCAGTCATCCAGCCTAAACGCCAGGTAACAAATACGTTTGTTTTAAAAAGAAGCTATTCCAGGGTCTCTGCTTCTACCACAAAAAATATACTACCAGGCTACGTACCAGGGCGTGTCTATGCATAAGCTCTATTCTGAGGACTGAGGGATCCGTGGGCCAGGCAGACATTTAAATGCGTGTCTCATGGTCAGCATCTGTCCACGGTCTAACTTGGGGTGTCAGCTGCTGGAGACCTGGAGAGTCTTTACCTCATTCACGCTGACATTGTATCCGAAGGGACTCTCAATCACCGGAGGGTTGTCATTGACATCCAGAACGGTCACCTGCAGGATGTGGTCTTTCTTCCGTGGAGGGGTGCCACGGTCAGAAGCCACCACCTGTGGGGAGGAAGAGGAGGATGTTCTCAGTCAGGATTGGACTATGAGCCCAAAGGCCATCCCCTTGATAGGAAAGACCTGGGAGAGCCAAGAGACGTACCAGTTCATCTCGGTCCCATGCCCACCACCAAGCTCTCCCCTCTGCCTGGGCTACAGACAATCCTTGCCTATGTCTGGTCAGATTCTTTCGGCATCTGACTTCAGTGTGCAAAGTCATCGCATCCCGGCTATGTTTGGGGCTACGTTAGTCGGTCGCTTTGACCGTGGGTCTGAGATATGATTCAAGCCTTTGCTTGAATTGCTTCTGATTGCAAGCTGGTGAGCAGGGAGGGGGCCTGGAATATCCTTTTGCAACCTTCTGGGGTCATGATCACACGCTGACCACATAGCCTATCCTTGGGGAGCAACCCTCTGGGGTCCTGACCACATGCTAAGCCTATCCTGGGGAGCAACCCTCTGGGGTCCTGACCACACGCTGAGCCTATCCTTGGGGAGCAACCCTCTGGGGTCCTGACCACATGCTGAGCCTATCCTTGGGGGAGCTGGGGTCCTGACCACACGCTGAGCCTATCCTTAGGGGAGCAACCCTCTGGGGTTGACTACATGGGCCTAGGCCTCAGTGCTGCCTTGTGCCTTGGTGGTGGCCTCTAGGCACGCAGCCTCTGCAGAGGAAGAGTGGGAGCTGCTTAGACACTCCTGGTGCATAGACCAGGCCCGGAAGCAAACTCAGCAGCCACCGTAGCCAATGTGTTCAGTGTGCAGCAGAAGCAGGCCAGGTAGGGTTCTTTTGCCCATTGCATATGTGGGGAAACTGAGGTCCAGACAGAAGAAACAATTTGCCCAAGGTCCTGTGGTGTTCCTGACATGGTCAGAGTCTCACTAGCTCTACCAGGCATTATCCTGGCTGGTTTTTGTTTTATCTATCTATCTATCTATCTACTACCTACCTACCTATCCATCCATGTATGTATGTCTATATGTATTTACTTATCATTTATTTATTTATTGAGACAGGGTCTCAAATTTATGATATAGTTGAGGATGATCTTGAATTCCTGACCCTCCAGCCTCCACCGCCTCCTGAGTGCCAGGATCGTAGGTGTGTACCAGCACGCCTGGCTCCTCTGACTCTTATAACAGGGACAGGCAACTCGAGACACTTTGGTCGGGAACAGAAGCCTGTCGCAGGTCACCATCAGCTTACTTTTCTTAGCCTTGCAGGGGCCACATACCCCATTTTGCTTGGTGACAGCAAGGAAACTGACTGCCAGGGTACTCTGTGATGTGGGCTCCCTCCCGAGTGCCTGGCTGTGATCAGTCCGGGCGGAGACAGTGGGTACTCACTTTGAGTATGTAGTGGTCCAGTTCCTCTCTGTCCAGGGGCTTAGCCACAAACACTTCACCAATTGAGTCATTGCTGGTGACAATCTCAAAGGCCCCGGCAACGTTACCAGAGGCTAGGGAGAAGACCACCTACGGGAGGAGAGAGGGCTCAGGGAGACGTGGCCGGTCAGGTTCAGGGGCTGCCTGGCCTCCATGCCCACCATGTCTCTGTTCTGCTGAGGGAAACGGATCGGGCCCACTAAGGTTGTAGGTACCCGGCAGGCACCTGGCCCTGGGGTGTTAGCAGAGCAGCCTACAAGCCTAGAGAGTGAGCCTGACTCTCACCACATAGATCTCCCTTCCTGCGTGGTGACAGGAATGGCTCAGATGGCCCCAAGGAGTGGGGAAACCCTACAACCTGGACAGACCCTGGCTAGGTGCCCACCTGTCCATTGCTGCCAGCATCGGGGTCCTGGGCCTTGACAGTGGCTACTCGCTGGCCCACAGGGCAGTCCTCAGGGACACTGATGGCGGAGTCGGAGGTGAAGTCGAAGCGTGGGCTGTTGTCATTCTCATCCAGCACAGTGATGTAGACCTGGGGCAGACACAGTCAGACTCCGTCCCCAAGATGTCCTTGGACCACTCAGCAGGGACCCTGAGCAAGTGCTCAAGCCCCCAGGCGCATCCCAGCACTCGCTTCTCCAACTGTGTATGTCTGTCTGTCTGTCTGTGTGTGTGTGTGTGTCTGTGTGTGTATCTGTGTGTGTCGTCTGTGTATCTGTGTGTGTCTGTCTGTGTGTGTTCTGTCTGTATATCTGTGTGTGAGTATGTGTGTGTGTGTATGTGTCTGTCTATCTGTGTGTCTGTGTGTGTGTCTGTGTGTGAGTATGTGTGTGTTTGTCATCTGTGTATCTGTGTGTGTGTGTGTATGTGTGTGTGTGTCTGTCTGTATATCTGTCTGTGTGAGTGTGTGTGTCTGTCTGTGTGTGTGTTCTGTGTATGTGTGTGTGTCTGTGTGTGTGTCTGTGAGTATGTGTTGTGTGTCTTGTATCTGTGTGTGAGTATGTGTCTGTCTGTGTGTGTGTCTGTGTGTGTGTGTCTGTGTATCTGTGTGTGTCTGTGAGTGTGTTTATCTATGTGTGTGTCTGTGTGTGTGTCTGTGTATGTCTGCGTATGTGTCTGTGAGTGAGTGTGTTTGTGTATGTGTGAGTGTGTGTGTGTCTGTGTGTTTATCTGTGTGTTTGTGTGCCTATGTATGTGTGTGTGTGTCTGTGTGTCTGTGTGTCTGTGTTTGTGTGTGTTGTGTATCTGTGTGTCTGTGTTTGTGTGTGTTTATCTGTGTCTGTGTGTGTGTCTGTTTATCTGTGTGTGTGTGTGTCTGTGTGTGAGTGTGTTTATCTGTGTGTGTTGGTGTATGTTGCACACATCACCAGGGCAGCAAATGGTAGCAGAAACAGAGCCAGCTGGGTCCCGGTGCATGGGAACGAAGGCTGGGAATACCCGCCTGGCACCGGCATCACTTCCTGTTTTTCAGGAGGATTAAGGAGTTCAGATTTTTGAAATGAGTCAGTGAGTCACAGAAACGAAAATCATGGGCAGGCTGGTTGAAACACAGCTGCTGGCCAGACCCTGGCCTCCTCACCCGCAGCTGGGTTAAAGGGAGACAGCCAGGCCAGAAGCAGGGGCTGCTGTGACCTAGGGGTCCCAATGGGGAGGGAAGTTCCGTGAATCTGCATGTTCTTTCAAGTCTGCAGTCTGGACCTCTGGCGGAGAAGGGCACCATGAGCAGGAAGAGAGAAGGCCAGTGTGGGTGTCTCCACCAGCCCCGGGAGAACCATAGGGCACAGAGACTACAAACACAAAGGCTACATTTTGCTACATTTACTGCCAGGTTGGGAGGTAGCCTGGGCTTTAGGAACCCCAGGCTAGACTTCTTCAAGCTGCTCCACCCCAGGCTGGTCCTCGTCATCCTTTGGGGAGCTTCCGGATCCCATATCTTTTGGTGTGCACAGTGTTCACGCTCTCTGTGCTCTTTGTGGGCCCCCTCGCTCTGAACCAGGCTGCCCTTCCTGGCTTCAGCCACACCCCTGTCATCGGGCAGCTGGTGGAGCCCAGAGGGAGCTGGGTCAACTCCTCCACTTCTGGCTGTGTGAGTTTGGACACAGTTACTCAACTTCTCTGGTTTTCCATTTCCTCAGCTGAAAACCAAACCACGAACACAGGCTGCACCGGATGCAGGAAGCAGGAAGCAAGCAATCGCAGGTTAAGGGTGGCGTGTAGCAATAGCCATTGTCCCCCCCCCCCCCCTCGACTGACGGACACTCAGCCTTTCCCCAGTAAGCCTGTACTCGTCTTTCAGGGAGTACGCTGAATCTGCTAAGCAAATGAGTTGATACGGGAAAATAGAACCCCGTGCTCGGGGCAAAACCAGGCAGAGAAAGCTGCTGTGATTGGACCTTCAAATTCTCGCACCCACAGGGCCTAGAAAACCTCTTCCTTGTTGGCTGCGCTAACTCCTGCAGAGCCTAGCTTGAATGGTCTTCCTCAGGCAAGCCCACCGGGGTTCCCTGACGTCTTACGAGGGCCACGTCACAGTGACACTTGCGACCAGGGGTTTTCCCTCAATCCAGTTCATGCTGCACAGGCTTTGGGTTTCTGCTGTACCTCGAGCCCAGCCCAAGCCCGGCATAGGCGGCCAAAGGCAGTCTTGAGGCTGCTACTCTGATGTGGCCTTGAGGGGGGGTGGGGGATGGGAAGGGAGCCAGCCTAGGTACCTGAGGACAGGATGGAGTGCTCTCCAGCTCCCAGCCTCAGAGCTTCACTTTCTTGCCCAGCCCCCAGCCCCCAAGTGTGCAACTCTGGAGCTCCTGCAGCCGAGCCCTCCTTCCTGCCCCCCCCACCCCATTGCAGGGAGGAGTCAGGTGGAGGTGAGCTGTGGTTTGGCTCCTGGCCTCAGGGAGGAAACTGTGACACCTTTAAAGACCTTCTCCTGTAAGTGAACCCTAGTTTCTCAAACAGTGCGAGGCCAACCGGGCTGTGTAACTGGGGCACGAGAGCGGGTCTTGCTTCTTGGAATAGCAGCCACCACTGTCTCAGTTTCCCGAACCTTCACGACCACTGAGGGCTGAAGGGCGTCTGGGCCCACAGTACGGAGGAGGAAGACGCTGAGGTCCGCTTAGCCAACTTACACCTTTCTAAGTCTCAGCCGTCCTGCTGGGACACGGGATGCCGGCCGGCCTGCTGTCCCAGGGGTTGAAGAGATCCAGATGTGTGGGGAATCGAAGCTCCATTCACCCCTGAGCTCCCCCACAGGCCCAGCCCTCTGGAGCTTTGTCTGACACCTCTAACCTTAGCCAGCCACCCTCCCCAAGGGCCCCGGCACACAGTCCAGGTAGCGGGCTTACCCAGCTCATCCTGTGACCAGATCTACTACCCTAGGCACCCTGGGCTCTCACCCTTGTGGGCTCTCCTTCCCATGTCTCCCTCCCAAGATCTGCCACCCCTTTGGAGGAGAGCAAGACTGTGCAAGACTCTCCCTTTAGGGAGGGAAGGGAAGCACAGAGAAGTTAAGCACCTGTCCTGTGTCCACACAGCCACCGAGGAGGCCCCGAGTTCCCCCTGCCTCCCGCCCAGCACGTTCTAGGTATTTCTCTGTTATCTCATTTGCATCTCGTGATCCCATGGGGACTGGACAGAACATGGGGGACAGAGCTTGGGACGGGGGTGGGGTGGGGTGGATGGGCTGGAGAGGTCCTGAAGGATCTGCGTGCAAGGCCTGCCGTAGATGTCCATGTGCCCCCCGCCCCCCATTGAGTATGTGTTGGGGGTGGGTAGGTGTGTGTGCGCGGCAGTCAGAAGATGACGTGGAGTCGGTTCTCTCCTTCTACCACGTGGGTCCCGGGGATGTGACTCAGCTTGGTGGCAATCACCTTTACCTTCTGAGCTACCTTGCCAGCCCTCCTGTCTCCAGGGAAGGCAGGAGGGTCTGTAACACAGCCGTGAGGCAGTGCAAGGGCTACTCACCTTCTGTAGGCAGCATGGGTGGGAGCAGGAAGGGAGAGAAAGGCAGACAGAGAGGGTCAGTGGCCCGCCGGGTATGTCCCACCCACCGCTCATGAGGTCTGTGGGCCAAGGTACCACCCTCCCATCCGGCCAGCGCCTCTGCCCAGGCGCCCGGCCCCAGCTTCGGGTCAGGTGCTGGCGAGTATCTGGGCCCCAGGAAGGGGTGCAGTTGAGTGGGGCTCTCACCCAGGACACACTCACCACGGTAGAGTCCACCTTGGGGCCACCATCATCGGCTACCACCGTCAGGGTGTAGAAATCACCCTTCTCCCTGTCGACCAAGCCTTTGACTGTGATCACACCCTGTGCGGGGAGGGGAAGGGAAGGACAGACACCACAGTGACATGGGGCGGCGGTTTCTATGCCCCTGCTGGACTCCACCGTCTTCGCCCACCCCTTGGCCAGCCACGTTTCTCCTCCGTCGGCCTGGTGCAGCTTTCCCATGAGGCCGCTGGCTGAAATCTCATTGCTTTTACATCCCATCCAGATGCCAGCCATGTCTTCTACAGGGTTTCCTACCTCCGGCCAAGCAGGTACTCTCCGGGCTGGGGGGCCCCAGTGGCACCCATCACCCCACGGTGATACTTTCCCCACAACTTCTCTGGGTGCTCAGACTCACGAAGTTTTACGCTCACTTCCACTCCCAGCCCAAGAGCCCTTGGTTGGCCTCTGTTCCCAATCTCCCCCGGGGCCAGGGCCCGGCACGATGCAGGCGTTCTGAACTGCTCTCATCCGCCTCGGCCCGGGCTAGCAGCCCACGGGCAGGCTGCTGCATCATTCCCACGAACCCCAGGAGGCTGCCGGTATTGCCCTCCGGCACTGTGATGGTCCAGGCAGCCAGGCTACGGCCCTGCATCGGATTGGCCAGCAGGGACTTGAACCTTCTCTATATTGTCGAAGAAGGGATTCCGGGGGAAAGCCTTACTAAAGCAAAGGGGAGAAAGGAGCAGCTATACCAAGCTCCTGGCTTAGGACAGCTACTGAAGAGACGGGGAAAAGAGTTGGAGCTGAGTTTTCCCAGTAGCCAAAGTGAAAAGGAGATGGGACTCCTTAGGTAATGATGGGCTAGGGAATACGGCAGAATGCACAATCCCTTCGAAAAGTGCTTCTCAGCCTTCTTCCTAACGCTGCGACCCCGTGATACCGTTCCTCATGCTGTGGTGACCCCGATCATACAGTAGGGGTCATTGCTACCTCATAGCTGTAATGTTGCTATCGTTATGAATCGTAATGTAAGTGTCTGATATGCAGATGGTCTGAGGCGACCCCTGTGAAAGGGTGGTTTGACCCCAAAAGGGGTCGTGACCCGCTGGTTGGGAACCGCTGCCTTAGAATGTCCTGGTGATAGGAGCACCGAGGGAGAGGAAAGAAATGGAGACTGGACATGATCAACTGAGCCTTCAGGGGGGAGCTTCCCCTGACCCTGTGGGTGGGTTGGGAGAGCGTCTGGACCTGGGAGTATACACAGGTCATTTTTAATTTATTCCTGTCACTTTAGAGACAGGGTCTTGCCATGTAGCCTCAGCTCTGGTCTGGATGTCCGGATCCTCCTGCCTCAGCCCTGTGAGAGCTGGGACTACAGGTGCTCTTGAGGGGACCGAGGTGCTCCCGGAGGGTTGCAGCGATGCACCCAGCGCTGGAGCCCCTTACATATCTCTCATCGGCTCATCTGAATACGCTAAAGCAGTCTCCAAGTGGCCACGGTACGTAAGCAAAACGTCTCCAAAGCGGCTGAACCCAGCTCGGGAGAGTCCTGGGGAGCTTTCTTACCGCGGGTCAGTCAGGGAACAAGCTGACTAGCGGGTGGCCTTGTACCTGACTGGGGCAGACTGGCGGCCATCCCTGTCCCTACAGATCCCACTCTTGCCCTAGGGTGGGGCTGCTCAGACTTGACCCAGATCTCCTAGTACCCAGCGGGCAGCAGGAGAACCTAGAGAGACGGAAAACCCCACACGCGTTTGTGATCTAGAGAAGCGGCCTGTGGCAGCGTGAATTTAGAAGGGAAAAGTGGTTGACATTTTCTACTGTAACTTCCACTTTAATAACAAGGATACCGGGCTGGTTTTTCCACACAGCGCCCTAAAAGACTAGAAGACATATATCACCAAGGAGGTTTATCTTGAGGAGAGAGACCGTGCCTCCAGACGGAGCTCGGTGTAAACGAACGCACGCTGTGTTGGCAGAGCCCCCGCCAAGCCCTGCGCGCGCCCCCATACCGTGATGGTGTCTATCTTGAAGAGGGCTTTGGCCTGGGCGCTGGTGTAGGCGTCGAAGCGGTAGGTGATTTGGTTGAGGTTATCGATGGAGTACGCTTGCACCCCGCACAATCTCCGTGCCCAGAGCCAGTTTCTCCATGATGACTGCCTCGTAGGAAGCGTTGGAAGAACTGAACGCCTCATCCAGCTCGTTGAGGAGGGTCACGTAGACGCTGCAGAAGCCCTGGTTGAAGGGGGGGCGCGCGGTCCGTGGCGGACACATTCATCAGGTAGCTGTGTCTTGGTCTCGTAATCCAGGTGGTCCACAGTCACGATGAGCCCCGTGCCCTCGTCGATCTCGAACTTGCCCTCTGCGCCCGACAGGATGCGGTAGTTCACCAGGCCGCCGTCCCCTGGCGAGGAGACACAAACTGTGGAGTCCCGGGTGGGGGTGGGGCTGCCCTGCGGTGGTCCCGAGCTGTCCCATACCAGGGGTTGTTCCTGCCTTGGCCGTTCCCTTCGCCCACCCCCCGGGGTACACTATCCCCAGAAGATGCAGCAGAGCGGGGAGCAGAGGTCAGGGTGGATGGCAAGGCCCGGGACACCGCTGACCCCCCAGCTGGGGCTTGATATCAGCACTAGAGATCCGCCAGAGGGGGCAGAATTCGAGTTCAAACGGCGCTTTGATCTAGAAAGCATTAGCCACCCCTCTGAGCAGCTAAGTCTCCACTCCACTTGCAGCATCCTGAAATCCTGCCCCAGTGTGCCGTCTCCCAGGGCTTGGGGACCTCTGCCAGGTTGGGGCTACCTGCAATGCAGATCGCCTCCCCGCAGGAAGGGCGGCCTATCAGAAGACTTGCGGGTCCCAAGCTCTGGGCAACCTCTGTGCAGGGAGACAGCGGCAGCCAATAGAGGCTTAGGCCTAAGCTAGCTTTATGACATGGCTCCGTTACCTTCCCCAGCCCTTTCTGGGACCTCGCCAAAGGCTAGCCCTGGGCTGCCTGGTCCTGCGCTGACTGATCTGGACCCCGCAAGGCTTTCCATGCTCCTCTGCCCATCAGAGATTGGATAAACTTCCCTGACTCCCATCCTCTTGGGCCTGGGCATCTGTAGTGGGCGGAAATACCATCCCAGGAGCCCCTCCTGGGCCTGGGTGTGGCTGCATGGACCGCCTAAGGGTGACATGGCCCTTGGCAGCAGGAGGGTGACCCTGAGGAACGGCAGCCCCGTCTCCCCACCTTACCAGTGTCTCTGTCAGTGGCTCGGACGACGATGACCGAGGTTGCCGACGCCCGCTGTCTCCCGGAGGCCCAGGCGGCTGTACTGCTGCTGCGTGAACACAGGGGCTTCGTCGTTGACATCCTCCACGTACACGATCACCTGCGGGGATGGGCCAGGGCTCAGTTCAGGGAGAATGGACACCGGCAACCCAGGGTGTAGGCCCTGTGCCGTCTGGCCAGCTGAGGGTGCCTTCGGAGGACCTGGTACTGTTTTATTTTCCACTGACTCTGGCCCCTCGCACAGGACCTGGCACCTGGCGGGGGCTCAGACTTCTAGTTCTGCATTGACCCGTAGGAACCCAGCAATGACAGTGACCTTTTAAGGGTGGTCAGGTTTCCCCGGTATGAAATGGTCATGGCACTAACAGCTCAGGGCACACTGCTCTTGAGATGGGTTAGGAAGACAAAATACGCCAGGCTCATGGACGCACTAGACAATGTGTGGTGGATCAGAAGCAGAATGCCCCTATGGGCTCATGCATTTGAATGTTTGGGTCCTAGTTGGTGGAACTGTTTGGGAAGGATTAGGAGGCGTGGCCCTGTTGGAGGTGTGTCACTGGGGGATGGGCTTTTAGTCCCCGTCCCCGTCCCCCCACC
The DNA here is from genome assembly GCA_026225945.1 of Cricetomys ansorgei. Taxonomy (NCBI): domain Eukaryota; kingdom Metazoa; phylum Chordata; class Mammalia; order Rodentia; family Nesomyidae; genus Cricetomys; species Cricetomys ansorgei. The sequence continues at coordinate 147,587 of JAMJFZ010003317.1, read as the reverse complement.
TCCTGCTTGTTTGTCAGATGTAAGTAAGCTCTCAGGTACTGCTCCAGTGCCCATGCCTGTTTGTCTCCTGCCACGCTCCCTGCCACGCTCCCTGCCACGCTGGCCAAGGATTCTAACCCTTTGGAATCGTGAACCCTCAAATGAAAATGCTTGCCTTTATAGCTTATCTTGGTCATGGTGTTTTGTCAAGGCAATAGAAAAGCAACTAACTCCATCCAAAGATCAAAACGCATCTAGGATAGACTCAGGATAAAACGTGACGGCAGCAAGAAGAGACGCTGTCATGCCCGGCCTGGTGACTGTCACACAGCCGCCCTTTCAAGACGGCCAGTTTTAACCAGGGCAGACCACAGTTGTAGGGGCAACCGATCCTTGGCTCCTGTGAGGACTGCCACTGAAACGAGGGCAGTCTCCCCTGCTCACAGGCCTTCCTGGTCCCCTTCTGCTTTCCTGGGTAATCTTACTAATGACTTTCAATAAATCCTTGCCCTGGAGTTGCTTCTGGGGACCCAATACAAGAAGGTGACCAGGTTGGAGTCGTGTGATTTGTGTTGTGATTTCCTTGTTGCTTTTCTGTACTTCTGAAATTTCCCTTTAATGAATGTGTGTCAGACGTAGAAACACGCTCCTGTGAAGGGTGTCTGGAGAGCCAGGTGTGCAGCTCTCAAGGAGGGCTGAGAAGAAGACAGGGGTCGCCCGGGTCCCTGTCTACCAGTGCGGAGGCCCCGTGCTGGGGAGGAGCTGGCCAGTGTAAGAGAGGTCCTTCTTCCGGCTCCCTAGAGCCAGGCAGCATTGCCTTGACGCAGGACGGAGGACATAGCTCGGCGTGGACAGCACAGGTCACAGGGGTCAATGGCAAGGACAGAATGGGGGGCAAGTCAGCCTCGGGGCACCCACCTTGGCACTTTTACTACATTGATAGTTGCTTCTGGGATTGTCCCAACACATGCACGCGCGCACACACACAGACACACAGACAGATACATACATAGACAACACATAGACACACACAGACACATGCACACACATACATGGACATACACACAGAAACACAAAGACACAGACACATATACAGAGACACAGACACACACACACACATAGATACATACATAGATATACACATAGACACACACAGACACATGCACACACATACATGGACATACACACAGACACACATAAATACAGACACACAGACACATGCACACACATACATGGACATACACACAGACACATGCACATGCACACACATACATGGACATACACACAGACACACAAAGACACAGACACACACACAGTCCCACACATAGACACACAGACACATATGCACACATACATAGATACATACACACACAGACACAAATAGATACACACAGACATATGCACACACACAGACACATACACACACATACATAGACATACACACAAACATACAGATACACAGACATATAGACATTTGCACAAACACACACATACGTAGACATAGACACACACAGAGAAGACACATAGTCACACAGTCACATACACACACACACACACACACACAGGCACACACTTCTCCAGGGTTAGCAGGGAATTTACTGGATGACTCAGGATGGGAGGCGAGGCCGCGCCAGGGGAGAAGAGGGATGCGGGGAGGGAGGTTAACAGAAGGGTCCCGGCTTCATTGCCCTGAGGTTCGGCAGCCCCGAGACCCAGCAGTTTCCACATCCAGACATCAGGGATCTGCTATGCAAATGACAGTGACCGCTCGGAACCCAGCGGTGCAGGGAACCCTCTAAGTTCGGCTTCGACCACAGCTTGTTGCGGAAGATCCTGGGCGTGGTGGGTGTGTGTGTGGGAGGAATCTGCACGGGCGGATTTCGGGAACTCTCCGTAAACAGAAACCAGCCATCTATCTTTCAAAACGCCAAGCCTTCCCTTTAAGGAGACTGCGCGTCCTGACGACCCTGACCTCTGGGGGCCGTGGGGGCAGAAGCGGTGCCCGAGGGGAACGGGAGGGAGGCGGCACGTAGCCGGCCGCACGTGGCCGGGCTCTCGATGGTCCCCGCTGCATTTCCAGCAGGGGAGACGGGAGGAGAGGTGGTGTGTGGTTTGTGAACCTGAGAGACGCAGCTGAACCGGAAACACAGGCCAGCTGAACTCTGGCTGAGCAGGAGGAAGCTGCCAGGTGCCTCGGAGGCGGACGGCTCTCCGTGCGGGGCTGCCGTACCCTCTGCCGGCGACGGGAGTGCAGATGTGCGTGCACACGTGTGGACACGTGTCTTAGGGGTGTGGAGGTTTTATACTGTTCGGGCATCCAATCTCCATGCCAGGGGACAGGCCCTGAATTCTTAAAGTTACTCTTTGGAGATGAGGCCGTAGCTCCCGTCGGGGCTCTGGGAACCTTCTCTGGGCACCGTGGCACAGAGATTAGTATAGCGTAGATGTAAGAGGACAGTCCAGGCTAGCTGCCTGAGGGTGAAGCCTGGCTCTACCCATACCGCCACGGGACTTTAATAAAGTCGGTTAATCCTTCCTTGCCTCAGTCTCTTCATCTGTAGAATGGGTGTGACACAGGGCCTACCTCAGAACTGGGTCAATTCCCTATTCCTCAGGGTCTTGAGGACCGGAGCGCTTAAGGGGCCCACAGCTGTGGCTGGGGCGCTTCACCCCGGCAGTGGTACACAGAGGCAGAACTCTACTTTGGATCTGTGTCACGCCCTGGGATGCAGCAAGCACAATGAGCAGGCACCAGGAGGAGGCTCTTGAGGAAGTAGTGGGTCGGGGAGGGAAGGGGCCTCAGACAGGGCTGTGGTTAGGGAGTCTGAGATCCGGGGGTGAGCCCGTGAAGAGAGTGCGGATGATGGCAGGCCGTCCAGGGAGCACTGCTGTCGAGGGTTCTGGGACACACTCAGGTACCCACGTCTGTGAGGATCTAGGGGCCGGTCCCTCTGCGTGTCCACTGGGACAGGGGAGGAGCTTGTCAGGAGCCAGCTCTCTCTCCCACCCCCAGAGGGCGAGAGCAGTGGCTAGGGACCCAGGTTTGGCCAAACAGATCCACGCGGGGCCCAGGTTCAGCTTGGGGGGGGTCTGTGCCCTGAGTGATGGCTGGCCAGGTATATCCTGCTCCGTGTTTCCAGTCAGTGGCGGGCTAATAAGTTCCGCTGACTCAGCCACACGCAGGCCTGGTGTGCCTGCTCCATTCCCGCCTCCCTCCTACCCATGACGGGACCTCAGGGCTCTGACTCACTTCCTGTGGCTTCAGGGGGAGAGGCCTATGGACTGCTACACGTGGATGAGGGTGAGGAGAATGTAAACAGCACGGGCAGATGTGTGTGTGTGCGTGTGTATGTGTGTGTGTATGCGTGTGAATGTGATGTGTGTGTGTGTGTGCATGTGTGTATGCGTGTGTATGTATGCGTATATATGTGTGTGTGTATGTGATGTATGCGTGTGTGTGTGTATGTGTGTATGAGTGTGTGTATGTGTGTATATGTATGCATGTGTATGTGTGTGTGTATGTGTGTGTGTATGCGTGTATATGTGTGTACATGTGTGTGTATGCGTGTATATGTGTATGTGTGTGTGTGTGTATGTGTGTGTATGAGTGTGTGTATGTGTGTGTGTATGTGTGTATGTGTGTGTGTGTGTATGCGTGTGTGTTTGTGTGTATGTGTGTGTGAGTGTATATGTGTGTGTATATGTGTGTGTATGTGTATGTGTGTGTATGTGTGTATGTGTGTATGCATGTGTATATGTGTGTATGTGTGTGTATGCGTGTGTATGCGTGTGTATGTGTGTATATGTGTATGTGTGTGTTATGTATGTGTGTATGTGTATATATATATGTGTGTATGTGTGTGTATGCGTGTGTGTATGTGTATGTGTGTGTATGTGTATATATATATGTGTGTGTGTGTATGCGTGTGTGTATGTGTGTGTATGCGTGTGTGTATGTGTATGTGTGTGTATGTGCATGTGTGTGCATGTGTGTGTGTATATGCATGTGTATGCATGTGTATGCGTGTGTATGTGTGTATTTGTGTGTGTATGTGTGTGTATGTGTGTGTATGCGTGTGTATATGTATATATGTACACGTGTGTGTGTGTCCCCATCTGTCCGTCCATTAGAGAGGGTCCTTTGGCGTCAGCTGGCTAAAGAGGGCGGGTTCAAAGAACGCATTCCATAGGGAATGGAGTGGGAATGTTTTAGGACAGTTTCAAGGGAGGCAGCATGGGAACCGGACCCAGAACACGTAGTCGCGAGCCCTGCCCCGGCCTCTCGACATCTGTGTCTCCATTTCCGAGTGTGTAAAACAACGCTGGCTCCTCCCCCCCAAACTCATGTCTGTGAGGTTTCCTCAGTGCTCCATGCAGAGCCGGGGGATGACGGACAGATTGGCAAGGACTCCCTTTTTCCTACCCTTAGGACAGACGCGAGCATCATGGATCACCTTCCTCAGTTGGAGAAACTGAGGCACAGGGCAAAAAGACAAATCCAAGATCCCTGGCTGGGCCGGCCCCTTGGTCTCCTCACCGCACGTCTTGCCCCAGGTGTCGGTCCACCCAAACCTGCCCCGGCGGGCCCCGGCGGGGGGGTCTCACCCTCACGGAGCTCCGCATGGGGCCCAGGTCATGGTTGTAGGCTTCCACTGTCAGCACGTGGGAGGAGTTCCGCTCCCGGTCCAGGGGCCGGGGGCCTCGCATCAGGAGCCCGCTGCTGACGTGGATCCGGAAGTTGTTGCCATGGTTACCTGTGTGGAGGGGCACACGAGATGCATGGGCTGGCCTGGGAGGAAGATGCCGATGACACGGAGTGCAGTGAGTTCCGGGCCCTCTGGTGTGCTGGTCTGGCCTAAGGGTCTTGGGACCTTGGCTAAGGCCCACAATGCCTAGCGGGGGAGGGGGGCGGGAGGAGGGCGGGGATGGAGCTGAGGTTCACCAGGCTCTTTCTTAGGTAAAGCCTTAGTCCTGTCTCCACATCTCCACTTCCACTGGGGGCACGGAAGCTTCTGGAAGATTCAGAAGGGTTTTGGATCTGAACCCTACTTTCTGTAGGAGGATGAATCCAAGGCACAGCGGACCCAACTGGGTTGGGTTGGAACCCATGATCTTGATCTCTCTCCAGGGACCCACTCCTATCCACACTCAGCCCCTAAAGTCCGTGCAGGGTGGCTTCGCCCTTGACCCTGGAAGCCGGCAGATGAGTGGGTTTCGTGCTCTGGCTGTGGTGAGTGACTTCGGGAAGGGCTCCTGGTTCTAGTGGGATCAAGGGGTCTCCCAGAACCTGCCTAAGGCGACGTCGCATACGGAGACCTCAGGAACAAAGCCCGTGCGCTAACCTCTGCTTAGATTATCGTTAACTCGGTGCAAACCATCGGGAAACCCACTCCTCCCAGGGCTCTGCATCTGTGCATACAGCTCTGGGTCGGCCAAAAAAAACCACTGTCTCCACAGGACGGCGGCCATCCCTCCCGGCCCCTGGCGGCCCACTCACCGTGGAGGATGCGGTACCAGACGCGCCCAAACTCGCCCTCATCTGCGTCTGTGGCTTTCAGCTGCAGGAGAAGAGACGGTGGGGTCATTCCTCATCCCGAGGCAGGGAGGGAAGCTGTTTGTGCAGCCCCGCCCCCCACCCCAGGCCTGTGTGTGCAACCTTGTTATTTCCCACGAGATCATCTTACCACGAACGGTCTATGCCGCCCCATCCGGGACCACCCACCCCATCCCTTCTTCATGAGAGACAGGGGGACACGTGAGATGTTCAGTCATCGCTCTCCGGCCCGGGCTGGAAGAGGCCACCCCATTCCTCTATGGTCCCCTGCCCGTGAGGCTTAGGAATCCCTTAGGAGCATTCCTAGGGTGACTTGGAAGGAGCTGCTATATCACCGAAACGCCTACCCTCGCACGGGTGAAGATGTTTAAAGCTGCGTTCCCTGGAGCTCCCTGACCAACCTGCAGCCAGTTCCCCCACGATCTGTAAGCAACCTGTGCGCCTGTAAACGTAATGGCTCACCGAGGCAGCACTGGGTGGCGTCATTAGTGCCCCTACCTGGGGTGAAGAGATGTCTGCACACAGCTCCCTGGGGAAAGCCTCGCAACGGAATCGGTGCCGTTGTAATTTGAATATGAAGTTCCCCACCCCCCTACCAACCAGCACAGGCTCCTGCGTTTGAATATTTAGTCCCAGACGGTAGCACTGTTTGGGAAGGCCGTGGAACCTTTAGGAGGCAGGGCCTCGTCCTGGAAGAAGCGCATCACTGGGGACTGGACTCGAGGCGCTATAGCCTGGCCCGACTTCCCATCCCCTCTCTGCTTCCCCAGTGTAGATGCGGTGTGACTGGCCAGCCTCCTGACGTCACCACGCCTTCCCTGCTTGCTGCCGTGACGGACCGGCATCCCCCACCCCCAAAACTGTAAACCAGAATAGCGCCCTTTACCCTTGAGATGCTTTCGTTAGGATGTTTTGCTACAGCAGTGGACAGCAACTAAGACGCCACCCCAACGGGCACCAGCAGGCCGCATCAGCCACGGGTGATTAGATGTACACCTGATGCTGATTCACCCGAGGAGGCCCTGGAAGCGGTCACAGCAGCGCGTGACATGTAACTGAGGCTCGGGTGTCTGCCCAGGAAGACCCTGCGTACGTAAGGGAGGAATTACAACAGGAGAGCGACCGGTGGGACGCCACCCTTCACGGTAGCCTTCTTCGATTCGGCAGGAAGAATGTGGAGAGGGGATGAGATGGAGACGCTAGCCTGCTGCTTCCCACAGCTGCTGGGGCGCAAAGGAGAGAGAGCACCCAAGTTAGACCTGAGGTAAGTGGGGTTCCTGGCAGGCAAATGCTCGGAGCCCATGGAGAGAACGGGAGAGGAAGACGGATGGGCGTAGGTGTGATAGAAGATACTCCTCAGCCCCATCTTTAATACAGAGAAAAAGGGGGAAAATCTATGATTCAGCATGGAGGCAGAGGCCTTAGTGACGGCCCAGTATGATAAACTATGGTAACCAGGGACTACTCAGCCTCTGAACCGACTGTATTGGGAAAGACTCGTTTATTATTGTTTTTTGCATGTATATACGCGGGCATGCCATGAGTACGTGGGTGTCTGCCCTGCAGCAGAGACCAGAAGAGGGTGTTGGATCCCCGGGGGCTACCAGATGTGGGTGCTGGGCAACAACTTTAGGTCCTCTGGAAGAGCAGCAAGCTCTTTACCACTGGGCCGTCTCTCAAGCCTTGGGGGAAAGGCTTTTAAACAAGGAATGAAGGAGCCTCTCTCAGCCTGGTGTGTGAGGCCGTGGGACCCAGAGGCAGATGGGGACAGTCGGAGTTGTGTGGAGGTAAGAAACGAAGCGGTGCAGCCACCCACTCCTTGGGATAAAGGCGGCATAGCTGAGACGGTCGGAGAGAAGCAAGCCCTTGACGGACTGGCTCGTTCAAGCCAGTAGGGACGCTCGGCTATGTCTGACTGAGGCTTCGTGGCCAGTGGGGACTTGGAGGACGAAGAGGAATGGCAGACATCACTGAGGGAACTGGGCACCTGAGAGGTCGTGACTAATGGACGGCTCGTGGCTTTGTGTACTGTATTTACCAGAGGGTTACAGAAGAAGTCGGTCTACCTGGGGATGGGGAGGGGCTCCAGCGGCTTTGCTGAGCTCCCCGATGGGCTGTGACCTTTACAAAGGCTCTGATGGATCTGAGTCATTTAGACCAACAGGAAAACGGGCTTTGAAGGTATTAAAGCAAAGCTGTGTTCCCCTCTCAGAAGGATCCATCCAGGTCACTCAAAAGCAAGCGCGGTGAAATCTGCCTTGAGCCAAACGCACTATCGACCGGGAGGGCAGATGCTGTGTGAGAGAAGGAAGAAGGGGCAAAGGGCAGGGCGGAAGGAACAGGTGAAAGCGACAAGGGCCATCCAGTGGGTGGGCAGCTGTCCTCTCAGAGTAAGCCATTCATGGTTTCCCCTCCAAGGAATATGGGCTGACGTGATGGCAGCCGCCCTCAATCTCAGCGTAGCACGCAAGGCCAGGAAGACCGTCACAACCTTAAAGCTGGCCCGGTCTACATAGCAAGTTCTAGGCTAGCCTAGACTACAGAATGAGATTCTGTACCAAAAGCCTCACCCAGCTCGGGGCCCTTTCGGTAACCAGATGTGGAGAGACAGAGACCACGGCACTGGTCCAGAACCTATCAGAACCAGAGAATCACTCCATTAGCAGACACGGTGGCTGACAACGTGACCCCTGTCTGCCGGGGTCAAGAGTCACACGCTTTCCCCCCACCAAGCCCATCAGGGGGCTGGGGGCAGGGAAACGCACGGCAACCCCGTGGCAGTGCCCCGGGATGAGGGTACGGGGTGGTTCAGGTGGTTCATGGAGAATGACTGTGCATTCTGGAGGGTCAGATGGAGAAGTACCCCCCAACCATGATGCGGTACCCAACATTGCTCTTCCTGCTTCTGAGGAGACAACTGTGACAAGATTGTCCCATGATGCACTGGACCCTGCTAACTATTTTGGTGTCCCCCCCCCCCCAGCTGCTGAACCACACGGCCACTAACGCTTGTTGGCGGTAGACAGCCGTGGGCCTTCAGAGGTCATGCCCTGACAGAATGCCAACCCTGAGTGTCTTACAGATTTGGGAAAGCAACTGAAACAACAGTCAAAATAGCAGCCGAAGAGTCTGAATGAAGGCACGTTGCATAGGCGGAAAACGGCGTGCCCGGAAGCCATAGTGTTTTTGACTAATTATCCCAGTGCCGGATGAGTCGTTGGCCAGAAGGGCCCCTTCTGAGGACCCCACGTCAGATGGGCTATCGGGACCGGTGTTGGTTGCATGCCAATGTCGGACGGTAAGTCCTTACTGCTGAAGACGCTGTACACGCTGGTTGAAGACAGCGGGCTAGAACCAAGCCGAGAAGAGCTTCCTCCCGGTTGGCTGGCTTTCACAGAGCTGGAAGGCCCTCCGCAGGCTGTTAAAGAAGTGTCACCGTCTTGTTTTGTGATGGACTCTATGCACTGCATTACTAACACGCCAGGGAAAACCCGTGCCCTCTGGTGCATGGCAGTGGCACGGCTGTTTACGGGTGCTTTTCTACTGGGTTCAGGACCCGTGCCACGGTGCAGAACTCATACTTGGTACTGTAACCTTTTTGATGCGCTGCCAGCCTTCTGTCTGGACTGTTCGTCTCTTCTCTACACCGTCCCCCCCAAAAGAGAGAGGGCTTTGTGCACCGTCACGTCACCGGTCCCTGGCACCCAGTAGGGTCGCTTATTTTGGCGGTGGCGTTTTGAGATTAGATTTCAAGTTGTCCAGGCTGCCCTTGAACTCCGGAACGTCCTGCCTCTGCCCCCCCCCCCAAGTGCCAGGTTACAGGAGACCGTCACTACACCCGGCTTTTCATACATGTGTTGAACGGAGAGGTGAGCGGCCACGTGGCAGGTCACGTGGCGAGCCGACCCTCGGCGAGCACAGATGAAGCGTTCAGTCCCCTGGTCTCCGGTATTCTATTCATTTGATTTTTCCCTTGATCCTGTGGGTCATTCCAGGATTGTTCTAGCATTTCTCTCTCTTTGCCGACGCCAGCAAATCGGGTTCTTGTGACTCGGCACTCAAAGCGCTAAGATAAACTTTCCTGTTTTCACTCATCGGATATGCTTAGAAAGGACAGAAGAGGGATCCTGCTGCAAATATCAAGTCGGCAGAGAGACTGGGGCCCCCATTTGTCTGTGGCAAAGACTCGTGTCCTCTAACTAGGAAAACAATGGGGTTCCTACCCATGTTACCCAGCACAGACTTGTTGGGTGACTCCGGGCAGGCCAGGCTTGCCTGGAGCACAGCCTCGTCACCTGTCGGGCGGGATGGCGCTGGATCCCCAGGGCTCCCTCCATGTTTAACGGTCCGCAGGAAGGCTTCTGTTCGCTTCAGGGTGGACAGACAAAGCTCTGTTCTGTGGTGAAGGGCCGTAGTCCTTAGATGTAGGTATGACTACTGCCATGTTTGCATTCTGAGACCCTGGAGGCCCCTGATGGGCAGGCGGCACAAGACTTGGGCCCCTAGGCAGGCAGCTGGTTGCCAGGGAAGTCTGGGATTCTGGGAAGAGAACAGGGTTGTGGGGGAGGGTTGGAGAGATCCTGGTACCCCTCACAACTGCTGCGAATGGCCTGACCTTGGCTGTCCCCTCCCTCCTAAGCTCTTTGCCCATTGAAAAATGTTCCTTGCCCTCACTTCTGAAGCCGGACACCTTAAAAGGAACACTCTTCTGAGAATCCAGGAAAGGCAGGGAGGGCCCAGGGACCCTGCAGGGCAGGCCTTGGGGGCTTCAGGCCATCACTCTTCCTCCTGCTGTGTCTCTGCTTAAAGATCCTCTCCCTGGTAACCTGGGGACTGGCAGGCATTGAATAGTCGACTATACCATTCAAATTTCCACGGGGGATGGTGGGAGCCCCAGGCCCGTGAGGCAGTTGAACCCGCCCCTGCTTTCACCAGTGTTTGCACACATGAGGGGGCTCCATGGAGACAGGCTGGAGTGAGCCAGGCGGAGGGCTCCCCTCTCCTTCCCTCTCTACCCAGTTGCCATCCCTACACTACCAACTGTCCCCTCCCCAAGGCAGGCCAGGACTCTCCCAGCAAAACCAGGCCCAGCAAGACAAGAGGGGAGAGAGCCCGTCGGCTGCAGGCACGGCAGAACATAGGGTCCCCACGGACCCCCTGGAACAGCCGAGACCGTGCCGCTGAGAATACAGACCTCCAAGGGTAGGCTGTGAGGCCGATGCTGAGGGACTGTAGAAAAAGCCAGTGCAAGAGGTGGGGGAGACTCTTGCTGGGAACGTGGGGGGACATAAAGGTGTGCTCAGATTTGGGGAGTCCTTCTGAGAAAATAGACAGGGCCCAGCAAAGGGGAATGGCTAAGCCAAGGCCACGCGCTGTCTCGATGGGACTCTAAGGGGAGGTAGAAAGTTCTAGAGCGTCCTCATAGAGAGATGCGTTCAGAGCAGGGCTCCAGTAGGGGAGGCTCCGTCTGCTTGGCCTTCAGGGGTGCTTCCTCCAGAAGCAGCTGCTCTTGCCGGCTGGCAGCAGGGAATCCAGTAGCCCAGCTTGCCTCGAGCTCCTGGGTCTGCCCTCAAGTACTCCAGGGTCGCTGGCTGTCATTAGAGTAACTCCAATGTCCATGCAGAAGTCGTCCTGGGGCCTGAAGCCTCCTTCTCTGGGTTCTGAGGTTCTGAGGGATGCAGGTCTTTCTTAGCCGAGACTTCCCTTCCTTACCGAGGCCAAGTACTGAGAGCCAAGGGACAGCTAATTTCTCTCCACAGGGGATGGCAGTGGGTATGGCCTATCCCTGCTCCCGCTCAGACTCGCAAAGTCCATGGATGCTCTGTCCATTCAGAGCACTTTCCAGGCCCAAGGCCTGGAGGGTGGAGGCCCTGAGCAGTTAGACGGGCATCAGAGTTTCCAGCCTGGAGCAGCTTCCAGGGCTGGGAGGGGTTGGGGCAAGGGATGGGCGGCAGGTGGGTGGAGAGGCCCGGATGCCCTCAGTCAGCTGTGCCCGGGAGCCAGGAGTTAGGTTCCGGAGTCGCTGGTGAGTGCCCAGGCGGGACAAGGGCTGTAGGGGCTAAGGGTCCTGGGTGGCCATGCTCTGTGGTTCCCCGTAACTACAGGCAGGGCCTTGGCACGACTGAGCCTCCCCTGTGGCCTGGCTTTGGTGCTGGAACCCAAGGGAGATGCGGAGTAAAATGGGGAGAGGAGGAAGCTGTTTCCCCTCTGCCTCCGACGAGACTCTGAGGTTGGAGTGAGGACAAAGGTCCGTCTGGATCTTCGGGTTTTCTGTACTGGTTTGTGCAATTCAAGACTGGTACATGCCGGCCTGTCGGCTGGGCGGGGGCCCGTTGTGGTGTCTGGATCCGCCCGAGAAGCATATCCAATATTCGAAAATTCGTTTCAAAATTTCTGGACTCGAAGTGTATCTGGCATTTCATAACGCCCGTCTCTCTTCTTTGCTTCAAGCGACTTTGAGTTAGTTGCCAATATTTAAATAGAAGGAATGTTTGCCTTAAAAAAGTAATTCTTGCCTCAGCTGAGAAAACTGAAGGGCCTGGCGAAAACGTCTACGTCCCCGAGGGCCATCGGCCTAGCGGGTGGGGGCCGGCCAGGGCCTCCTTCGGAACTGCCCGTCTGTCTTCTCTGATCCTGCATTATCCACGCCAAGGCTCGGGAACCGTCAACACCGGCTACCAGCCGCCCAGTTTGGCCTGGTCCTCCGTCTGCGAGGACCATATGTGGCCTTCCCCACATGGGATAGACGCTCTGACGTGGAAACGCCCAGTAGGTGAACGATGTAACAGGGCAGGCTTCTCTTTTTCTTAAATGAGATTTCCAAACCAGGTGTAGTGATTTGAACTCCCTATGCTTTTTATGTCCCAAGTGTGTTTGAATGACTCGCTGGGCTCACAGAGGGTTGGCGGCAAGAAGGGGTAGGCATGGGAGCAGGGGTCAGGATACCTGGTCTTGCCCTTTGCTTGCCTATGTGGCCTTGGGCACAGCCCTTTCGTGCTGTGCCTCAGTTTCCCCGAAAGCAGGTTAGACTGCAACAGGAAGCAACGACAGAAGTATGCATGGATCCAGGCAGGTGAAATAGCCATGCGGTGGGCCTGGGGAATGTGGTCCACTTTACCAGTGCCTTCGGAGAAGCCAGGGGTGAAATTCGGACATGTCAGGAGAAGCCAGGCACTCAGACATCTATGGAGAGCTCCCTCTATCTCTCTGTCTCTGTTCTTTGAGTCTCCCATAGCTCAGGCTGGTCTCAAATCCACTATGCAATCAGAGCTGGCCTCGAACTCCTATCCCCCCCCCCCACCCCGCATCCCCCAACACGCACACATACACATTTGCATTGTGCTGGGATTGCAGCCATGCACCACCATACCTGGTTTGGAAATCTTGTTTTAAAAAATAGTCAAAAATAAAGTTAAAAACACCCCCCCCCAAAAAAAAACCCATTAAGACACATGTGTCTACAGCCTCAGCCTTAGGCTGTTGCTCGGTTCCGCACCAGCCCACCAGGGCATCTTACACTCTGACTTCTTCCGGGTTCACGGATTGGTTCACTGGCGGATTTGGTCTTAGATTTAGGCTTTTGGGCCTAAGACTGGGAAGTGCCAAGAACTGACTACAAAATGCCAGGAGGCCTCATGGCAGAGGAGAAGGGTAGAGCAGAAAGAAGCCCCAGCCCTATCTCTCATCAGCGATGCGACGCCTCTCCGGGCCTCTGTGCTAACCTGTGACAAGGCCGTCAGGAGAGAGCATGGCTAACAGCTCGGCTGCCATCGGTGTGCTCCAGGTAAGCCTCACCTCTGTCTTGCCCCTGCAGGCACCATGAGCACAGGACGCTCCAGCACCCCCAGCCCCGCAGCCCTCCTGACGACGCCTGGGATTCACGCCCAGGCTGCTGACCCTGTCCCCGCCCTCATCACCCCTGGCCTGTATTTTCCTGCTGCTGGCCTCCTGCCTGCTGTTCATGATGCTGTGTAAGCCAACCGCACTGGACCCTGGCCGCCGAGGGCCCCGGGAATGCATGCCGCATCACCCCGCCAGCCCCAGTGAGCCCAGGCTCCGGCTCTGGAAGCGCCTGGGCTCTCTGCGCCGCTCTCTGCACAGCTTCCAGCGAGGCAGGCCTGCCGTCCAGCAGTGTCCCCTGCCAGGCCTCGATGACCTCCGGGGTGACTGCAACCGCACTGAAGCCGCTGAGATATGACACAATGTCCGCCCATGCCCGAGACCGTCCTGTCTCTGATGGAGCCTGGCGCCTCAGGCGTGTTATAGGACGGCGTTACGGAAACCCTGGACCTCCGTATGCGTGTCGGCCCATGCCCTCTCCCAGAAGACTTGTTAACAGACCCTTGGATCACAGGCTTCTAGAGCTTTACTCTTCGGTCTCGAGTTATAACTTGGGGTACCCCAGCACCCCTTTTTGGGAAGCTATGTATCTACTGATCCTGGGAGTAGCCCAACCCTCACTCCTACCCCGCCTCTGAAATCCTTGCCTGTCTTCTGAAGGCCTAGCTCAGAGCAGCTGCTGAAAAGCTCAGACATGTCAAGCAAGTGGGTTATCGGCCACCCTGGGTCTACGCTATTCTGCATCTGCGATAACTTAGTACCCCGGGGAACAGGACCTAGGGACCGCTCTCTAGGCCCTCCTGCCCCTTCCGATGGATCTGGCTGGTTGCTAGCCAGGCTACTGGCAAGTACCAAATCATGAGCCTGGAAGCCCTCTTAGCGGCCTCTTGTCGGGACAGACCAGGAGGGCCTGAAGATGGCCTAAGAAGTCTCCTGTTTGCTGGGTGTGGTAGCTCACCTGTAATCCCAGCGTTCGAGGGGCGGGCAGAGGTAGGATTGTTCAAGATGGACTGCGCTACACCATGAAATCCCGATTTGAATAAAATCAAAGCAGGTCAGACAGACAGATAAGAAATAGGCTGCTGTCCAAGGCTAGGTGGAGGCTGTACAGCTGAGGCAGGAGGCTGGCCACTGTCACATTCAGATGTTACCCGGAGTCTGAGGGTGCACAGCAGTGGTACCATGTCCCACTGGGAAAGATGTGCCCCCCACCCCCCACCTCAGACAGCATGGACCAGACCCTCTCAGGACAGCTGGAGGACCAGGGTCAGATGGCACTAGCTGTGTTCTGTGTGTTGTGACGACCTCATCACGTGACCTGTCTGAGCAGGCCCACTCCAGTGTGGGCTGCTGGGAACCCCCATAGCCTCCCGTAGGCATGGCCTTCTGCTGTATCTCAGATTTGAAGACTGGGCAAGGGAAACCTGAGATGCTTAGCTCCTGTCCCAAAGCCAAATGATCGTGGGCTGCCCACACCACCCTGCTATGATCACTCCCTCTCCCAGATACAGAGCTTCACTGGCTTCCCTGTGCCCACTGGGTGTACACACTCCACGGTGTGCAGTGGGATCTGGGCACTAGCTTCGGGCAACTGAACGATCTGTCCTGTCTGCGGATTACGCTTTACTGGTACCTCATCGTTGTGAAGCCTTTGTTTCCCAATAGAACCGCCCTCCTGCCTGGACTTCTTCTGAACTCCCCGTCTATCTTGGGGAGGCCAGAAGCATGCACGGTCTTGTCTGTCTTCTTTCTTGTGAGCCTGGAGCCTCAGGGAGCCAGATCTTGTCCTAGAACTCAGTGTATCCCCACTCACTAAGCCAGCAGGCATCCGGTGTGGGCCTAACCCACACAGACTGCCTGGTGCTCCCTGTGCTACCCCTAAAGGAAGATGACTCTCCAAGCATGCTACAGAGGTGAGGTCACTGTGCCTTTCTCCAGCATCCCTGTGACATCCACACATCCCTTAGTGTGTGTGTGGGGGGCAGGGTTTGCATCTCTGCAGGACACTTCTGCGGCTGGGGAGAAAGTATCCTAAGACTCTGAACATCTGAGAAGTGGGGAAATCAGGGGAGTTCCGCATCACTCGGGGGGGCTCCAGGATGTGGAGCCAAGTCTTATGTACACAGAAACCAGCGTTTCGGGGCCAGGAAGCAAACCAGCTTCCTCCCAAAGGGCTTTGAACAGCCCCTCCCCCTTGCTTGTTCACCTCCTGAGGCATCTTAGGCTAAACTGTAGGAACGGGGCACCCTACAGCCCGCTCTGCCCTTATGCTGGGCGGGCTGGGTTCTGAGGCTCCTATCAGATGCTCCTGGGGATGGCTGGTACTAAGCTAGGGTGGGGGCTCCATTGCTTCACGGGTAGGGACTTGAATTCTTTCTTAGCTCAGACCAGAGAGAGTGACCTGTCCCCTCCCTCCCTCTGGAGCCGGCTGCTGGACTCGTTTGCATGTCCCTGGCCTTCCTGGACTCTATGAGAGAGAGTCAGCTCTCTGTTCCTCTGCTGACTGATCCTGGTGCCCGCACAGGGAGGCAGGCGCCCTTCTACCTCCCTCTGTTCCTTCCCTCTCGAGTCGGGGAACGGGCTGTAGTGGCAGAGCCATCTTTGTTGAGCTTGGCTGGCCCTCCGGATTGGGTGGCTGATGACATGGGCCATTCATTCCGTCTTCGTCCAGCAACTGAGTGCATGTGTGTGTACACACGCATGCCTGTGTGCGTGTGTGCGAGCATGTATGTGTGTGTGCATGCGTGTGCTTTGTTTTCAGGGACCTTCTTCTCCCCCTGGGCCCCTTGGCTGTGGCTCCTACCCTGGGCCAAGGGGTCCTTTCTTCTTCTGCCCGCTTTCTTCCAAGAGGGGAGCCTGGCCAAAGAGCTGTGAAAGCCGCTCTGTTCTGGCCTTGCTCTCCTTTCCTGGCTCTCTCTCCTTTCTGGGAAAGAGTTACTTCCCCCTCCCTGCTTCTCTGAAAGGCTCCGGGGAGGAGGCCAAGGCGAGCCAGGGCCCTGTCCTCAGCTAACACAGACCGGGGCCCACTCTTTCTAGAAGGGAGGGGATTTCTTGAAGTGTAAGCTACTTCCGGCCCACCCTGGACCCCCTGCTGTCCCCATCCCTTATCCCATGATGCTGCTGAACCGGTACCCTCAGAGCTGAGCACAGCCCTGCGTGGCCCAGCCTGCCACCTGCCTGCACGATGCTGTGGCCCTCTGGGATGTCTTCTGGGACGCTGGCCTCATAGCTGCTCTGCAGAAAGATGGGCCGGTTGTCGTTCACATCCAGAACCGTGACGAAACACGGTGGCCGTACCCGTGCGCCGCTTGCCTACGGGGCCATTGTCTGCGGGGAGGTGAAGGAGAGCAGGCGTTAGAAGCTATGAACTCCAGGGCATCAGCCAGAGTCACACCGTCCCGCCCCACACCCCTGTCAGCCAGAGTCACACCATCTGCCCCACAACCCCTCCCCATCAGCCAGAGTCACACCATCCCACACCCCTGTCAGCCAGAGCCACACCATCTGCCCCACACCCCTGTCAGCCAGAGTCACACCATCTGCCCCACTCCCCCTCCCCGTCAGCCAGAGTCACAGCGTCCCACACCCCTGTCAGCCAGAGCCACACCGTCCGTCCCACACCCCCATCAGCCAGAGTCACACCGTCCACCCCACACCCCTCCCCGTCAGCCAGAGCCACACCGCCCCACACCAGCCTCAAGAGATGGCAGCTCGTTGTCCTTCAAGACCGTCAATAGCACTACCCGGGGCTGACATAATGCCGCATCCCAGACAGACGCTTGTCTGGCTCCTTCAGCATGCACAACAGACCAGGGAAGCAAGCAGGATTCTCCTTCCTAACTCACAGCTGAGCTAATGAAGGCCCCGAAGGAGGGGGGCGCATGGTGGAAACTTCCGGAGCCTACGTGCACCATTCTCTTCAGAAAAGGGGCTCTTGGAGGTGTGATTAAGTTAAAGATGCTGAGGGGAGGCCAGTCCCATTAAAACTTACCCACTGATTAGGTGTCCGTAGACAAGGTACCCTGGGCACCTCATGGGAAACTGAGGCAGGAGGTTTGCTGGAGACCAGTTATTTGAAAGCTGCCTGCCTTATAACTAGCCACCAATGAAGAGAAGGTCCAGTGAAGATGGCGCCATGAGCCACACAGCTGGGCGGCCACCAGACATGGAGGAGCTAAGAAGGATTCTGCCCCGAGGCAGTGGACGGACTGCGGGTCTGACAGCACTTTGGTTTTGAACTTCTAGAACCAGGAGACACCACGTCTCTGCTCTTCTAAGCCACAGAAGCTGTGTCAATTTGTCCCAGCAAGCCTGGGACCCACACAGGTGAGGAGACATGCTGATGTCATAGCCAGGGTCCAGCGAGGGGTGAGGGACACGGGGAAGGCACCCGGTCAGCTACCTCAAGGGCAGGTACTCGCTGCTCCAGTCACGGGTGATGGGCAGAATGTAGGCCCGGGGACTACGGGCTTCTGAACTTTGGAATAAAGTCTCCTTAAGAATGTCCCCCACGGAGTATTATCGTTCCTTATTAAACACTGGCCTGGCAGGTCAGCATGTCTGTAAGGTGGGCTTAGCATGGTGGGGCTCATAGGAGCCAGCCAGGGTGAAGAGCTCTGATGTAGGAGCCATGGTCCCACCCAGGGGAGTTGCTGGGAAGTCCTCCTAGAGGGTGACTTCATCCCAGGGAGGAGCAGGGTGGTAGGGTTGGCTGGGGACCAACGGTGACTTGGCCTTTCTTCCTAGTTGAGCATACATTGGGGTGCAGGTCACTTACCCCCCCCCACCAGGGTGACCCCTTTCACTCTTCTGGGCTCTTCCCCCTCACCCAAAGGGGCCGGCCTCAGCAAGGATGCCGAGCTGGGAGACCTTCATGGAGGGCAGGACCAGAGCTCCCTGCTTCTGCCAGCTGAAGGCAAGGATAGCTCCAGGTGGGCGACGGTTCTCCAGAAGGCGGTGCCTTCCCAGGATGCACTTAGGATGGGCAGAGAGGAGAGCAGGACAGAGCAGCTGGGCATGGCTGAGCTGGGAAGGGGCTGCTGGGAGGACTGGGAGCCACTGGGGGAACACAGGGCCTCCTCACACCCTTCTCCCGCAACCCAGAGCCCCCAGGGCTTCCTACTGTTTAGAGACCAAAAGCCACATTTTTAGCTCAAGATTCAGATTCCCCACGTCCTTCCTTCCCTGTATTATTATATAGCCTTATTCCCCTAGAGCATGCTGTACCTTGGGCTAGTGTGTACTGGGACACACAACACACATACATACACACACATACACACACATACATACACACACATACACACACACAGACACACACACACACACACACACACACACACACACACACACACACATACATACATATACACACACCACACACATATACCACACTATACACACACACACATACACACACACAGACACAACACACACACCACACACACATACACACACACATACATACATATACACACACACACACATACATACATATACACACACCACACAAACACACACACATACACACATACCACACACACACTACACACACACAAACACAGCACACACACACACACACATATACCACACTATACACACACCACACACACACATACACACACACCACACACATCCCTTACGCCTGTCTCTTGCCTGCCCATCACCACATCATACTCTTTCCTGGGAAGGCCACCCCTACAGTCCCGCTGACGCTGAGGCTTTGCAGGTGGGTGGGATGCCCTCGCCGCCCCCTCCCCATCACCCTGTCTAGCTCTAGAGGGGAGCAGCTTGCAGTCACAGATGAGCGTTCCTCACTTCCCTAGCCATAACGAGGAGCCCAGCCACCTGCGCGGGCCAGATGGCACCAACCACAGCTAGTCTACGGACCGTCCCAGCGAGGCCGAGGAGAAGTCCTTGCGGGTGGGGGTATGTAGAACTGAGGTGGCTGTGCTGAGTAGCCACATGGCCCATGGAATGACGCAATCAATGTACAGGGGCAGGACAACCAATCAGGGAGACTGAGGCCCAACGGTGCCCCCTGAGCCCCGATCAGTCCCTGCCCGCTTATTTTATTATCTTTTGAGAAAGGGTCGCATGTGGGCCAGGCTGGTCTCAGACTTGCTGTGCAGTTGGGAATGGTCCTGAACTCTTGATCCTGCCGCCCACCGCTCCCCAGTGCTAGGAGCACGCACGGCCGTGGCGCATGGATGTATGATGCTCGTGTCGCCCGCCCTCCCTCCCTGCCACAACGGGTCTGCTTCCTGACTGGCATGTGGCCTTATCCTTCTTCACACTTGGGAGCACGGACAATACCCACTCACCCCCCAGTGCCCGGTGACACCCGGAGGGTGGTGGGTCTTTCTGTACCAGGCAGAGGTCTGGCCCCAGGCCTGGTCCCCCGTGTGGACTCTGCCCGGGATAACGGTGCAGGTGGTACCCAGGGCACTTACCTATGGCCTCCAGTACAAGTGTGTACGCAGCTGTGGTCTCGCGGTCCAGGCCGACCACGGTTCTCACCACAGCGTCACGGTAGCCCACGCTGAACTTCCCGTCCACGTTTCCCCCTGCGGGCGGGTGGGCGGGAGGGGCGTCAGGCCTGGGGAGGCACCGTGACTCTCCTCCCACGTGGGCACGTGCACGGGACCCCTCAGAGGACGCTACTCGGTCTCTTACGGGTGGAGGGTGTAGCCAGCGTGGGCTGAATGCCTGGGAGCATACGCGATCAACAGCTATTGGGCACCTACTGTGTACCAAGCCCTCCAATCATGGACCGAGTTCATCTAACCTCCACGGAGGTCCCGTGCTCTGTCCTGGGCTCCTCCTGTATGCTGTCTCTGGAGCTTGGGTCCTGCTCATATTGACTTTACCTGAAGGAGCTGACTTGGGTGAGGGCCGACTTTGGGGTGAGGTGGGGGTATTTCCCAGAACCCTCAACTTTGGGGATAAGGAAGACAGTTCTCTGGGGGAGGACTCATGGAGGACTGGAATGGACAGAGGGGACAGGAGACAGGCGGGGCTTGGTGTTCCTGGGTGGTGGTCCCTCAGGAGGGTGGAGCCCAGGGAAGGTCTCTCTGGGACCAGTGAAGCCGAGACACAGCCTGTGTGAGCTGCCTGCAGTGCAGCACTCCGGACAGCAGAGGGAGCCACCTCACTGTGCTTGGAACAATGGAGAGCCCCAATCAAGGCAGGCCAGCAGGAACCAGTCACTTTACTTGGTTTGGACCCCCGAGGGAAGCCCTGGAAGTCAACTTCCAGGCTCCTCACAGTCAGGGACAGAACCCGACTCCTCACGGGATTCGGGGGAGTGGGGGAGGCTGCCATTCGTGTTAGCAGCAGAACCTCTAGGCTGATGTCCTGGGGGTCTCGCCCGCTGTGGCTTCTCCGGATGGTCTTCGGGCTAGGAGGCGGGCATTTGGAGGAAAGGTCTGGGAAGGAGAGCCTGGGGTTGACAACTCCCTGGGTACAGGAAGCCACGGATGACACCCGGAGCCTGGGACACCTGGTGTCGGGGAGGCAGGGTGTACACGGCACATGGGAAGGTCTGCACGCACGGGTGCAGCACGCAGAGGAGTTGTGGCCCCGGGTGGGTCACAAGCAGGAAGAAGGTGGTTGTGGGAGGAGGGGTGGGGGAGGGCTCTTGACAACCACGGAGCATGTTAGCCATGCCCTAAGGGTTCTACTACCGTGGCAGGTCCACTCTCCCCATAGAGCCAGGGCTGGACCTCAGTCAGCCTGAGGTCCTCCTGAACGTGTTCCGGCCCAACTAATGCATTTATGGAGTCTGAAGCCGGCAGCCTCTCGACAGATCGGAGATCTCAGGGTCCCCAGGGAAGGATGAAGCAACATTCCTTCAGCGACTGCTTTCTCATACGTGGGTGAAGGGTCGGCCCAGTGAACACTGTCCCCTCTGCCCAACCCCACTACACTGTTAGCCTCGAAGCTCCCTGGGACGTAGGAACAAGGCCTTGGGGAGTTTTGGGGGTTAGAGGCCCACGCCCCCTTCCCATGCTTCTGTCCCCACCCGGTCCGGGTCCCTGTGAGGAGGGCGGGGCGGGGCTGGGAGGCAGCCAGGGCAGTACCTGTGATGAAGTAGCTGAGCTCTGCGTTGAGGCCCACGTCGTTGTCCGTGCAGTTCAGCCAGACCACACGGAACTCCCGGGGAACGTCCTCAGACACGGACACGTTGTACACGGCAGGGAAGAAGGTGGGGGTCTCGTCATTCACGTCCAACACTGCCAACAGAAGGGGCACGCTGGGTTAGGCCTGGCTACGACCGTGGATGCCCAGGACCGCGCAGCAAAGGCTTTCCAAGGGGGTCACGGGCTCCAGAGCTAGCTCACCCCCCCACCACACACAATCCCTGACTGTGAAGTGTGGGTGAGAGAAGCCCGGAGCGTCGCCCCCTCACCCTGGTGTGTTCAACAATAACAACAGCAATAATAATCATGGCCGAGATGCTGAGGGTTTTCCACACGGTCCACAGCCGCCCCTCACGGTGGGCATCACCGGCCAGGCTGTAGGAGTTCAGGGCGGTTGAGTAACAGTCACGCAGCGATAGAGGGAAAGGCTGTGGTCTTGGGGGGGATCTACCCCGGTTTGCAAAAGGGATCCCAGGGGTAGGAAGCTAGCTCTGAGGTTTCTCCTTCCTAAAGGTTTAATTTCCCTTAAATATTTGCGCGACTGGCTTTTCACACAAGGCACCTCTTCCTTGGGCACACGGGGCTTAGGGTGACCCTTACAAGTGAGGCGACCTCCCCTGCTCTCTGTGGCGCCACCCAGGGAAGTCACAGGCCGACGTTATCTATGGTTTCTGCTGAGTTTGGACAAGAAGTTCTTTGAGGGTCCTCTTTGAAAGAGGGGACACTTCCTGTTGCTTATTATTTGGTTAGAAGCGGGTCCCCAAACTGGTTCCAGGCATCCACGAGGGCGTCTTGGATCCTCGGGAGAGGGGACATCTGGCTCTGAGACCCTTGCTGTCCCAGGTCCCCACGGAGGAGGGCCAGGCTGTGTGTCTGTGTGTCAGGCTAACCACCTGCCTGCTTCCCTGCGCCCTCTGCATGGAGAACCAGCGGGGCCAGGCCGGGCTAAGCCCGCACCTACTTCCTGTCCCCAGCCACACCCTGTCAATACCCATCTTTCTCAGTGCCAAAGACCTTGCAGATGGGAAACTGTACTCCTTCACACAGGGTGGACCCTTAGATCCGAGGAGTGAAGGATCTGGGAACGGAGGCCTCTCATCACCCTCTACAGAACGGGGAATACTGGCCTTCTGAAGACGACAAGCCTGCTCGGGACCCTGAGGCCCCAGCAGCAGCCTGGGATCAGAGTCTAGGCGGGGCGGGGGCCTCAGCGGGGCTCTGAGCTTCAGGACGGTGGCCAGGTGGGGACAAAGCTCAGCGTGATGAAGGCAGACAAAGCTGGGCTGGTGGGCTTCCCACCAAAGAGGGTGCCCTATGGCCAGTGCACGGCTGGCAAGCATGGCACCGTTCCAGACCCGGCTCCCAGCAGGAGGCGCCCCTCACCGCGGACGGTGAGCGTGCTGGTGGAGCTCTTGGTGGGTGTGCCGGCATCGCTGGCCACCACCCGCAGCTGGTACTCGGCGATGCGCTCTCGGTCCAGCTCGGCCGTGGTGGTAACCACGCCACTGGTGCCGTTGATGACGAAGTCCATGCGGGGCATGCCCACTTGCATGCGGTAGGACACCAGCCCGTTCAGGCCCTCGTCCAGATCGATGGCCACCACCTGGGGAGGAAGGAGAGGCTTCGTGAGGGGGGTGGTGGTGTCGTCTGGATGGACGCTTCTTTCCTTTCCTACAACCAGAGCTCGGTGCACCAAACGCACCTGCTCCCCTGTAAACCTCAGAGGCCTGGCCACGGTCCCCAGGGCAGCCTCTGTTGGGCGGGGTGTCAGAGCCCGAAGCTTCTCTGGTGATTTCCAGTCCAAGCGCACTGAGAGAGACCAGGGCGGGAAGGACTTGCTGGGACCAGACCCAGGCCCCCCCGAGTCTTGCCCTTCAAGCCCTGCTACCTTTTTTAGAAAGTTCTTCCAGGCCTCCAGCAGGCCCGGGCTCCTAGACTTTGTTGTGGTCCAGAACCTTCCCTCATCCTCCAACTCTTACGGTGCCGGCTGACAGCATCCCTAGGCCTAAAGACCCTTTTGCCTCCTGGGCCTTGGCTTCGCAGCCTCCAGAATCAACTCCTCTCTCTCTGCCTTGTGAGATAAATTACAGTCGAGTGGAACAAGGTATCGGGGCCATTCTTTAAAGCCGAAGATTTCATTTTGTTCATCTGGGGCTGAGGTTAAGTCGGGCAGAGCTCTCCCAGGCCCTGCGCTGTTGCCTCTGGGGATCCCAGCGTGATTAGAGAGCTGGGGGCACGAGAGCCGGGGCACCCAGAGCTGCAGAATCGCACCCGAGGTGCACAACCACGGTGAGAGGGACAGCTCTGTGGTTAAAGGACGACTCCTGCCATGGGAGGACGATGGCGTCTCTGCGGGGACAAGGCCTCTCTCAGATGCCTCCCGGGACAGGCGCGCATCATCTGACTCTATGTGCACCCGGCTCCAACTCCTGAAGACAGTTCTTGCACATGCTCAGCAGCGGCCTTTCTTGGTGGAGGTCCCAGGAGCGCCTAGGAGCACACTCCTTAAAGCAGAGCCTCTTTCTGAACCCCAGGTTTCCCTGTCACAGACTCCCAGGTCCTGGAGCCCTCCCATAGCGCTGAGCAACTTCAGTCAGATCTGCCCTGCTCCGGTCCCCGAGGCCCCTGGGGATTGGTTACTTTCTGGCTCCTCCCCCTTTGGGGCGTTCTCCTTGGGGACTGGCCGCGGTGGTTGATGTGGAGGCGCCCCCTGCTGGGGACTTGGGAGAATGTCCCGTTTTTCAGGGATCAAATACAAGGTTCATCTCCTCTCATAGGAAAAGAAACTGAGGCACAGTGGGCACAGCCCCGTCTTCTTGGAGTGGGGACGAGTGACCCCACTGTCTCGTGTCTAAACCACGCCACACACAACAAGCTCCACAGCTACTCTGTGTTCCCTGCCGCCGTCCGGCGTAGCCTTGGCACAGCCGGGCAGCCACCGCTGCTGTTTCCAGTTCTTGGGTGAGAAAGCGGAGGCTCAGAGAGGTTGAGGAGTGTATTCTGGGTCACACAGCAATCGTGGTAGAGTTGGACTCCAGTGCCTTTCTTTCGAGGTGCTGGGAATGGAATCCAGGGCCTGGCTCATGGCGGGAAAGCCCTCTTTCACAGATCCCACCCTGCTGCACCCAAGCTCAAAAGCCCGCAGCCTTAACCTTGAGTTAACTCTCCTGGGGTTCCTAAGAAGTCGCTGGTAGGACATCACATCCCCCCAATCGGCACCTTCAGGGTCTCCCAGGCTAGGGGGAGAGTGGCCCTCGCTCTTCTGGGCCACGGGGAGTTGGAGAGTCTCTCCAAAGCTTCCTTCCTAGTGGGAAGAGTCTCATTTCTGCGCAGAGCTGCTTGGGGGGGGGGTGTTCCCAGGAGGAAAACGGGGTTCTTATACAGGAATACTGAGCCTCACACGTCAGACATTTTGTTCTAGAGTTGCAGTTCTCAACCTGTGGGTTGTGACCCCTTTGGGGGTCGAACCATCCCTCCAGAGGGGTCACATAAGACCATCTATACATCAGATATTTACTTATGATTCATAATGGTAGCAAAATCACAGTCATGAAGTAGCAACGAAAATAATATTATGGTTGGGGGGGGTCACCATAACATGAGGGACTCAATTAAAGGGTCGCAGCATTAGGAAGGTCGAGAACCGCTGTTCTAGAACCATCCGTAGCTTGTGGGGCTGGAGTCTTGGTCCAGACCCCCCTACAGGCTAGGGAACTTTCCAAGTCAACTTCCCAGAATTCTGCCCACCCTCTGGGCTTCTGCTTCTGTCTGATCCTGTTTCCTGTCCTTGCCCACGGCACCGTGCCTCCATCTCCCCAAACCCACCGGTTCTTCCAGACTCAGCTCTGTCCCCCAGGGGCCACCCAGACCCCGTCAGACACTGCAAGCCCTCAGCACCAGTTGTCCCAGACTAGCTGGCTTACGTTCTGTTGGGGGACTTAACCAGCACCCTCCGCCCTGATAGAAATGCTTCGCACGGGACGCACAGGGAGCCCTTGGCCCACACGGACTGGGTGAGCGGCACTTACCTGGTAGACAGAGACCGCTGCGGGGGTCCCCTCAAGGACCTCAGCCACAAAAGGAAGGTTCTGGAAGGTGGGGTCGTTGTCATTGAGGTCCAAGAGATTCACAAAGACTGTGGCACTGCTGGTGGCCTTCAGAGGGGGTCTGCCGCCTGGAAGGACGAGGAGGAGGGGGGCAGGGACGGGAAGATGGGGGTGAGAGAAGAAAAGATGGTGACGGGGAGGCATTCAGAGGCACGTACCCCATCCCGATCCCCAGGTGTCCCTTCCCAGTCCCTCCCTACCACAGGGGCGCCCTGGGGGTGGGTACATCTGGGATGCAGAGAGTATTCTACTCTGAGTGATGAGGTAGCCCTCCTGAGTGGGTTCCAGGACCCCTAAGGACCACCCACGGGGGGGCATTCCCCAAGGTCAAGAGCCTCTGCTTATGGGGGAGCTCAGGGTGGCGAGGGGGTGAGTCCGTACAGTCCGTGACTGAGATGACAATCTTGCGCATGAGCTCCGCCTCCACGGGGTCGGGGTTCTCTCGGTCCAGCATGACGTGGGTGGTGCGGATCTTGCCCGTGGTGCCGTTCAGGCTGTAGAACTTATTGGGGGGCTGGATGCTGTACACCAGGGTGCCATTCTCCCCCAGATCTGGGTCCACAGCCACCACCTGCCCAGGAAGGAACAGACCTCTGAGTTACATCAGAGTCCTTGGCCCAGGCCCAGGCCCAGGCGCAGGCAGCGGGCTCCCTTGCCCAGTGAGGACTCTGTTGGGAACAGGAAGTGGGAGGGTCAGGAGATACATCAGTGATGAACTCTGGGTCCTCTGGCTTCTTCACCCATCATTTGACCACGGGGAAGTGCCTTTCTGATTCAAGCCTGGCTGCCCCATGTAAGGTGGGTACCTGCCTAGCATGCATGCAGCCCCGAGGGCTCCACCCTCAGAGCCACACAAACGGATGATGGAGGTACACACCGATTCCTAGGACTCAGGAGTCGGGGGGCGGGGAGATCAGAAGTTCCAGGCTCAGGGTCTG
This sequence comes from Cricetomys ansorgei, assembly GCA_026225945.1. Taxonomy (NCBI): domain Eukaryota; kingdom Metazoa; phylum Chordata; class Mammalia; order Rodentia; family Nesomyidae; genus Cricetomys; species Cricetomys ansorgei. The sequence continues at coordinate 121,030 of JAMJFZ010003317.1, read as the reverse complement.
GGAAGGCCCCCTGACTCTCTGCTGACCTTTGGAGAGGACTGGAGCCCTGGATCGTGGAATCCGGGTCCATTCTCACAAGGCCCTTTCTTTCTCCCTCTGGCACTTCTGAGGATGGCAGATTTGAAAAGCACTGGGCCTCTGTGACACCACAGCCTGGGCAGGGAGCCCTTAGCCCTTAGCTGCCTTTCCCTCCTTTGGAGGGAAAAGCAGAGCCCGGAGATGCATGGGCCAGACTTAAGGTCCATGGCACCAGCCTTGGGGTGATCCTGCTCCCTTTCTGGAAGCATCCTGGAGTCCTGAGACAGCAGCGGCTCTCACCCCTCAATCTGTCATCTCTCTGCGTTGCAGAACCACGATGACAACATCAGAGGTGAGCAGGGTCATGGTGGGGGATAGGGGGAGGCGCCGTGTGGGGGAGAGGGTGGCTGAAGTCCCAGGGGCTGCACCAGGACAGCGTCATTAACTTCGAGACACAGGGCAGCGGCAGCCAGGGCTGGTCAGCATCTCCATCTCGCTCAGTGTGAAATTTTATGCTCTGGCAGCAAAATTTGTGTGTCACCCCCCTCCCCCGGCTCTGGCTTAATCCCCGGCCGAGGGTCTCTGGGGTCACTAGACCAGAACAGATAGATATCTGGCCCGGGCTCCACTTGCTTGCATCTCCAGGCTCAGGGAGGCAGGGAGAGAAGCTTACAGAGCCAGTCCCTTGCCAGGGACCCCCTCTTCTGCATGGACACCTCACACCAGACTCAGCGTACCCTACCCTCTCCCCAGCCTTGCAGGAGCAGAGGGCCCAAGAGGGGTCCCCGTGTTTCTGTGTGCCTCCGTTGTTTCAGGAGGGGCAGCTTTTTCATCCCTGTTCTTCCGGAAGGGGAAACCAAGACTCGGAGCCCAAACAACCTTCCCCGGGCTGGCATTTGAGGTCAGTCTCACAGTGAGTAAGGAACTTCGCCCGTAGAGGATGCCCAGGGAGCTGTCTCCTGCCCTCATTGGGGTGGGCACTGGCCTTGGCCTCTCAGCCCCTCTCTCGCTCAGGAGAGGCCAGAGGCCGAGACCCCGCCTGTGGGCTCCCACCGGGCAAGTCCGTGGACTCTCCACTTTCCCTCATTTATTTCCCATTGCATGCTCGTCATTTTTCTCCCACCTGACAGGGAATAATTCTCTCCCTCTCCCTCTTCTTTATTTTGCTGGAGGGCTTTGAAAGGCTCTAAATCAATGCCCATCAGCAGGTCCTTGAGCAGGTCCAGGAGCGGCAGGGAGAGCCAGGCCTGAGCTCATGGTGGGGAGAGAGACAAGAGAAACATCTAGCCTGTAGCATGCGCCCACCAGGAAAGCACCTCCGGAGCCCACACGTCCGGCGTACCAAGGCCCAGACGAGGGCACTCCGCCAGCTCAGTGAAGGAACACACTGGGCACGGGCTCATCCGCCACCGACATCCTTGGGTTCCACCCTAGGCCACCAACAGGGCCCCCAGATGAGGAAGAGCCAGCCCAGCTCCAGAGCTGGGGGCGGCGTGGGGACGGGGCAGAGCTTGTCCACCGAGTAGCCGAGCAGAGCCTCACACAGCATGCGAGATCTCTCACGTAGTGCGGTGAAACTGCTGGATCGCGGTGGCTGCCAGGCATTCCGACTAGTCAAAATCTGACACAGTGGGCTGGCGTGATGGCCCAGTGGACAAAGCGGTTGCCGCTCAAGCCCAGCGGCCCGAGTTCAAATCCTCAGAGCCCACATAGGGGTCGGAAGCAAAAGCACATGGTATGTGATGCCAGCACTCTCGGTCGGGATGGGAGGCAGCGGCGGGAGCATCCCCGGAGTCTCGGCCAGGTGAGCCCCAGAACGCAGTGGTGAAGGACAGGAAGGCAGGGTCTGACACCCAGGGTGGTCCTCTGATCTCAATTTGCACACCGTGGCACGTACACACCCACTCTCGCATTCGTGAACATACATCGCACACATGCACATACCCCGCACGATCTGACCACAGCCATCTCGAGTGGAGATTCTCTAGGTAGTTGGAGTAAACACAGAGAGGGTCAGGGACTTGCCGAAGGTCGCACAGAGCTGACAACTGGGTGTCGCTGGAATTAGAATCCAGGCCCTCCGGTACCCACTACGCTAGTTTCTCCCTTATAATTTAACAGATAAGCCTGGACCGTAGAACTTCTCAGAAGGAAACCGTTTGAAGAGGGCCAGGGCACAGCGAGCCTCTCTCAGGACAGACAGAGGGAGCAGGTGTGGGGGAGCTCAGGAAACAGAGCTCTGGGGGGGCCTGTGCCAGAGCTCAGTCAGGGAGAGTTGCGGGAGATGGAAAGGTGTGTGTGTATGTGTGTGTGCACATGTATGTGCATGTGTATATCTATCTCTCTATATATATCATGCATGTGCATGAGGATGTATGATGTATGTACATATGTACATGTGTTTCTGTTAAGACGTGTGTGTGCACATGTATGTGCAAGTGTATATCTATATATATATATCATGCATGTGCATGAAGATGTGTGTGCACACATGCACATGTGTTTCTGTTAAGACATGTGTGTGCACATGTATGTGCATGTGTATATCTATATATATCATGTGTGTGCATGAGGATGTATGTGTGTGCACACATGTACATGTGTTTCTGTTAAGACGTGTGTGCACATGTATGTGCATGTGTATATCTATATCTATCATGCATGTGCATGAGGATGTATGTGTGTGCACACATGTACATGTGTTTCTGTTAAGACGTGTGTGCACATGTATGCACATGTGTATATCTATATCTATATATATCATGTGTGTGCATGAGGATGTGTGCACACATGTACATGTGTTTCTGTTAAGACATGTGTGTGCACATGTATGTGCATGTGTATATCTATATCTATCATGCATGTGCATGAGGATGTATGTGTGTGCACACATGTACATGTGTTTCTGTTAAGACGTGTGTGCACATGTATGCACATGTGTATATCTATATCTATATATATCATGTGTGTGCATGAGGATGTGTGCACACATGTACATGTGTTTCTGTTAAGACATGTGTGTGCACATGTATATGCATGTGTATATCTATATCTATATACATCATGCATGTGCGTGAGGATGTATGTGTGTGCACATGTATGCGCATGTGTATATCTATAATCTATATATGTCATGCATGTGCATGAGGATGTATGTGTGTGCACACATGCACATGTGTTTCTGTTAAGTGTGTGTGCACATGTATGTGCATGCATGTGGTGGGTGTGGGAAGGTGGTCAATCGGCAGGCCAGTCCCACCCAACATCACCTCCTCCTTCTTGTTCACCATTTTCTCCTGTAGCCACCTTTTCTGTCACCGGGCTGCAGGGAGACCCAAAGCCCTCGGTTCTTCTAGAAGGAACCACAACGTACTCGCGGATGTGTGTTTCAGGGCTATGAAACTTAGAGAATTCCTGTGACGATTCCTCCTGAGATGACTTTTCTATGACCAACGCGATTAATGTATAAGTCACACGATTTCTGGTTTCTTGGCACTCATCATATGCTCCCGGGAGTTCTACCCAGTTCTGGAACATTCTTAGCTCTATTGAACCTAACCTAGAATTTGTCTACAAATTCTCAAGCTCCTAACACGAAGGCCGCACATTACGTTTGATAGCTCCTTAATAGAGCGAGTTTTTAATTTTGATTTTTTTTGCTCTCTCCTTCCTGAGAAGCTCGGGGCAGCCGCCCTGTGTCTGCCATGCAGCCTGGGGCCATACATGTCTGTCTGTCTGCTCGAGGTAACCATGGATGGGCCCTGTAGGTGATAGGTGTGTAGGACATTTGTCTTGTTCTAATGCTCTCTGCCACAGTCCCCTAAGACGGGGTTTTCCACTGAACCAGGAGTTAGGCTGATGGCCGGAAGCTCCTGAAATCCTGTGTCTGTTTGTCACGGTGCCGGGGTTATAGGCAAGAAGCCACGCCCGGCTGTTTGTGAGCACTGGGATCCGAACCCGGGTCCTCGTGCTCAGGAAGCAGGCACTCTCACCACCAAGCCATGTCTCCAGCCCGACTCTGGCTTTTACACTGGCTAACGCGGGAACCAGTGGCGAGTCTGAGCAGAGGGTCACAGGAAGGCCCCAGGGAGGAAGGGCAGGGCTCTGCCCCTTCCTGCACTCGACCTTGCTGAACGAGCTATCTCCCTCGCTTGCCTCTCAAGTCCCCTTGGGAGGAATTTCCCAGAAACACAAGGACAGACAGGTGTTCAGAGGTGGGCATTCAACAGCACCTTTTGGGATCCCGGGTCGGTAACTTCAAAGTGGGGGTTTGGCGCTATCCCCAAGGTGCCCACAAGGTGGCGGCAGAGAGAGTGCCTGCGGGACCCAGAGCTCTAGAGGTTTCTAACTGTAGCCCCAGCTGGGCTTTGAAAACCCATTTCTTCTAGATGCCCGCCCGCCCGCCCACCCTGCCTTGATGCTTGGGGTTCTCTGGGAGGGGTGTGATGCCCCAGCCGAGGACCACTGAGATCTTGACCATGTGGAAGCCCTAGGCAGGTGATGGCTATATTCCCTCTTTGTCCTTCCTTCTGGTTTTCCATTCTCTGCATCTGGTCCACACTGACCCGGTCAGGGCCCCAGAGGGCCTGGGTGTGGGTGGGGCAGGTTCTCAGAGCCTGATGTAAGGGCTACTGACGCTGCCCCAGTCCACCTGACTCTCCAGTGCTCAGGACCTGGCCCTCTGCCAGGTATCCTGTGAGTCCACAGAGGACCACGGGCTGGGCCAGGTCGTTTCTCTGAGTCCTTATTGAAACGCCAGCAGGCCCGAGTTCAAGTCCAGACGCCACTTCTAACTAGCTCCCAGGCCTTGGGCTCTGACTCCTGCTGCGGCCAGTGGAGAGCAAAGCGAGGACGAGACCATTCACGAGGCATTTGGGGGGGTAGTGTAGGACAGGACCGTTCAATCAACAGGGCTACTAGGAGCTGTCAGCGTTCACATCCATCACAGGACTGGCTGGGTGGCCAGACATCTGGGGACCAGCCTTCCCAGATGAGGCTAGATGGGGTTCAAAGGTAGGGGAAGAAAGGCTTACAAACGTGAATCTGAGAGCTGGGTAGATGGGGTATAGACCCTGCCTATTTTCAGCTGCAAGGAACCTGCAAGTCAGGTTCCATCCTGGAGCCCAGTGTCTCTGGCTACGTCTCCTCCCCATGCTTTAAGTCACACCCTGAACATAGTAGGTACACACAGAGCACACATCTGGCATCCTCTGCCAGAGAATCCCTGGGGTGAACTTCATCCGTCTGCTGAGGCGGCCCGGGGAGTCGACACGGACCAGGGCTAACCAGGCCAATGGCTGCTGCGACTCACTCGGGAAGCACGCGGACTGGCTGGGAACAGAACACCAAGCCACGGAGTCTCCCGTGGCCGGCCAGGGGATCCGGGTGGGAATGTGCCCACCCGGGCAGGGTTTCCTCGCAGAGCTGTGTCTCTACTTACCGTGGTCACGTCCGAGTCCGGAGGAGTCATCTCCACCAGGTTGATGTAGTAAGGTGCATCCTTCCAGGTAGGGTGGTTGTCGTTGATGTCCAGGAGGGTCACGTTCACCTGTGGGCACAAGGGGTGCTGTGGTCTGCGTAGGCCGACGAGGGTGAGGGCAGGAGCAGGGGACTCAGGAGTCTGCCACTCTGGGTGCTTCAAGGAGGGCCTGGGTAGTCAGGACAAGGCGGGGCCGGGTCCCTGCCGGAGGAGGGAGCTTAGGTGCTTTCCACGAGGGGGCAGAGAACAGATGAGGTGCCTGAAGCCCTTGTTGGGACCCAGGCTCATCTCACCCACCTGTCTCGGTGAAGGTGACCCCCCAGTGGAGGATCTGAGAGACTCCCTTGAGCTTCCCAGGCTCAGCCACAGCCAAGTGGTTTCTCAGCTTGTCTGCCCCCAGGTCAATTATTTATAGGGCTAAGGTGTGATTCCCGTTATCGGAGTTGGCCTTGACTGAGGGGGTGCGTGGTGGGGTCTTCTGTATCAGTCCCAGACAGATGATGTCAAGACCCCAGACCAGACCCTCTGGCCTGGCAAGAACGGGGCAGCTTCCCAGAGTGAGTGAGGACCACCGAACAAGGTGAAGAAAGGAGCCTCCACGGTGAACCCCAGGCATGGGGTAGGGGGAGGGGTGTGGCTAGGGCTATAGGTCGCCATCGTGGTTCTTCTCCCCTGGGCCCCCTTGTGCTCCTCACTGTCTCCACAGCCCCTTCTGCCACCAGGAGGTCACTTAGAACCCCCAAGTTATTCCTCCCCAGGCTCCTTCATGGCCAGGAGGCCTTGATAGGCTTCTGGGCCTTCCTTGAGGGCTCAAGGCAGGGGAAATTGGTGCCATTTCTTGGCACTGTAGATGTTTGGATGGGGGCGTGGCCAGTCCTCAGGGGACCCTGAAGGGGCCTGATTCCTGTGCTGATTGGCTCCCCCTGGTAAGCATTGTGGCTTCCGCTTAAATGCCCTGGGGAGCAGGAGAGGATTCTGGGACTCATGTCCTCAGCTGCCTGCCCAGCTTGGCCTCTGGAGGAGAGTGGAAGCGTTATCCCATCGCGCCCTCCCGGCTGTCCTGTGTCCTGGTGGCAAGGCCTTTCTTTCCCATGGCTGCCCTCTGCTGATGCCCACCTCATAGTGTCTCAGCCTGGTTCAGGACACGGTACCCAGAGGCCTGATGATGCAACCTGAAGGCGATCAGGCGGGGAGGTCAGCGTGTGGGGGGTCGGGGGGGGCTACTCACTGTGGCAATGCCAGTCTTCTGGTTGTGGCCCACACCGCCATCCACGGCACGCACGATGAGGATGTACTCAGACTTCGTCTCTCGGTCCAGCAGAGACGTGGTGGTGATTTCTCCTGTTGGACAGAGAGGCGGGCGAGTGAGACGGGTGGGGGGCAGGGAGGAGGAAGCAGGCACAGAGAAGCACGTGCAGGCCGCAGTTGGCCACGGTCACGGCAGCCATGGTCTCTACAACCACAGTGGACCCATCTGTGTGTGGAGAGGGCGGAGCGCTCAAGATGCGGGGATAATAGCACCCCGTAAGGAGGTAGCTTTGCAGATGTGGGGTGGGGGCTGACAGAATGGGGGGGGCATTTAGTCCCAGACACTGCTAGCTTAGACTTGACATTTCTTTTTCTGGCTTTATCAGCTCAACGTAGTGACTTTCGGTCCCTGTGACTCAGTTTCCACACCTACCCCAAAGGGAACTCTTGACAGGATAATTTCACAGTTGAGCTGTCTCAGGGGCCATTTAGTCAACGTCATGAAATTCTAAGAAGAGCCCCAGGCTCTATCTGGACATCCAGTCACCGGGACCTGGGACAGGGAGGAGGTACCTAGGCTGGACCTCACACTGTCTCAGCTCATGGCTCAGGGATGTGCCTGGGCCTGCGGTGTGTGAGCCTGCGGTGTGCAGGTCTACAGAGTGCGAGTCTTTAGTGTCAGCCTACAGAGTGAGAGCCTGTATCAGGGGAGCCTTGACATAACAATACGTCCCCAGTGACCCCATCAGGGGTCCAATACCACCACCTGCAAATCGTTTCAGTGTGCAAATAAGTTCTTAACAGACACGTTTGAAATAAACTACAATTTGTCTGCCAGCTGTTGCTGGCCCCTCCTCTGCGCTCGGGCGTCACCGGGACGCCAACGTCACTTTGGCGGTCCTTTGCTTACTTCTTGGTGTGCGTGTGCTCTCGTGCGCGTGAAGGCCAGGTGACAACCTGGAGCATTGCGTGTCAGGAGCCGTCTGCCTTGTTTTTAGAAGCGTGCGTTCTCGCTGGGCCATGGGACTAACTGACCGGACTAGGCTGGGTGGCTAGTGATCCCCGAAGGGTCCACCTGCCTCTGCCTCCCCGGGGTTGGGAGGGCAAGCACGAGCCACCATGCCCGTCATTCTGATGTCGGCTCTGGGACTTGAACTCGGGTCTTCGCACTTGTACAAGGGGAACTCTACCAACCGAGCCATCTGGCTCCCAGCCCACTGGGAAATCGTGTACTCGCGGGTGTTTGACAAACGGCTCCCCAGAGAAAACAAAAGCCGTCTGTTGATTTCCGTGGTATAAATACCCCCTGACTCATGGCCTTGACCATGGCGTCCCCGGAGCAGCTGGGAACCGGTGGGTCTGAGCTCATCACTGTGCCGGGTCAGGCCCCAGCCCACAGTGCTGCGGGGGATGGCGTCCACTTTGAGAACCAAGACCCAGCCCTTCCTGGGATGGGTCTTCCTGGGAAAGAGACTGAACCTCTTTGAGCCCCGGTTTCTCATCTGTCAGCTGGAGCTCAGAATGCCTTCCAGTCAGGGCTGTTGCAAAGATCAAGGACGGGGCCAGGGGATGGCCCCATCGGCAGAGTTCCTGCTGTGTGGGCATGATGACGTGCGTTCAAAACCCAGAGCGGCATGTATCAGTAACCCCAAAGACGTGGGGGAGGCAGAGACGAGAGGGTCCCTGGAGCTCGCTGGCCAGCGGGATGGCTGAACCAATGAGTTCCAGGTTCCCAGGTTCAGTGAAAGACCCTGTCTCAAATACTAATGTGGACAGTGACTGGGAAAGACTTCTGACAGCCCCTGGCCTTCATATACCAAAACACACACACACACACACACACACACACGCACATGCACACGCACATGCACAGGCATGCGCACACACACTCACACACACACGCACAGGCACGCGCATATGCACACACACATGCACACGCACGAGTGTACATACACATGCACTCGCACACATATGAGCACGGTGAAGGAACTATAGGTGAAACTCCCACTATTCGGAAAATGACCATTTCCTCCCAGCAGACTAAACGGGTTTCCCAAGGCATGCAGGGACTTCCGTGGTACCCGTTTTATGTTGTTGCTGCTCCCTGATGTCTGATCTACGTGACATGGGGCAAGTCACTTAACATCTCTGTGCACGGTTCCTTCTCTCATAAACCAAGGGTACGGGGACAGCTGGTTCCCTGAGGCCCCTATACATTGATATTTCCCTCCCCGACACAGTCACCTGTCCTGGGTTGAGCAGGGAGCCAGGGTTGGAAGATGCCAAAGCCAGGGGCCACAGACTGGCTAAGGTCTGCCCAGGGAGCCAGGCTCCTCACTGGGTGGTATCAATGAATTAGTTGGTAGGGCTAGGAAAAATTGATCTGCAAAAAGTTTTAAACGTGAACTTATATTCGTGATAGACGGCCTTTCCCCATCTGGGAAATTAGATTCGATTACGGCCACCTGTGTGTAGCAGGCCTCGCTAAGGCAACCAAGGACCTCAGACGAAAATGTTCCCATCTTTGGATGGAGGACACGTCAAGGCAGCGCAAAAAGTCGGGGTCCCCACTGTTGGTCATGGAGCAGGGCTGGAGACCCTGACCTGCGGCAGGACGTAGCTCAAGTATGGCTTTATGGACCCCAAAAGTTAACACTTGAGCTCTGGAGACAGCTGGTCAAGTTCTGAGAGACACTAGTCGGATTTTTAGCTTGGCTTTTGCCTCAGTTTCCTCATCTGGAAAACGGGGGTGATGCTGGAGGGGAAACCGGGTAGCGTTGGCCACTTGGTTTGTGTAGTTAACGGCAGAGACGCCTATCTGCAGGTTCCATATTTGCAGATTAAACTCTCCTCTGATCGACAACGCTTTAAAATTGCATCTGGATGGAGCACGTAGAGATTTTTTTTTTCTTGTTAACATTCCTCACGCAATATAGAGTAACGGGATTTCTTTTTCTTTTGTCTGTTTTGTGAGACGAAGGTCTCACGGGGCCAGGGTGGCCCAGAACTGGCTGTGCAGCTAAGGATGACCTTGAACTCCTGATCTTCCTGCCTTCAGCTCCTGAGTGCTGGATTACAGACATGTGCCACCACACCTGGAATAGAACCCATGGCTTCTGCTGCTAGGCAACCAATGAGCTATATCTCCAGCCCCTGGGGCCAGTTGTGTGTGCTGTGCAAGCACGTGTGTGTGTGTGTGTGTGTGTGTGTGTGTGTGTGTGTGTACACGTGTATGCACATGCACACCAATGCAATCCTATGTCCCACAGCCAACACTGTGAAGGCGAGAGAACAACTTTGGGTGTCAATCCTGACTTGCCACCTTGTTTGAGACGAGGCGTCCTGTTTGCTGCTGTGTATGTAGCCCATGCTGGCTCATCCATAAGCTGCATTCTCCCGTCTCAATGCAGGCATGCTACGGTTAGACACACATGACCGCGTCTGGCTCTACGTGGCCTGGAGCTGTGAACTGACATCTTCATGACGCACAGCCCGTACGCTCTACCACCGCGCCACCTCCCCAGCCCCGCAGCGGCTTTGACATAGAACATGGTGTCCTTAGTGATTGAGAGATGACTTCAGGGTGCTGGAGGATATATGTGGGTTACATGCAGACACTTCCACGTTCTCTAAGGGATGGTGGCCCCTGGGACTCACGGAACCAACCCCGGGCAGATCTGACGGGTGAATGTTGCTTCTGAGAAATGAGGCTTGGTGAGGAGGGTGCTCTGAGAGCGGGAGGGGGGAGGGAGGGAAGGCCCAAGGTGGAACAGGAGACCCGTGTGACCCTGGGTCTCCTCTTCTGTCCCTGACCTTGCACATAGCAATGCCAGCCATGTGCTCCAAGAGCTTTGAGAGCACAAAGGAGAGCTGGGAGGCCAGCCTTGGTCCAGGAGTCATGGACCACAGGAAGGGTCTACTGGGCTGCTGACAGCCTGTGGCCGGGACGGCGATGGTCCTGGAGTTCTGGCCCCTGGCCCAGGGTAAGCTGTTGGTGAGTGGTGACCACTAGGCAGGGACTCGGTTCTCAAGGCTTTCGAGCAGTGCGGTAGCTCCCTTCCTTCCCTGGCCAAGGTATCACATGCGTGAGAGCAACAGAGTCCCTTCCGGGCTGGCCTCTCAGCTCCACCTCTGTGTCCCTTGTGTATTGTCTCCTTTTTCAGCAATCTTGGAGCCACGATACAGAAGGGACCTGGGCTTTAGGACTGCAACTTGGAAGGCCATCCACTGAACATACGCCCACACCGTTGTATGCTCTCACTGTTCTGAGTCACTGGGAGTCTGGGGAAAAGCTGTCCTGGCCGCTAGAGTTCCCTTAAACTTACAGAAACGGCCCCTAGAAGCAGGCGACTTGCACGTTCATGCAGCTGCCCGGGATCCCACGAGGACAAACTTTGTTCTTCCTACCCAACATCCGGCACCTTCCAAATGAGCACGGGGGACCGCCAACTCCACCCCAGGCATGGCTGAACAGCCGGGCTCCTGTTCTTCCTCACCCACTTCCCCCCTGAGCTTCAAGAAGACAGAGAGAGAGAGTGAGAGCGAGAGAGAGAGGTGTAGAGAGAGTCTCAGAACGAGTTACACAGGATGAACAGGGAGCCACAGCCAAGTGAATACACAAAAGAAAAGAACAGTAGCAATTCTGTTCTGCACTTCCTACGGGCCGATGTTAGGTGTGCCCGTGAGAGTCGCCCGTCTGACGCACACGACGGCTCAAAGGCAACAGCGGCGTCTATGAAGAGGATCCCGGGTTCAAGACCCAAGCGAGCATCCAAGACAGAGGTGACACACGTCCCCGAAGACTCGTGCGGGTCAGCAGTTTGGAAAACGAGCAGCTTTAAGCACTCTTGACCCTCGGAAGGCGGGCTTGGCGGACGGGATGAGTAATTAATGCCCAGCCGAATATTTCAGAGGTAGAAAGAACTAGGTAGGCAAGGCCGGCTTGCTGCTAAGAGCGTGGGAGGAGACCGGGGTCCCCGACTTGCCCCGGAAGGGCAGCCTGGTGGTGCAGAGCGGGTCTGGGGGGGCTCACCTGAGCGGGCATTGATGCGGAACTGCGAGGAGCCTTCCAGGGAGTAGATGATGGACTCCTGCCCGTACTCCCGGGAGCGGTCCAGGTCCGTGGCGTTCAGGAACAGCACCGTGGCGCCTGTAGGAAGACGGGGACCAGGAGGTTGCTCTTCTGACCCCGGTCCCTGGAGTCAGATCCTGGCATCTCTAGCGACCGAGCCTCAAGGAGTTGGGGAGCCTGACGGATGGGGTGTCCCAGGGCTGGGTGTACCCGTGTTTCCACAGGCGTGAGGCTGGGCCTGAGCTAAGGTCTGTCGCATCCTCTCAACCCCTGCAGACCTGGCTCTGTCTCCAAAACACAAACCGGCCCCTAAACCGTGCCTGGCTCTCCTACGGCCACCCGGACCCAGCAGCTTCATTTGAGTCCAAAGAAACAAAGTGCCCAATTAAATTATTCTGCATTTACTGCTTCCAATTTTGGCCCTGTTTTATTTTACTCTCAGCAGGATTTATAAAGGACTTTATTTTCTCGTGAACGTCCTCTGCCTTCCACCTCATTTCCATCTACACAGAATCCTGGGTGTAGGGAGGGGTTGGCTACCCCTGCAGCCCTGGCCAGACCCCACCACTGGTGAGGTACCCAGAGGCTCTGGCTCAGACCCTGATACGTGGAAGGGTGCCCCCTAGCTCCAGCTACGTCGACTTCAACTCTCTCTAAGTTCCATTGTCCTGGATACTTGCTGTCTCCTGTGCCTCCAGGGCTCAGCGGTCTCTGCAATACACAAATTCCCCGAGAAGAGCACACTTGGCCGTGAAGGCGAAGCTGCCATCGGGCCCCGAGGACAGGAACCCACCTATGGAACTTGAGGCACTGGCTCAAGCTAGGCCTCCCATTCCCAGGGCTTACAAAGGGAATACACTTCAAGACCACCCTTCAACGGCTCCTGGGACCAGCCTCCTGACACCCGTCTCAGAACTCACCACACCCTAATTCCTTAATCCAGAGCATATATTTAATCACCTTCTACGATTCTCTTCCCACTGGACTGGCTGCAGCTGAACATGACCCAGTGCCCAGTTGGGGTTCTACGCACAGTAGCGGCAATGTCCAGATGTCCCCCAAAGACTTCCCTGATTTGCCAGGCATGCCAGAGAAGCGGACGTAATGCTGAGGCCTCCGACACGCATGTACCAAGGCTGCAGCTGGCTGTCTGTGTGCCCCCTGCCTCAGTAGTACCTGCCATGATGTTCTCCACCACAGAGACGAAGTAGGCGGGCTTGCTGAAGGTGGGCGGGTTGTCGTTCTCGTCCTGAAAGGGAGGCGCACAGATCAGTGTGTCGCGCAGGTACCTGACCAACTACCCAGAGTGGGAACCAAGGGGTGGTTTGGGCAGGCCGGCCCCCAGGACCTCTGGCCTCTATGTATATAACTAGCAGCTAGGGCATTATGAAGGTCCCTCCGGCAGCCATGTTGAAGGAGGCAGGATGGAAACGAGCAGGGGTTGGGGAAGGAACAGTATGAGACCCAGAGGCAGACTCAGCAGTAAGATGGTGGTCATCTTGCCGGCAGCTCCCAGCCTCCGCCTTCAGCTGTATTCCAGCCTTACCCCAGAAGGTCCATCCCTCAGCTCTTTTGCTCCCGTTCAGTGCCCGCTTGACCTTTCCTCCCAGGATGTGATTCCTTTTTCTGGCCTCCACGAGCACTAGGAGCTCATGTGTGCTAGCACACATCTGATACACAGACATTCGTGCAGGCGAAACACCCGTGCACATTAATTTTTACATTAATTAAAAAACGAAGGAGAAAGGCACGTCTAACACCAACGCTATTGAAAAGTGTGCAGGGGCAGGCAGTGCCCAGAGTCTAGGCTTCAGCCCTGGACTGGCTGTAGATGGGGTTAGACCCCATCACACACATGAACACCTGCCTCTCATCACCCTTACCAACCTAGCTGGGTACCTGCCAGTTCCAGAGCGTTCCTTTCCCTGGCTCAGCCTGCAGCAGCTTTGGGGTGGGAGTGGGAAGCCTGGCTGAGTGGCGGAACCAAGTAGGGATGAGCCCCGTGTTGGGGGAGCCAGTGCCAGGTGCAGCCCACAGCTCCTTCCCAAGCTCCCTAAACTCATCCATCCGAGGAGTGAGCCTTCCCGCCTTTGAGACTCTCACCACAACCAACTATGACGGCAATAGCTCACCGAGAACTCCTCCCAATCGCCCTCTCCACTGAAGACTCGCCGACTCCCTTGGCTCTGTGCTCCCCTCCTCAGTGGTGAAGCTCAGGGGCTGCTGAGCACCCCTTCCCCACCTCCAACCCCCCCACCATGTCACACTGTTCGAGGGGTCCTGCTACCAGGTCCTCGGAGCTCAGGGAACCGGGGACTCCTCCAGGGGACAGAGTCTGCGTTTGCTGAGCCCCTTTGCGACTGTTTCTTCTGCACGAGCAGGCAGAGAGGATGAGGCCACGCTGCTTGGCACCCCTCTCCTCGGGATGGTAGGCAACCCAGCCTGCATGATGGGTTCCCAGAATACATTGCTCTAATTCTTCCCAAATCTGTCCCCACTCCGCCTGCATACAGGCTCACTCTCTTCCCAAGGAACTAGGAGCCTCGGGCCTTTCCTGACACCCAGCGTCCCCACAGGCCACCCGGGGCCTCACCCAGGCCCCTGGCCTGGGCTCAAGTGCCTTGGGTACACACACTGAGACTTCTGCTTGGCTGCACGAAGCAGCGCCGAGAATGTCAGCGACAGAGTGCGAGGCAGAAACTTATTAGCGGTGATATTTCCCCGGGTTCTGGCGCTGCGCTCGCTATTAGTTCTAATTCAGTGGCTCCCTCTATAAAAGCTTATTGTCCCCTAATGGGAAATCTACAAACCGAGTTTGACTTCTTTATTAAAAACCAACAAGCAGAGGATGAAAAGGGATCACCTGGCCCCTCTCACCTGCCCCTCTTTGCCTAAGCCTGACGGTGCTCTCTCGCCTCTTCCCGCGCTAGCCTGCCTGGGAAAACCTCCACCGATTATTCAATGGAAGCTGTTTCTGTTTTTTTTTTTTTTTTTCTTTTCTTATGTTTTTTCAGGCCAGAGAAAATCCTTTCGGCTAAGGGAGGAGGCCGCTCGGCAGAGTGACAGCTACTTAAAAATCACCCGCGTGCAAAATCAACCCGAAGGCGGTGACCTTTTCAAGTGCAGTCCTTAGACACCAATGACTATGCTGTCCAAACGCCCTGCCTGGGAGCCAGGCGGCACCTGTCATGGCTGCTGGCTGTCTGGGGTAGACTCAAGGGCCGTGCAGACCCCTGAGGCTCCGTCCACTGTGACTGCGCCAGGGGTATGTAAAACGGGAGCTCTTCTCTTTGCTGGGGCGCTGGCACGCCTAAGGAGAGTGGTAGAGGGTGCACTCACTCACCACCCCCTCCTCCAACATGGAGTGCCCCCTGCCTGGGAACAGGGCAGGAAGGCTGTTGTTACCCAGTCTTTCATTTAAGTGGGAAATGGCTAGCCTAGGCCTTCTACTTCCTGTTTGCTCTGGTCCCCTGGAGGGGCGGAGTCAAAAAGAGACCCTTCACTAAGCCACAGAGAACAGAGTCCGGATTTCCGTGTCCTGGGGGCAGATCACAGGCGGCCGGGCTATGCCTAGTGTGGGGCCAACGTTGCTCCTTTCCGATTCTAATGGGAAGCAGCAACAGTTCGCAGTCGACCCCGGCAGGCGCTGACAAGAATGCAGAGTCTTGGTCCTAACCGGGGCCGCTAGGTAAGAAGTACATTTTAGTTGCTATATTTTGTTTTATCAAGATGGGGTATCAATCTGTTGACCAGGCTAGCCTGGAATTGACTGTGTAGTTTAGGCTGTCCTTGAACTCATGACTATCCCCCTGCTTCAGCCTCCCAGGTTACCGGCATGAGCCATAAGAACCACACTTCACTTGATAAGGCACCCCTGGCTCAGTGAATCCTATTCACGGGGAGTGGGGGAGGTGTTGCTGAAGAGTACTGAGCTCAGTCACATGTGAGTGGGGACACCCCACTTCCTAGCCCGTGACACGTCAGGTCAGATGTTCCTCGGGTGCGGGTTCAATCCTAGCTGTCACTGGCAAGCTCAAGGAAGCATGGCACGTCTGTCCGCTGACCTCGGCTTCTTCCGTCAAGGGCCTAGGCGAGGCTGTACCACAGGAAGCCCCCGGCTCCATGGTGGAGCCCAGGGAGTCTTAATTTCCATAATAGCACCTGCCTAGGCCAGAGTGGACCCTTCAACCTGCCCTCCTAACCCACCCTGTCCTAAGGAGTGTCAAATGTCAACTTGACACAGCCTGGAAGTCATCCGATGGAGTCTCAGGCAACAGACTGGACTGTGGCCCCATCTGAGGGACTGTCTTGATAGGAGGGCCCAGCCCACCGTGGGCGGCACCATCCCTAGGCAGGTGGGCCTGGGCTGCATAAGAAAACTAGCTGAGCATGAGCCTTCAGTGATCCAGAGGACAAGTTAGCAAGCAGTGCTTCTCCATGCTTTCTGCTTCCGGCCTAAGTCCCTCGCTTCCTCTCAGTGATGGGCTGGGACCTGGAAGTGTAAGCCAAATAAACCCTTTCCTCCCCAAGGAGGGGTTGCTTTCGATCAGAGTGTTCTTATCACGGCAGGGGGACAAAACCAGATCACCCTCTTACCCCTACCCCCTCCTAGTTTTCCCGGCTCTAAGCCCAGAGGGTCCTGCTCAGTGCCCCCTCCGGAGCTCTCATTTGTACAAAGGTAGGCTGGGCACCTGCGATGACGGACCATGTGCCCGGGGCTGCCTGCATGGTCTCACGCCCTTTTCATGGTAACACAAGAGGCAGCACCATGGTTTCCCCCATCTGCAGATGAGGAAGCAGATGGGCAGCCCTACCCCTGGGGTCGCAGTCCACCATATCCGGACAGCTTTCTGAGCTCGAGACTCCCTTTGTGAGCGGGGTTGGGGGGTGTCTCCTTCCCTCCAACCTGACTTTACTTGGAGAATGTCTCTAATCTGGCCTCCTGACCTTATATGGAAAAGGACCCTGGCACAGAGTCTCCTGCAAACTCTAGACTACCCTACGCTTTCCCTCTCTGCCCCGTGTGGTAACTGGGATACCTACAGAATAACCAATTAGGCGCTGACTCATTGCCTTAAGGAGCCCTTGCATACTCTGACTCCGTAACGATAAAATGGGTTGCATACACTGACACAGGCTCGGGGAAGTCTGTTTCCCGTCGGCTCTCAGCCTCTGCCCAAGACCTCTGAAGCCAGGACTGGTGCTGCCTGCACCCTCTCCGACTCCCTGGACTTTGTGCCTCCAGGGTAGGCAGAAGGCGTAGCAGGTGGTGGTGGGTGGAGAGAGGCCTCGGTGGGTCAAGGGGCAATGTGCAGCTCTGAGGAGGGCCGTGCTAAGGGGTGTGATCAGGATAGGGAAACTGAGGCCAGGCTGGGAGGCACTGTCAGGGTCAGGTCCCGTGAAGAGCACTTGAAAGGCTGTCCCTATTGGGGCACGCTCTGGCTCTTTGGTGCTGCCCTGGTGGGTTAAGGCAGGTTGCGGGTTCAAGGTAGCTCAGTGTCTTTGGACACCTGTGAGTCTCCCTTTTCTCCTTTGCTGCTCTCTCAAACAAAGCCCTGGCCCTCTGAACACCCAGAGCTGACCCTTAGTCCACATAGACTTGTTTTCCTGCTCCTATGTTCCCTCTGGAAGCTTTCCCAGGCACCCCCTGAGACTTCTCGTCACCCCAACTCCACCCTAGTCATTCCTAAGTCACCTAGTCACCCAGGAAGTAAGGTCTCCTATCCTGACTAAGACATGTCTGCTCAGAAGCTGTCCCAGCCCTCAGGAGGATTAACAGACTGATGCGGGCTGCTCCAGAGGCTGCCTGCAGCTGGCTATTACAGGAAAGCCAGTTGCAAACCTGCTCTGGGGACTCTCCTGAGATTGTGTTCCACCCCGCAGCGAGTCCCAGCTGACAGTCTGATTTAATTCTCCAGAGCCCCGAATGTGCTAACTCCCACCGACATGCATTCACCCTCGGTTACAGGGACGGGGGCTTGCCGGTGTGTGCTCAGGTGTGCGGTCCCAGGAGGGACGGACCTGTGGGTCCTGCTGTCAGGCCATGCTCTGTGTCCCCGGCAGGGCCGGGGGAGCGGCACACGGCAAATGATGGATTCGGAGGCTGATAATTTCAGACAGGAAAGCGCTAAGGTGTGTTTGATATTCATGTCAGACAGGCAGCCGGCTGCGTTCAGAGGACCAGAGAGAGGAAAGGAAAGAGGAAGAGAGGGACAAAGAGGGACAGGGAAGAGGGACGAGGACCTTCCCAGCATTCCTTTGGACTCTACAGAATGTGGCTCCACCGTCTCCCTCTTTCTCTCCCCAGCCTTGCTTTCTAGAAGGTATCCCCAAGGCCGGGTCATTTATCTCTCGCTGAGCTCCAGGCCCTGGATGTCTCTGGCCATGCAAGCACATGGCCGAAGCAATGGCACAGTGTGCCGGGGTCAGGCTCTGGGTTGGTTTCAGGGGTGGGGATGCAGCCCTTTCCCCTAGGCTGAGTTGGGGTCCCCAACGCGCCAAGATGTATCCCTTACCCCTCATCCCGGAAGATCAGGATCCCGGATACTTACGAACACCTCGATGGTGACAGGGACGGTGCTGTAGAGAGGGGGGTCCCCAGCGTCCTTGGCCATGACCGTTAGGTAGATCAGCCCGTTGGGTATCTGTTCGTAATCCAGCGGGCGGCTCACGCTGATCACTGGAACAGCAGGAGCAAGGACTTAACATGCAGAGTTCAGACGCCCGCTTGCGGGGTTCCCCTCGGGGAACAGTACCTCTACCGTCTCCCACTTCCCTAGATGGAGACTATGCCCTGGCGGAAGGGAAAGCTGCAGCCTGGGAAGGTGGGGAGACAGCCATCCAGACCTGCCCAAAGGCCAGTGAGGCTTGTCGGCCTCCTCTGTGGACTCTGGTCACCTCAGGCTTCCAGCTGTAACCTGAGAAGGCTGGCTATGGATCTAAGACCCAGAGAAAGGTCTGGCCAGTGTGAGACAGCTCCTGGCCTTGGGGAGACACGGCCAGACCTTACTCCAGCCACAGGGGCCAAGACAGTTTAGGAAAACTGTAGGGTGCGTGAGAGATGGAAGGGGCCTCCACCGCTCCTGGGAGGGAGCCATGACTGTGAGGGACCCACCAACCCTTCCAGCTGGGCTCCCACCTCCCCAACTCGCACCTCCATAGCCTTCATACACGCTGATGTCGAAGTAGCTGCTGAAGGCAGATGCATTGACGATGCTGTAGGTGATCTGGTTGTTCGGAGGGGAGTCTTCGTCTGTGGCCTGGAGGGAACAGGGCAGACAGAGCTCGGTGAGCCCACCAAAGGCCTGGGGCCGGGTGAGGGTGAAGGAGAGGCAGCCCTGTTCCTCTTGTAGCTTTGGTCCCCTCCTGGCCCAGGACCTCCGGGACCCTCTTGTTCCTCAAATGAACCCACTCTCCGGCGCCCGGCAAAACTCTATTCCTTCTACTTGTGGGCACAGACGGAAAGTGGAGAGGCCAGTTCGGGAACTCGAAAAGTGGGGGGAGGCTCCCCCCCGGAGAACAGCTGGCACATCAACGCCCCATACTCTGTCCCAGCCCCAATACCTCAGGCCACAGACGCCTGCCCAGATTTAAGCCCCTGTGGCTGGGATTCAGTTTCCTGCCAAGGGTCTATATGCTGATGGCTTGGTCCTCATGTGGGGTGGGACTAAGAGGTGGCTTTAAGGGGTAGAGCCTAGCGGAAGGTGGTTACATCGCCGGCGTTTCTGCCACCAGCATGCATTGATGTAATTTTGGAGGGACCTTTCCTCAAGAACAAGTTACTGTAGAAACGGCATGCCTCACCTTGGATCTGTCGTGCTTCCTGTCTAGCTCATGATGCTATCCGCAACACCGGGAGGACGCCGAGGGTCCCTAACCAGAGGCCGGATTGACGGACACACACGCACCGCTTTGCTTCCGTTATAAAGTGCGCAGCCTCGGTTAGTGTGCTCCAGCAACAGAAAACAGCCCGAGACCGGGACCCTCGTGCATCCTGTTAGTGCCCTCATGGCCGCTGTAACTTCTTATCAATTGCTGTTTGCAATTAGTCCATCGGGCTCACCCGTGCAAGGCCCTGTGGCTCTGTATTGGGGCAGCATACCTAGCACGGCGTGCGGTGGGTCCCTACCATATGCATATCGAATGTAAGTAAGGCAGGAAGGGCCCAGGGATTCCTCCTCTGACTCTGGAGAGCCTCCAGGTGTCTGGCTTGCTGGCTGAGCCACAGGGAAGGGGGAGGCCTTTGGGGGGGGAATCGTGCCAGGCTGGGTGGCACATGGACCTACCTTTTGGGCACCCCTATGCCCACCCTTCACCCTGGCCTTCATCCCTATTTGCTGCAGAAGCAAACGTCACGGAGAGGCCCTGGGCCCTGTGACTTCGGACACAAGGGTTGGGAGGAGGAGAGGGGACGTGAAGTGTCTGTGAGAGATCACCGTCCCGCACTAGGGACTCGCTGCTGGGGAACTTGTGACGAACACAGCCTCCATTTCAGACGGACCCTGCGTTCTACGCACAGACTATGTCTGCCCTGCCCATCTCCCCCTGCTTGGCCTTCTGTGGTCTCTCTGTGGCTCCTTTATATGTGTGTGTGTGCTCATGTTCAAGTGTGTTATATGTGTGTGTGTGCATGCCCGCATGCACGCTGATACATGCGCACCCGTATGCGTGTGTGGTGGCCAGAGGTTAGCATCAGGTGCCTTCTTCATTTTTAAAAAGAGCCTCTCATTGAAATTGGACCTCATCACTTGGCTACTGTGGATCCTCCACCGCCCTCCACCCCCAGCACTGAGGTCACAGGCGTGAGTCAGCTTTTACGTGGGTGTTCGGGATTGAACTCAGGCCTTCATGTCTGAGTGGCAGGCCCTTTCATAATGAGCCACTTATCAGCCCTTCTGTGTATACTTCAATGGTGGTCTTACAAAGGGACTGCTGCTCCACTCCACGGGCTTGCAAGGAGCACAAGGATATCTTTATGCTCAATGGACCGGCATCTGAGCCGAGGCAGACACTCTGAATGTGTCCCTTCTGGGTCCCTCGGGGCAGGAGGTGAAACTCAGAGGAACCCCAGGCTTGGGGGTCGGAGGTTAGCATCTCCTGAAAGAACTCAACAACCGGCTCCTGGACCTTACCCTGAGCCGCACCAGCTGCGTGACGGACGGCTCGTTCTCCCTCAGGGCACCCACGTAGGCATCCTTCTGGAAGGTGGGTATGTTGTCGTTGACATCCAGCACGTTGATCCGGACCCGGCCCGTGGTCTCTTCGCCACCTCCATCTCGGGCAATGACAGTCAAGGTGAAGCGCTGGATAAGTTCGTAGTCCAGCCGGGCGATCAGCATGATCAGCCCTGTGTCCTTGTCCAGTGAGAACCTGTGTCAGGAAGGGAGAAGGGTCAAAGCAGGCCGTGGTCGAGCTCCTGCAGGGGCTGGGGACTGGGTGGCAGGCTCCTCTCCGTGAGCCAGAGCTTCTGACCACTGGGCATGTTTAGAACTCAAGATACACATTCGGGCGTCTGACAGTTTTACGGCTAGTGTCCCACACGGAGAAGGGTGCAGGGGCCTCTCTTGAAGCTGACCCTGCCACCTGCAGGAGGGACCGAGCCTTGGGGAAGAGGCTTGTAGAAGTGTTCTGGGGATCATAAGGGCCAGTGAGACCAACTTTCCAACTGTCCTCTCTAAATATGCTTTCCAGGGACTAATGTGAGCTGGCAGGACCGTGTGTACGCTCTGCCTGTTCAGCAGCTGCCAGACATCAAGCTGGAAAGGTCCCAGCTTAGGGGACAAGGAAGCCCTGAGACGGGAAGAGAGGAGAGAGAGCCAAGACAACCAGGCTCCGTTAATACCGGGCTCCCAAGAACTACACTGCCCTGTGCATCCGGCCCCTGCTGTGACCCACCTGGCACTGAGCCCTCCGCCATCGAGTGTCCAGTGATGCCGGAGACACACCTAATAGGGACCCAGTCTCTTCCTGGTCATTCACAGACTGTTGGGGCTGTTCATGCAAGCTCACAGCCGGGCTTCCAAATGTCCTTGACTGGTGTGTGTGTGTGTGTGTGTGTGTGTGTGCGCGTGTGTGTGAGAGAGAGCACGCACACGCGCAAGTGGGTGCATGCGCAGGTGTACTTGCTTGCACATGTATGTGGAAGCCAGGGATCTTTAGCTGTCTCTTCTTAGATGCCAGGCCCCATCTACCTTGTCTTTTTTGAGGCAGGGTCTCTCACTGGCTGTCTGGCCTGTGAGCCTCAGGGCATCCTCCTGCCTCTTCTTCCCCTGGGATTACAAGCAGGTATCATGGCAGGCACTTTCCTGACTGATCCACCTCCCCCCCCACCCCCCCCCCACCCCCCCCCCCCCCCACCCCCGTCACCGCAACCCCTCAGCCCTGGCCTGCTCATTCTTAGCAGTGGGCCCGCCCTCTGAATTCCTCCAGGCCTTCGATAAGGTTAAACTGACAGGTCTTCCTTTGGCGTCTGATAAACTGATGACAAGAGGTGGCCCCGGGGCTAGCCAACGGCTACATTACCGCTAGGGGCACGGTGGCACAGGTCAGGAAGTGAGACAAGTAGTCTAGCTGGTAGCTGCTGCCTGCAGAGATCTATCTCCTGGGAGAGGCTGTGTGTCCTGGTCGTAAAGGCCCTACTGTGTACCAGCTGTACGAATTTTTGTAAGTAACTCAGCCTCTCTGAGCTGGAATTCCCATAGAGATGGAAGTTCTCAGCACTTCCCTACCCGTCGGTAGTAAGGGATGACCGAAGACCTGGGCTGTGGTGGGGAGCGTGTTTGACAAAGAGCCTGATGCACAGTCAGGCCTCAGATGTCCTCCGTGGTTGCTGGTGGCAGGGGCAGCTGCGTTAGGCCTTCTGAGCATCACAGATGCTTGCTTCTTCAGTCCCAAAGCTATATCCAGGAGAAACCCTGACCCAGAGAGCTTAGGGGCGCAGCTAACTGATTCCAGTCAGAACCAGATTAACAATCTCCCTCTAGGGTTCTGATTCCCAAGCTGTGAGCGGGCCACGGCTTAGAGCAGCAGTTCTCAACCTGTGGGTCTCGACCTCTTTGCGGGGGTCGAACGACCCTTTCACAGGGGTCGCCTACGACCATCTGCAGATCAGGTATTTACATTAGGATTGAAAGCAGTAGCAAAATTACAGTTCTGAAGTAGCAATGAAGATACATTTATGGTTCGGGGGTCACGACGTGAAAACCGTGTTGAAGGGTCGCAGCATTAGGAAGGCTGAGAATCGCTGGCTGGGGCTTCCCCGGGCACAGGGAAGTTGGCTGGATTCTGTCCGAGTGGCCAGCGGCGGCTGCCAAGGGGCCAAGGCAGGAAGGCGCTCACCTGTCAGGGTCATCACTGAAGAAGTAGTTGACCTCCCCGAAGGTACCCACGTCATTGTCCGTTGCCTGTGGTGGTAAAATATGAGATGGTCACTGTCGGGCCAGGAAAGGGCCCCAGGCAGCCTGTGTTACTTCTATACACTTCCTGTGGCCCAGCCAAACTGCCCAGAGCCAGCAAGGTGGTCACTGGCCACAGACAGCTGTCAGGTTCCACTGGAGAGAGCACAGTCCTTCTACAAGTCTTTTGTGGCTGGGACTATTGGCTTCTGTTTCATCCTGGACACGGCTGCAATCCATAGTCCGGGCTGAAGAATTCTGTCTGGCCACCCCTCCCCTCTTGCCGTCTCCTTTCTCCGGTCTTCAGCAGGCTCTGCACACAGTGCTCTGTCCTAGATGTGAACTCTGGTCTCGTCCTAGGCCAGTGCTCTGGAGCTGGCTAGCTAGGATGTGCCCCCAGGTGCCCCCAGTTGGGAAAGGCCCGGGCTGACCTTGGGGCTCACTTACACCTGCTGTACGCTCAGGCTTCTCTCTGAATCATATGTGAATAAAGACTGCAGCTAAAAATACGTTTTAATGCCTCTCTGCTCAATATTTTCTGAGGTTCTTTTTTAAAGCTCCCAGATTCTATGAAATCTATTAAATTCTCCATTCTTTATAATAAACCTGAATTTTCATGAGGAAGCTAATGTGTGTTTGGTATATCCAGTTCCGGAAGGCAGATAGATGAATAATATATTTCTATCCCAAATGAATGAAATGAAAAATATGTTTATACCCAGAGAATTAAGATCTTAGTTAACCAGAAAATGTGGCTATTCATAAAGATGCCATTTCTGCGGGCTCCGGGCGGCCTGCTTTCAGGGCATGCCTCTGGTACCCAGTTTCCTTCGCTCAATATCGCCACAGTGATGGTCCTGGAGTCTGTGCTCAGACAGATCCCCATCCTCCACCACGACCCCAGCCAGGTTCTCAGTATGTGCTGGATGAGCGCAGGCTCAGTCGCTGGTTCCCTGGGGCCTCCCACGCCCCATCCACGGCTCAAGACAATCGCCATTACCAGTGACTTGGTACCCCCCCCCCCACACACAGAGGTGCCATCCTTATCACAAACCCAAACGACAGATGGGGAAACCGAGGTACCGCAAAGGTCCGTGGTCCACCCAGGAAGGCTCACAGCTTGAAACAGAACAAAGCTCACTCTGCATCCCGAGTCCCCGGCACCTGCCTCCTCTAACCCAAGAAGGAAGGGAGCCTGGGTATTCCCACAGCTTCCCTGATGATACCTTCATCCTCCCTTGCAAGGATGGAGGAGAAGGGTGGACTGGGGAAACTTCATCCCTGAGTTCCAGGGGCAAACCAGCATTCAGGGTGTGACCAGACGCCAGCACTGTTTCTGTGTCTGAGGAGAAACTGACGCCATGCTGTAGAGTCCTTTGGTGGAGGCCAGAGTTGGGGAGGACCCAAGATCCAGCTTCCTGACTCTGAGAAGTGCACGAGCAACGTCTAACAAGAAAAGGATGGGGGAGGGGACCAGGAGGGACGGAGTCATGCTTGTCATGACTGGATCTAGAGTGAACTGAGAGGCGAGCCTCTGGGCACACGCGTGAGGGACTCTCTTGAGCGGGTTATCTGAAGTGGGGAGACCCTTGCTAATGTGGGTGGTGCCCAACATCAAAGGAGGTGGGAAAAGGAGGCTTCAGCTTTGCCTGCCCTTCTTCCCTCTTGCTGGCGAGTTCATTTTCCGCTGCAGCTGCCGCAGGTTCGTTTGCTGTAATGCCACTGCTGCTGCTTCCTTCCCTGATACCAGAGCCCCCAGCCTCTGCAGGCTTCCAAGTAGATCGAAGACCAGCAACTCTCCGGGAATCCTCTAGACCAGTGGCTTTCAACCTTCCTAACGCTGTAACCTTTTAATAAGCTCCTCATGTTGTGGTGACCCCCAACCATAAAGCCATTCTCGTTGCTACTTCAGAACTGTAATGTTGCTACCGTTATGAATTGTAATATAAGTATCTGCTATGCAGATGGTCTTAGGTGACCCCTGCGAAAAGGTTGTTTGACCCCCAAAGGGGTTGCGATCCACAGGTTGAGAACTGCTGTGCTAGACCTTCGATGCTAGGTTGGGACTGCTGAGATACCCAGCCTTTCCGACTGAGCGGCCGCCGGGTTCTCGGCTTCTCCACGTACGCCAGCCATTGCTGTGCCCAGACCTTGTCATGTAAGCTGCTCTAAATAAATTTCAACATATATATTCATTCATTCTACTGGGTCTGTTCCCTTGACTAATGCAGAAGGATTTGAAAGGCAATGGAAGGGAGAGGAGACACCCAGGGAAGAGAAGGGCGGAGTGATCTAGCAGCTACACGCATGCCCCTGCCTTGGGAGAAGGTGCCATGTAGGTCTGGGGGCTGGCCCTTCATTTCTGCGTGTGGACTGTCGGAACAGGAAGAACTGCTGTCCACTGGTGGGCCCCTGGGGACGCCGGCCTCTTCCCCCCCAGCCCACCCTCCCTGCCCTTGGTGGGGGGGCTGGACTCAGTATAGCTTCCAAAGAGCCTGGTTGGTCCCTGGGGTCCTCTCACTGCCTGCTCAGGCCACCAAGGCTGACAAAGGGACATTTGCAAGCCCTTTGGTGTCACCATCTAATGACCGTGTGATATGTAGCCCAGGACCAAGGTGTGGGCGGCTTTCATTTCTCAACTGCATGAAGCCAAGGTGAGGTCAAGAACTTTGTGCCTTATCTGGTGGAGGGAAAGGGGGGGGGGCTACGCCAGCCCCTCCAGCTTCTGCAGCCGCCTCCAGTTCAGGCTGGACCACAGACAACTCCTGGGACAGGATAGGCTATGCTGCCCTGTGCCTGGCTTAGAGCGCTTCCCTGGCCTGCCTCGCCTGCTCCTGACCTCCTTGAACCCAGCCCGGGTCAATGCTCTAAGCTGCAGCCCCGTTGGCCTGGGCACCCGGATACAGTTGGGGACAAGCTGGGGATGAGTTTCAAGCCTAGCTGGGGGGCCTGCTGTAGCTATATCTGTGCCCGTCTGCATGGTGAAGAAAAATAAATGTGTCTACGTGCATGTGCATGTGTATGTGTGTGCATACGTGTGTATGTGTATATATGTGTATACATGTATGTGTGTATATGTGTGCATGTGTGTATATGTGTTTCTGCGTTTCTCCCCAGTTCCAGGGAGTCAGATTCCGTCTTCTAGCCTCTGTAAGCACTTGTGCACACATGAATAACACACACGCACACAAACACAGATATACCAATGGAAATCTTTTTAAAAAATGGCTGTCTTTCTCTGCTCAAAAGCCTTCAATGGCTCCCTGT
Source organism: Cricetomys ansorgei (assembly GCA_026225945.1). Lineage (NCBI taxonomy): Eukaryota > Metazoa > Chordata > Mammalia > Rodentia > Nesomyidae > Cricetomys > Cricetomys ansorgei. Next base: position 94,554 of record JAMJFZ010003317.1, on the reverse strand, counting down.
TTCTTGATGAATTAATCCAGATCAATATTCTGACATCGAGGGTAGCTGTAGCCCATCTGGCCTTCGTTCCTGTAGCCACATCTTCTCTGATGTACCCCAAACTCTTCTCACTGGTTACCCCGAACCTTTCTAAACTTTTACCTCCCCATCAGGACCCACCCCAAATGTCCCTCCCCTTACAGAGCTCTCTGAGCATTCGCTGATCTAGGCCAAGAGTCTTTGGTCTGCCTCTCCCGGGATGCACAATCTGGGGTCCTGTAAGTCACTCATGTACCCCACTTCCCTTCCCGTGAAGGAGAAACTCAGAACCAACTTGCTGTTAGCTGCAGCGTCACGCCTGGACTCAAAGTCTTTGTCAATGGAGTGAAATCCCATTCCTAGCCAAAGGGCTAGCGTGTGGGGCTTCTGCTCCCCGAGCAGAGGCTGCTGTGGGCAGGGAGGGGCCATTCAGATTGAAGAGGGGCAACCTGGGTTTCACGAAGCACCTCCAAGTCTGATCACTTCTGAAAAACAACTGCTCACAGCCCTGACGCTACCCGCCCTCCGTCTTTCCTTCCTCCCTTCCCTCCTCAACAGACTCTTTCTAGCTTTTCCATTGTGCCAGCTGCTGAGCCAGGAGCCAAAGCGCCAAGCCCTCCCTGAAAGGTGACTTACAATCAGAATACGGAGGTGGGTGATTGAGGAAGAGCTAGCTAGATGGGGGAACACAGACAGTGGCCAGAGCCATGGGGACACACAGCAGAGAATGGGCTCCAGCGGGGAGAGTGGCTTGGAGGAGCTGATCTGACCTGCGGAAGGTCTGTGGTAAGCTCTGTGATAAGGTGCTTGGTGTCTGCCGGTCAGCTGTTGCTAGGCACCAGGGAGTCAGGAGACCATGCATGGGTGGGCACCCAGGCCTGGGGACCCAGGACATCCTTGTCTCCCGCACGGGTCTTCCACAGCCTGGGAGGAGTTGGGATGGTCAGAATCTGTCTCCATCGTCAGGACCTTATCCTTGTGGTCAGTACCTGTGCTTAGCATCTCTCCCTGTGGCCAGCTCCTATCCCTGTGGCCAGCTCCTGTCCCTGTGGCCAGATCCTGCCCCTGTGGTCAGCACCTCTCCCTGTGGCCAGTTCCTGTCCCTGTGGCCAGCTCCTGTCTCTGTATCAGCTCTTGTCCCCGTGGCCAGCACCTGCTCCTGTGGTCAGCACCTCTCCCCATGGTCAGCTTGTCCCCATGGCCAGCTCCTGTCCCCATGGCCAGCTCCTGTCCCCGTGGCCAGCTCCTGTCCCCGTGGTTAGCTCCTGTCCCCGTGGCCAGCTCCTGTCCCCATGGCCAGCTCCTGTCCCCGTGGTCAGCTCCTGTCCCCGTGGCCAGCTCCTGTCCCCGTGGTCAGCTCCTGTACCCGTGGTCAGCTCATGCCCCTGTGGCCAGCTCATGCCCCTGTGATCGGCTCCTGCCCCCGTGGTCGGCTCCTGCCCCCGTGGCCGGCTCCTGTACCCGTGGCCGGCTCCTGTCCCCGTGGCCGGCTCCTGTCCCCGTGGCCGGCTCCTGTCCCCGTGGTCGGCTCCTGTCCCCGCAGTCAGCTCCTGTCCCTGTGGCTGGCTCCTGTCCCTGTGGCCAGCTCCTGTCCCTGTGGTCAGCACCTCTCCCCATGGCCGGCTCCTGCCCCACGTGCCTCCCCTACAGGGATAGAGTCATCCCCGGCCTGGGCGCCAGGGCGCCAGGTTTCCGAGGCATCTCCTCAGCCTCACCCCGCACTGCTTTCCCAGCAGTGCGCACTCCGCAATTGGACTCCGTGATCACGGCCACAGTGCTTATTTCCGTGATGGACAATGCCAGCACGAGTGTAATTTTCTGCTGTGGACAGGGAGGAGAAAAATAAATACACATGGGGAGAAAATTCCAAAGGTTAAGACAAGGTGAGTCGGGGGAGACTGGGCGGGGGCGGGGTGGCGGGGTCCCCGGATTGGTCAGAGTGCTGGTCTCTGCACAGTGCACGTATTGGGGGGGGGGGGCGGCGCTTGCTGTTTTGCTCTGAACATTTCACTAGAAGTCACAAATTTCACAAGTATTTTCCATGCTTTCATTCCATCTTCCCAATAGCTCGGCGGGACTCCCGGTCTACAGATAAAGGAGGGACCCGGGGCTCTGTGAGGTCAGCTAGCTTGACCAGGGTCACACAGCCACAGTGCTGGGACACAAACCCGGCAGCAGTGGCCTGTGCTTCTAACCGTGTGCCCTCCTGCTCCTCCTGAAAATGGGGGTGGGGGTCTGGTTGCTCCCTGCCTGGAGGACCCAGGTGGTCCCTACAGGCAGGGTTCTCCTCCTGCCCCAGAAGCTCTGCCCTTGCTTGGGTGTCCCCCACAGCCTTGACTGGCCTTCCCAAGGTGCAGCCCCTCAGTCAGGGCCCTGGAACCCCTAAGAGAGGTGCCTTCCACTGACTTCCAAAGAAGGCCCCCAGCTCTGTCCAAGCTCGGTCTTGGTCTGTGTGTGTGTCTTGGGCCCAACCTGAAGTGGGGGGTGTTGTGTGGCCTATCCTGACATCTCTGCTGAGGGCTGGGGCATCTCAGGAAAAACAGGTACCCTCTGACCGACCCGGTCCCCGGTATACAGGCCTCCCTGTGGTCCCAGCCCGGCGCTAATGTCAAGCCCAGAATCCCAGACAGACGCGTTAGAGGGATTCCCAGGGACTCCCCATGCCAACAGGGAGCAGATGCCCCCATGTGCTCCCCAAGAGTGCCCCCTTACCCAGCTAGTCTGTGTGATGAGTCTTTCTCACCCCTTCTACTAGCCCGGCCTGGAGCAAGCACCCTAGCCTCACAGTACCAGCCTTGCCAGCACCCTCGCCTCCCACACCCCTACGCAGCCGCCCTTGTACATCCCCGCGGGCCCTTAACTTGGCCTTGATAGTGCTCAGAGCCTTCCACTCCACTGGCTCCCGCCTGCTCACATCAACCCTAGATACGGTTTCCCCGGGCCTCCCTCCAAACACAGTCCCGCCCACCCCTGCCTGAATCGGCGCACTGCTATCTGATTCTTTTCTGGTTGGGTCAGGCTCCCATCTGTACCCAAACGCCAACACCTCAACCCTTTCTGGAGCCTAAAAGCTGTCCCCTGTTGTACCTTCTCCCTTTCCGCGTCTCCCTAAGTCTTCATACACATGCCCCTTCTCTCTCTCTCTCTCTCTCTCTCTCTCTCTCTTTTCTCTGGGGCTCAAGCAGACACACTTCCGGGACCAGGTCTCTTCTCTTGTATATACTTCCAGAAATCTCTTTTTCTGTCTGGCTCAGGAAGGCCTCAGCTAGACAGCTCCCAGGTTGCTAACACAGAGCCACACAGATCGCACACACGCTCCTCCTCAGTCTCCCCGCCAGGCCCCTGCGGCCCCCTCCCCACCTCTCCAGCCACCTGGACATTTCTCCCGGCAGGCCTGTAGGAACATGCGCAGTCACTCCTCGCCCAACACCTGCACCCTGGTCACGCGTGCACATTCAGACACCCCGCACGCATGCACAGGGGTGGGGGGTGGGGGGGACTGCGGCTCTGAAGCACGGCGGGCCCAGCTGCCAGGCTCCCTCGCAGGCAGCGACTGGGTCCCAGCGACTTAGCAGGCGCCGGGTGCAGTTCTGCTCTCCTGCACAGATCTGCAGAGAAGGGCACCGGGCACAATTTGTTCAGGAAACAATAGCGATGTTTGACATGTCATAAGGATTGATGGAGCAGAAATTTACATGGCAGAATGCATTTTTAAACAGCTCCGCCGAGCCCGGTGCTGCACGGAAATACTTTGCACATTCATCATCGCCGGGGCCCTTGGAGCAGCTTCTCAAACCAAGTGAGGGTGGTGGGGATCTGATGAGAAATTGGGGGGGCGGGGGTAGAGAGGCCTGTGTAGATGGGAGGAAGCTCCACTGGTGGGACCTGGGAGCAGAGAGCTTTCTATGTGCCTACCCCCTCCCGCCAGGGCTGTAGGTAACCATTCTAGGCGGAAGGCTGTAGCCAGGAGGCGCCCAGGCTCTCCACGCTTCCGCGGTAACGCACGCACGGAACATCGGGAAGTTTCTCCTTCAACTCAGATGAAGTGGGATTGTAGCTGGGGACGCAGCGGTCGTGAGGAGGGCAGGGGTCAAGTGTGGCCGAACATCACACTTCTCCGGGCGCCTCCCCGGGCCGGCCATATTCACGGGAGAAGAGCTACTGATGGCGGCTCTGGGTTTAAGCGTCAGCACTCTGAGCGGTCAGACGGTGGGTGGTCCAGAGGGCAGTCAAACCAGAGATGACCACAGGTTAGACCGGCGGTGTGGATGAAGGGGAATGAGACATACGTCGGGAAGTCTCCTGATCCTGCTCTGGGCCTCCTGAGCCTGTAAGGGTCTGGGGCATGGCACGCTACGGGACTGGGAGGCTCAGCATCTCCCAGTGGGGAGCATGGACCAAGTGGGAAACCAGGAGAGGGAGCGGCTGCACGGTGGGAGCTGCGGAGAGCGTAAAACCTGCCACACGGCCTCCCGGTCTCCCCAGATCTGCTGTCAGGGTGCGTGCTCCAGGGCATTTGCCGTCCCCGCTGGGTTTTCTGAGGTTTGGGGGTGAGGAGGGTGCCTGTCCCTGGAGGAGGACTGACACCAAATCATCAACAAGGACTCTCCTGAAGATACCTCGGGGAGACGCGGTGTGGATTCCGTCCTAAGCGCCCGACTGCGGATGGAGTGCGACCCAGGCTTGTGATGCACAGACACCCGAGCCTCCTGGCCACTTCCCTGCTGCCTCCTGCCAGGCCACCCAGCCCTCGGACCCTCTTCCTGTCACTCAGTCCTTAGGCTCCTCCCAGGGCGGGGCTTGGTCCTGGGTCATCTCCTGGGTCCCTGTTAGGAGGGCTCTTGCCCTGGCTCCTCGCCCATCTGCGGCCGAGGGAGGCTAGTGTGGCACAGGCCGGGGTGGGCTGAACTCGAGGGAGCTGAGTGCACGCGGTGGGGAAGTCATGGTTCTGATTCGCTGGTTCCCAGCCTTCCCAGCTCCCCAGAGCCTCCCGGCATCCGGGGAACCCGGCTCCTGAGGCCTTGACAAACTCAGCGGAGAAGAAAAGTGACTATAGGTGGTGACTCGGGAGGTCCTACTTAGCAGAGACACACCCTGGAGTCTCAGACGCCGAGCGAGCGGATGGGTTTCTCCGAGAAAAGAGGAGAGAAGAGAGGACTGTGGAGGAGTGAGCCAGCAGAAGGTGGAGAGGGGAGAGGGAGAAGGGCGGAGGGAGAGAGACATCATAGGAAGAGGGAGGTGAGAAGGGGATTCCTCGGGGCCTCAGTTTCCTTATCTGTAAAATGGGTACAATAGCGGTCGCCATCTCGTGGGGGTGTGGCGGGTTGATGAAGGCAATCCACAGAAGGTGTTTTCCGCTGTGTCTGGAACACAGGGACCACTCTCCAAGTGAGGCTGACATTGCTAGTTTTTTGTATATATACATATATGTATATATGTATATATATATGTGTATATATATATATATATATATATATATATATATATATATATATATATATTTAGTTTTTTTAAGCTGAGTGTGATGCTCACTTTCCAAGTGAGGCTCCCAGGCTGGCCTCTGCCCAGCCTCATCCCTAGCCCTCCTCGCCCCTGTCCTAAGCTCACTCGCTTCCGCGGTCCTCGCTTATGAGCCCCACCCCCACCCCAGGCTCCCCAGCCCGGCCTCCCTGGTCCCCCGGGGTGAAGGCAGACCAAGGTGAAGGAGGCACAGTGCCCACCCTGCTGGATCATCAAGCCGTGGGCCCTGCAGGCGGGGAGGCGCCCGCGGGTGTTCCTATCGCGGGTGCCGATGGCGCAACGCTTCTCTATTTCCTTTTACTTTAAAATCTGCAAATAAAAATTGATGGGGAGCAAATTGCTCAGGCCGGCAGCTCTGAACCGAGAGGCCATTACGTCCTGTCAAAGGCTGTCGGGGGGGGGGACGGGAGCGGGGGATGCCGCCTGCCTGGCGGTCCCCAGGGACTCTTGTTTGGGGTGTGTGTGTGTGGGGGGGGAGGTACTCTCAGGTAGAGAGAGGCACAGCCAAGTACGTGGACCCGGCACCGTGTGGGACCCGACTGGACGTCGACCCTCGTGAGGGCCAGCCAGGGAAGGGTGAGAACCTCCGCTGGTGGCGGCTGCCAGAACTCCGCCCTGTCCGGTCCCTTAGGCTCCCAGCACCGCTCTGAGAAATGCAGGCTCGCCGGCCCCACGCTCCTGCACCTAACACTTTATGGGTGAGGCCAGCGAGCCTCAGAGAGGCCGAGCAAGGCGCGGGAGTCACACAGGGGTGCTGAGATTCCGCTGTGGGGGCAGACGTGAAAGGCGCGTGGCTTGTATAAGGGATTTCAGCTTCTTTTTATGATTTGTTTTTATTTTTTATGTGCGTTGGTGTTTGGCCTCCACGTATGTCTGTGTGAGGGCGTCCGATCCCCTGGGACTGGAGTCACAGGCTGTTGTGAGCTGCCGTGTGGGTGCTGGGAATCGAACCCGGGTCCTCTGGGCGAGCAGCCAGCGCCCTCAACCACTGAGCCATCCCTCCAGCCCTTGTTTTTTGTTTGTTTGTTTGTTTTGAAAGGAAATAGGTCTGTTGGGTTTTACAAGAGGCAGCAGGCTGGGCAGTAATGAAGAGATATCCTGCAGCCTCATCTGCTTCCTGTGTTGTGTGCACGTGTGTGCATGCGTGGCATGCGTGTGCACGTGTGTGCATGTGTGTGCACACGCGTGCATGCGTGTGCATGCGTGTGCATGTGTTGTGCACATGTGTAGGGGTTGGCGGGCAACCCTGTTGCTCCTCAAAGTGTTTCCACCTTTTCTCTTTGAGACGAGGCTTCTCACTGGGGCTCCCCAGACCAGCAAGATCCTTCTCTCTGCACCTCCCTGTAGCCCTGGGGTCTCAGCTATGTGCCACCTTCCTGGCTCCTTAGTGAGGGTGCTGTGGGGGTCCCAGCTCAGGCCCCTGCATTTGCAAGGCGAGTACAAACTGTTTCCCCAACCCATCTACTTTTTAAAACGCTGTCAGCGATTACAGTTTTGGTCAACAGATGATGACTGTTTATGCGTTTTTCAGGTGAGGCCCCGAGGCCCAGGGAGACAGAGTGACTTGTTAAAATTAGGGGGCTGTGGTGGCGGAGCCAGAATTTGTACTTGGGTCTTCTGGAGGTCCCGTCCTGAGCTGGCCGTGTGGCTCAGAGAAGTCACTCCCTGTTCCCGTGCCTCAGTTTCCCTTGCTATATCAGGAAGCGGTCCTCTGTAGCCCCGCCTGGGATGTCTATGGTTCTGCTCTTGCTGGACTAGCAAGTCAGCCTTCCCGGTCAAGGTTCAACGTGACCCTGCCTGGTCACCTGAGTCCAACCACACAGGGGCAGCCTGGACTCTTACCACGCATCGGATACCACTGGGGGTACAGTCCCCACACGGCGGAGAGAAGGGATCCAGCATGGCTGGAGGTCAGGAGCCCAAGGAAGGTACGGGTGTGAGATGCATTCCTACAGGAGTCAGTGGTCCCCGAGGGGGTGGGCGGAGGCCGTGGCCCTGGGACAGACGGTGCGAGACGGGGTTGGGGTGAGATGGACGGGGAGGGTGGGGGTGGGGCGTGGGGAGAAAATAGGGAAAGCCCGCTTTGGAAGAGCTGCTGGGTCACATGGCCAGGCCCCCTGTCCTCAGCACATCTTATCCAACGGACCCTTTCCTTGTCTACACGTCAGGCTTGAGGTTGATGAAATACGTCAAATGGCGGCCCCTCAAGACACGTTCCCACCCTCACCCCCGAACGCATGTGGCCTTGGGAAAATGGCCTTGGCAGGTGCGAGTTAAGGATGAGGTCACAGTGGCTGGACTCCGAATCCAAGGACGAGTGTCCTTGTAGGGTACACCGGGAAGAGACAAGGAGGAAGGCTGGCTCGCTCCTTGGGGACATCACTTGGGGGCAGCGCTGGGCTCCGGAGTCACCCAGGTGGAGCCAGACAGGCCTCCCAGGGACCCCAACGCCACACGCGACCTCTCGGAGACAAGGCGGGGTCCAATTTCCTGTGGGACTCAGGACCTCTCGGTGAGTCCCCATGTGCCCAGATATGGGCGATAGCCCTGCTAAGGGGCCCCCGAGATCCCCTTCGCCCCATCACACCACTGGTGACATCACAACCACAGCTTCTGAGGACAAATACTTGTGCTGGGTCAAGAGCACAGTGTCCAGGAAGTGCACTCATGGGCCCTCCCCAGAGGAGGCCTCGGAGGACCCCATCCCTTCCCACATGGCCATGAAGCATCTTCTAAGGGCCCCGTGACACCAGAAGCCACGGAGCCACTAACAGCGGCTCTGAGCTCGTCTTCGGACCCCGGGTACTACTTTATCCGAGGACGCGTCTGCCTCCCTGCTGCGGGCTTTGGCTAAGAGGAAGCTTCAAGAAGGACAGGGGAAGTCACCTCTTCAGAAGCTACTCTAGCTTTCTACGGATCAGCACTCCAGTCTCCGACCCCCCCCCCCCCCAGCTGCGACGGAGCTCCCCGCAGGACGGTGCTCTGGCTCCCCAGGCATTAGTGGGCGCCACTTCCCTGGGTTCTTGGATGAGTAAGCTGGCTGCTCTCCACATCTGTTTCCAGTGTGGCATCTGGGGCGGGTTGACCCAGGATGGAGCCTTCAGGGAGTTGGGGACACGGCAGCACGCCTGCTGCCTTCACGAGGCCCACGGCTACAAGAGGCTCAGTGTTCCACAGTCGGTGGCAAGAGGACCAAGAGCTGAGTCCAGATCTGTCTGGCTTTCACATAGACGTGGCTAAAAAAAAAGATGAATAGAAGAGGAGGAGGAGGAGGAAAGGAGGAAGAAGAAACAATCCAGGAAGCTTCCTTTCAGCCTTCCCTCAGACTCTCCTCTCTGATGCCTTTGGGTTTTTCTCCTCCCAATCACATCTGATCACTAAGCAAAACAAACTGGACACAGAAAGACATTTTCCTGGGGACACGGGGGAGGGGGACCGGCTGGGGAGGCTTGGACCTCTCTACGGCCGTGATCAAGCTGGGGTTAAGTGGTAGAGGAGAGGCGAGGGACAGACACACATCTGAAGCTTAGTTAAGTGGGGCCGCATGTCCTCGGGAGGCTGGAACGGAGGAGAAAAGACAGGCCAATCAACCCCCTGGAGGAGCGCCCCCCCACGCTACAGCTAGCTCACCGGGGCCCCCTCCTTGAATCCCCCACCCTCCATGGGCTATACAGGTGACGGGCTGCTTTTAGACTAGTGGGAAGATTCAGCGGGGGGTACCCAGACACTGTGGGAAGGGGCCTGATCACCAGGGACGTGCCCCCTCTCCAAGGTGATTTGACGCACAGGTGACATGCCCCTGTGCCTGCTGTCACTGGTGGGTGGATGCTGATTGGGCCAACACATGCTGCCGCTAATGAACATATCGATTCTACATTCTCTCGGTGGCTCCCTAAATGGCAAGTCTCACATCTGATAGATTAAATACCCATCTGACTGCCCGCCTGACAACTCCATCACTCCACCCGCCAGGCCCTAATGAATTTCACAGTCCCATGTGACACGGGAAATTAAGG